>LQNS02000211.1:39676803-39690391 GCA_001587735.2 Parhyale hawaiensis
GTGGAACTCCACTGAGTACCGGCTGTCTGGATGAAACTTTGTTATTGACAATTACGCTCTGCGTTCTATTTGACAGGAATGCTTCAAGCCACCGAAGGCATTTTCCACGGATACCAATTCGGTAGCAAAGAGCTCGGTTAAAATCCCTCCATGGATAGGGGTATGTAGGTCATAACGTATCGCCATGAATACCCAGTAAATTGGGGATCCAACGCCCATACGGGTTATCTGCAAGCAATGAAAGATAGTTGGGAATTGCAGCAATAATTCGGTAATGGGAACCACTGAGGAAAAAGTATAAAAAAATGGGAAGAATCTCAGCCAAAGAGACGATCATGCACGCAAGCAAGATTAATGGCCGCTGATCTGCGGAACTTAAGACGTCTAGCGAGTTGGGGCAGACGAGAGAAGATTACGGATTGAAGTGCCCTCTGGAACCTGGCTGTTAAGAGTTTGTGACTCCAGGAGGAGGTGTTCTTAGCTGTGGAGGATGTCTATCCCAATATTTGTCAAGACGATTTTTAAAGGAGTTGACTGTCTCCGCACCGACAACGTCGGAACAGAGTCTATTCCATATGTTCACTAAGAAAAACGGAATGAACTGCTGGATTAAGGTTGTTCTTCGGGTTTTTTGCTTTAGTTCTTGACTTTTGTTTCGCAGGTGATCATTAACTTCTCTCTCAAAAAGTCCCGTTGTAGGTACGTACGTCATTGAAGCTTAACTTGCCCGGCGCCTCAGCTGTGGGCTTTTCTTATTCTACTTGGGATGAACTGGCAGGTGGAAATCGCAAATAATTAGAAAGCTTACAGTTAGGCCTAGCTATAACTTCTCTGAAAGTCTAAGTAGATTAGATTAATGATTGAAGTTGCTCCACATTTCAAATGTAAGATTCGCTAAAATGTAGTGTCTGTGCCATCGAAAATAACAGCACGTTGTATTTTGCGTCAGATTCGGAGTGATGGCGGTATGCTGGGCACCACAGCGTGAGGACCGTCCACCCCTGCAGGAGCTGCTTACCTGCCTCGAAGCCTTCCACACCACACTCACTGCATTTATCTGATTATTCTATGTACGAGTGTTTAGATATTCCAGCTATACTGGGCAATAAACAGCAATGACATATACAATAGAGGACAGGCTAAACATATCTCGCAATTATACACATGCATAATTTTGGATAGAAGTACAGCACTTCATACGTTATAACTGCAGCACTGTCAGCTATATTGCAGAGCGGTGTACGTCTGATAATAAATAAGCTATTAGGAATAATGAGAGGAGTGGCAAATAATCACGTAACACCAGTGCGTGTCGCTATGTAGGGAAGAAGAGGGGAAAGTACTGGACGATGAGTAATGGGAGACAGCGCAACTGACGGCAAAATCATCGTTTGAGGAGTAGTGACAATTACTGGCACTCAGGAAGACGTACAGGGAAGAAGAAAACGTGAGCTGTTGTGTGTTCACACACAAATGGGGTCCCCAGCAGGTGGAGGTTCGGGAGGGGACGGGAAAACGGAGGGAGAGAGTCAAAGAAGGGCGAGACGAAAGATAGATGAGGACGCCAAAGTGGTCAGGCATGCGATGGAGTGTTACTGTTGCGAAGGAGAGGCAAGAAAACAGACGACCGACAGTTTGCTCTTCCGCAAGGCAGACAGGGCAAAGCCGCAAGCCCGATCCAATACCTGGAGGAGGCAAATCCACACAGTAACCGGAAAGCCACCGAGATAGCGTAGAGTGGAAGAGGCGAGGCAAAGTTACCGCAGTCGGAGAGATGGGAGGGAGGGGTGTCGAGTACTTTGCTGACCTCTAGGTCAGCAATAGCCGACGGCTCTACCTCTCTGTGCGCCGACGCCAAAGAGCCGGCTGGGACGACGCCATCAAGCAGGTGGGACACCGATGGTAGACATTAGATAAGAG
The DNA here is from genome assembly GCA_001587735.2 of Parhyale hawaiensis. Classification (NCBI taxonomy): domain Eukaryota; kingdom Metazoa; phylum Arthropoda; class Malacostraca; order Amphipoda; family Hyalidae; genus Parhyale; species Parhyale hawaiensis. The sequence goes on from LQNS02000211.1 coordinate 39,678,724, forward strand.
TTGTACGGACGCGGTGAACGTCACTGTCCCCAACAACCAGATTGTGAGTCGGGTAGCTGGAGACGAGAGACTGAAGAAGATACTGTCCGCTTAGATCAGGAAACCGCATAACAGGGAGCAGGGTTTCGTGAGGGAAATAGCTTAAAAAAAAAGAAAAACGCGGTGGCGCCGGTAGCTACGCGCAGGCCTGAATTCTGTACGGTTTGTAGCTTAGCTATGGAAGAGGCCGCGACATTACGGTACCACACCGAGCCGGAGTCATGTGAGGATAGACCGCACGAGAGCTCTATGAGTTAAGATCAGCTTCCTTCTGCAGACTCCAGTTAGTGGCAGCAATGACGATGGGAAGTCCGAAAGTCGCTCGACGAAAGGTTTCCTATGCTTGTATTGCGAACTTGAGGGTCGGGTCCAAATGAACGCAAGAGATGGGTATTAGACGCGGTTAGCATGACATACTACGAGGCAGATACATCCTATCCTAAATCATATACAAAGCTTACGAATACCTACTAACAGGTAAGTTTTCATCAGCTTTATTAGCCCAAACGTAAATTATGTTTTTGGCTAATAGATAAAGCAAGTTAACTTAATAACAATTTTTCCCCTCTATAAAAGTGAAGAAGTACCTAGAGGACTTTGAAGAAATGCCCTCTACCAACCAATACACTTGCACTTCAGCTGATACGAAGTAAACGAATTATTGTAAGTAGCTAATATCAAAGAACGCTAGGGAGACCGGTTTACACAACACAGTATTCAACAACGAAAGACTGTCCACAGCTGTAACAAGTTCAAATATAATAAGTGTCTTCCATGCCGGACAGTTGCTGTAAGCACACCAACATTTCAAGGATCCCCCCAGAGACGTGATGACGTCCACCCGCTGATGGTTACAAGCAGGTATCTACTTCTCTAGTCACTCAGGGGAATGAAAAACCTCGTAGATTTAGAAAAGTTTTCAAAAACTTTGTTTCCTGATAATCCTGGAGAGATTGCTTAGCCACGGAGGTTGTTTTTATCCACTATTCTATTGTTATTGTTAAGTTTACGTTCTTCATTTCTCTACAATGACTCCACCAATTGATTTTATATACATATACAGTTTATACACTTCAGTCACCGATAACTCACAATGTTCATAATTTTTGCAAGTGTGCTGTCCGAGAGGTGGGTACTGCATTAGGATGGGATAGAGAAGAAAGCTACATCATTGTTTATACTAAAATCTTTCTATTTTAATATTACTCAAGAAACTGAGGTCAGTGTATCACAGCTGCCATTTCTTATCTCTCCAATTGAGTCTCGTAGCTATGTTAGAGGACAGCTATCGCGTGACAACGGCGGTCCCCATACGGCAAGGACTGTACCAGCAAAAGTTTCTATGAAGTTTGAGTCCCCCCCCCTCCTCGTAGTTCCACAACTACGGTATGATACACAAATATGTGCACACCATGAGCTACGTTCATTCCGATCACAACATATCCCTGAGGAATAATAGTCCTCGCATAAAGCACAGACATTTCCACTGAGATACTCGACAGTTTACTAGTCCTCCACACTGACTGCACAGACAATAATTCGCAACCTACAGAAAACGTGAAGTCTGTCACAGTGTCCATAGACCGACGAACAACGCTGAAACGTACATGATATTGAGTCACAACGTTAGGCTACATCTTACGGCGCCCATTTTGTATACCGCTCAACTTGTATCCAAAGTCTTTAGCTGTAAGAATAATACCTGTTGTTTTCCCGACTCTCAATGTTGATAGATCCGTTTCGTGTTCTCATCTTGCTGTGTGTTTCTAGATAGTAGAAGCTGATCGTACTACTCTATAGGTTTCATATAGGCTACTATTTCTTGTGACAGGAGTTAGTAAATGCGATAGCTGAGAGGTGGAGGAGTTCTTTCATCTAGCAACGTGCCTTGACTACTTTGGGCTTCAATTAGGCAGTGAATTTGCATCCAAACGCTGCGTGTGCTATAGTCCATAAGGCAAAACAACCGATAAAGTATATAGCTAAATGAAGATACAGGGTATTACACTGCAGCATAAACGGCTCATGAGCATGAGGGTTGTCCAGTACAAGCATTAGAAAGCCGCGCAAATAACCAAAATCGACACATATGACTAGGTAATGAAGGCAGGGATGATATTTACACACACTGAGCTTCAGCAAGAGCAGGTACAATAATACACATTCACCGCATTTATACAGTTTTGAGTACAGTGATACACGAACACTATCATTCAGTTACCTCTCGCACAGTAATAAACATTACCCATATCTGTACACAACGGGCTAACTTTAAATGCGCTGCGCGTAATCAAAGCTAACTTTATCTCCATTATTTAAGCGAAGATAATCAAGAATCGATCAAAATTTATAATTTTTGCAGATTATGAACTTTGTACGTTGGAAAAAGTAGTAGGCAGTAGTGGGGAGGGTAGCTAGTGCCGCGGGCACTGCGTCCCAACCCCCTCTTGCGCCACCAAATACGTTGAAATAAAGTTGTGCTAGGTAGTCTACAATTAGAGAGTAAACCGCATGACGGTGTTTGTTAGCATTGTTACTTTTAAACTTTTATACGTGTTGTATACTGGGTACCGTGCAATCATTACTTGCCATGCGTTCCTTATCTGCATCGGATACAAGCTAATGCAAGAGGGGAGGCTGAAAACTTCATAGACGGATATATTTTCCGTAATGTCATCGCATGAGGCGCACTTTCCATGGCAGTTCTTCTCAAAGTTGACATGAGCAAACCCCGTCACCTATCACGTGATCAAAAGAAAACAGAGTATGATGTCACAGCCAATCTGGTTGCAAAAATATTCCTAAATGTGTCGATCGTATTATGGTAACTGTGAACCTACCGAAGCACGATTGGCTGAGAGGCCACACTTGATTTTATGCTGGACACGTTACTATGACACTGTTCCTCGCTATTGAGTTAGGTGCACACGCTTCTCCCCTCAGGAACGGCCGCGTGCTGGGACCCACTGCTGTAGCAGCTCCGACGCAACGTCCCAAAATCATTAACAAAACCCATTCTAGTGCGTATGTGAACTTTTTAGCCGCTGCTCATAGTATACGGTCGGCGGACATCTCTCAGTGGAAAAGCTAGTCATGTTCTAAAGTTAACCTGCATACCAAATATATAAAATGTGGATTGAGGAGCGACGACCCGCCCATGCATGCGTCCTCCAAACCAAGGTCGGGCATCGTGCAAGAATTTAAAGAGTAAGTACTAAACAATAGTAAAAATCGGAAATTTTGGTGCAATTTGTTTAACGTTACAATGTTGTAATATGATGTCTTGAATAAATATAGAAGAGTATTCTTATCCTTCAATGTTTCCATACCCTTGTCATTCGATGAGTAAAAGGCGTGGACTGCTCGGTACTGGCTCAGGATAGCGAAAGGTCATAACATGTTGCGCAGCGCTGCTTTCGGCAGTTTGTGAAACTCGAGGACTAGTAAGCTGAATGTGGTAGTGTTTTGCTCAACATTTAGGAAGTGTATACAGCGTCATGTATGACCCGTGCAGTAGTATGGAGAGGATTTACCAGCGCTGCGAGCAATACACCCGCTTTGCGCAGGACTCACATTACCTATATTTTTTTTTTTACACTCGCAGATATTTTTCTGTCAAATATCACAACTTCGGCCACAATATATTTGTATCGCATGGAGGTTGTATGTTCACCCGCCAACCATATGGTTAAAGGACTCAGAAAGTTGCCAATTTAGATATTCAGCTTGATGCACAGAGCTGTGTCTGAATAATAGGAAGGAGAGATTGAAGCCCTGTTGCTTCAGTATCCACCCATTGAATACCAAAATCACGCTGGAAGCGCTAGCCACCTTTATGTGCGCCTTGAGAAAATCCACACAGCACGGTTTGTTCCGATAGGAAAAACACGTCGTTAAACCGTCTTCTACATGAGGACTGTAGTCTAATCATTTTAATATATAACATTCCCATGAAAACTGTTTCAAATGCCAGGAAATTGAAATGTCGTCCAGGGTGCTCCCAGAGGATCCGAGGTGCAGCATACCATTCTTCTGGTAAAGGTAAAAGTAAAATCAACTTTGACGTCATGCTCCTTCGAGACCCCCACATGGATTAGTTCGTGCGGCAGATACAGGCCAACTGCCTTGAGAGGAGCAAGTACAGCTGCAACCGACTGCTGATCGCTAAGAAATATGGCGCAATAGCGAAAGGTTCAACGTCCCGCGCGCATCCCCCACCCCAAGGAAGTATCCCCCCCCGGCAGCTATGCACATCTTGGAAGGAAGTTTACTGACTCAGCGTGCCGAGCGCCAGCAAGATCGCTCACCAGGCACGGGGCTCGTTCCCGGGACCCTCAGCACAACTGTGCAGCAAGCAAGGTCCGCTGCTATCGTGGGCGGCATAGATCGGATACTTGGAAAGTACTGTACGTGTTGTTTGTTTGTCGTCATCGTCAAGGCAACGCATCGTCGACTTGGGGAGGAGGCTCCGGAGAGGACGGGGCAGGGCAGCGGGGAAGAAACTCAACGAGAGGCAAGGAAACTCGCAGCTCCAAGACGGTCCAGCCAAAGACTGTTCGCCTTAAGATAAGTGAGGTAGTTAGGACATTAGATATAGCGACTGACAGTCTGCTCACCATGTCCGCAGAGCTGACTAGAAATATCATCCATCCATCCTTCCCACTCGAAATTTATATTCGGCTACGACCGAACCGTGGCCCGAAAGCAGGTTGAACTGTTGAAGGTGTCGCGTGGTTCCTGCAGCTGGGCGGGGTTCGGCACTCAATTTTAGAAGCAAAATGGTATTATTCATACAGGTGCAGGATGAAACACTGATTAGGAAGAATACGAACCATAAAATGACGATGGAGCACCAGTATCTACTTATCAGTCAGTCGCAACGTACATGGGGAAGTGTACACAAAGTGGCAGTCTGCAGGATATAACAGGCAGTTTCGAGGCTACCACTGGCAAGTCATTCTCAGTTGAGGTAGCCCGCACAACAGTGTACTGGACTAAGAGATTTTGAGGATTTCTCGACTTGCGCGAATTTTGACTTGCACGGGCTAATTATTGATACCGAGTGTTCAAGTTGCGCGAGCTGTATGCTCGATGTTATTAAAAAAAAAACTATATTATGTAGTTAAGGACGAACCAATGCTGAAACAGCTTGTTTCCTTTCAAAAATTCACCATCCCTTTGCTGCATGAAATAATTTATAACCTCTTAATCTACTCATTGTTAAGTTTTGAAGCTTATTTAATGCCTTGTTGAACAAATCCGAAGAAAAACTGCATAAACTCTCATTACTTCGAGAGATCCTAGTCTTACGAGAGCGAGTCTGGAGTGAGTGCGTAGCAGTTACTCCGGCACTTCTTTAGAGAAAACAATCTCTAGTACTCGACTGGCGCGATTTTGAATTGCGCGTCCTCCAATTACTCGCGTAAGCCGAGGAATGCCTGTACCTCGATCTAGTAGTCTAAATTGTACATAGAAGATATGAAACATTACAAAAACTTGTCCCGTACATGCACCTGAACATGACATGAACGATCTAATTGGGGACAATATCATCCGTTGAAGCGACATGTTTTATCTTATGGGAAAAAAAAGTTGCGAACACCACAAAGGTCTACAAAAGTGCTTCTGAAGTGCTACATACGCGAGGAGATTCAATTCACAACATCTCAGAATTTCATTCTTCTGAACTGGACATGCTGACTAATGGATTAGATTTTCAGATGAGCAGATATTGTCTCTAACATCTAATCTATCACTGCAGTGTCTGCATACACCATCACTGCAGTGTCTGCATACACTATCACTGCAGTGTCTGCATACACTATCACTGCAGTGTCTGCATACACTATCACTGTAGTGTCCGCATACACTATCACTGCAGTGTCCGCATACACTATCATTCCCCAAACTAACATAAAGACTATGCTACAAGAAAGATGTTAAGAACCAAAGCCATGACTCTGTTGCTTAGCCATGTCCGCCACTATGGCGGCCAACTGCTGCCGGCTCTGCTCCACCTCCAGCCGCACTGCAGCCATGTCCGGAGGCAAGCTGTAGGTATCGAGCTGCGCCCTCAGCTCCTCTACCTGAAACAAGCACCGGTAATTACATTGCACTGAACAGCTTAGGCCTCCGCTTCCACAAAAAAGGAGACCTCACAGAGGAAGAGACAAGGGGCATGCAGTATGTCGCCAGAAACGAGGAACCCATGCACGAAGATGTTCCTACACAGGATCAACACGCATGGGGACAGTAAGTTGGGAAAAAAGATGAAGAATAAATGAAAGTAATATCACAAGGAGTACGAAATCGGAAGGAAGTAAAGCGGGCACGAAAGACAGAAGTCCCGAAGGCCTAGCTAACGGCTAAGTAACCTACAGGGTCCCCCTGGGGGAGCTGCTCCCCATAACATAAGGGCTGGAAATGCAACCGCAATATGTCGGTGCGAGATGTTACACATAAAGTAAGAATCATGAACGAGGACATTCTTGTTATGGATCGACCAAGGCTCATTACCAGATTACCAAAAATTACTTAGACGGAACCGGGTCCTGGGTTGGCCCAAGCTGACCCGATTCCGGAGCCATGATGGCAGAAAACGGCAGGAGATCGTTTCAGTTTATACTGTAAGCCGGCCAGGACTGAACTTTTACCGGGGCTGGGGTCTAGACCAGAGTCACTAAAAATAATATGGCCGGGGCCGGTTCCCACTTCGGCCATGATTGTTTTAGGCATAGTATCAATCAACACATAGATAGCAGCATAGAGAGAAAACAATCGTAGAAAAAAAATTGACATTTGGAACAAAAAATCATAAGACAAAAACTTTTATCAAGTATATAAAGGGTCTTTCAATAAGGACACTCGATTTACATATGTAAATAATACAAGTAGTGGGCGAGATATGCACTCAATTTAGTTTCAGCTTAAAATAACATTCGTTACAATGGTTTTGTCCCGCCATTTCGAAAACTAAGACGATCAATAGCGATCTAAGGTGATTTACTCGGCTTACAGCCGAAACCATCACGTTGTGCTCAGGCGGCAAGAGATGAAGGACGAAAAACGAAAAGAGAATAAGATAGAAAAAGAAGTGCCCGCGTGGGCGGACATTAGTAGCATTAGCATTTTTAGTAGCACTTTTGAACTTTTCCTATAGTTATTGAAAAGATGATGGAGTTAAAATAATGAAATTAAGTAAGCAAAAAAACGCGGGCATTTTTACAGCAATGTGTTAACCAACAGAAGGAGCACACTTCTCAATATTGTTTCCTGCTTATTCTTCTCATATTTTCATTCAATGAACTCGTCCTTATTTTTGTTGCTCTCATCAAACTTGGTCCAAAGCCACTGAGAAGCGAGCACTGACGACGGCTGTGCTACACACGTACCTGCTGCATCAGCTGCTGTAGCTCCTTGTACTGCTGCACTACAGTATCGTGCGTAATGCTGCCAGTGTAGCCCCGATGCTGCAGCAAGGCCTGAGAGAAAGGTTTACACGAGTTCATCGTCACATTTTCTCAATATAAGTTTTCGACAAAAGGAGTTTAGTATTAACAGCACGACATACTAATTGCTCATCAAAATTGATAAAATTGATAGTTTCAAATAAATTTTCACTTAGCGAAAGATATCGTTTCTTAATATTTCTGTGCTCATATTTCATAAAGAAGCTCGCCACAGCACCGATCAGTTTAAGACATACTAAATGCTTAAGCCATAATGATACACAAATGAAAAACAGTATAATAGAAAAATTAACGATGTTCGACAGAAAAAGTATTACTGAAGTGACCTACCTGAATTAGCAGCAATTCTTTTGAAGCCAGCATTGATCAAGGAGAACTTTTGAATCAACACGGGTATTTAGGTGCCTCAATGGAGAAATGCTCTATCATAAATGATAAGAGTTCCATGTTAATTGCCCCAGATAGCTACGAAAGCAACCTCAATGAAAGCAATACGGCACTACTTTTTGGCAAGCACTGTGGTTTGATAGTAAGTCAGGAGCTTAAAAGGAAAACTGCTCCAATCTCTCAGAAGTGAACAGTCAGCTTAGAAAAATACATAAAGCTGTGATTGTTACACTGAAATTTCAGGTATTTTGATAGTGTTAATTCGAATTGCTGCAGCTGCTACTACGCTTCGACGGATGGGGTAGTGCCTGAGTTCAGTGATACAAACTGTCTGTCAAAAGCATGTAGCTCACCTCCCTATCGCGAATTTCCTTCTCGTACTCAGCAAGTTTCCTCTCGTGGAACAGCTCCCGCCGTTTGTTGTTGGCCAGCTCCTTCTCTTCCAGCGCCGCTGCTGCCTCCACTTGATGCTCCAGGCTGCACATGTATTGCATGCTATCAATGACTTCTCATTGCAGTATCTCTAAATCAAGCTCAAAAGAATATCCTGACACATTTCTCTCAGCCAATACAATACATCACCGTACAAAAAATAGTCTGTTGCAAACAACAGTGCTGGTACCATCACCTTCTAGACGAAGCTAAGTTTTTCATTTTTTTTTTCTCTCTTCAGCGTTACATATTTACATAGACACAACGGCAACAGCTCATAGAGGGCCGGAGCGATTATACCGGCTGCTCTATGGGGATGGGCCTCTTGGTCCGTCTACAGCCAGCTATCTAGCCTAATCTAATTCATTATTGCAAGGAGTGCAGCACCACCAATTCCCAGGTGACACAGCAAACCATCCTCCGACATCTGCCGCCGAAAAGCAAAACCGTGCATGGGAGATCAATCTTCATTCATATCCTATAAATTTTCATCGTATTAATCATTCCTATCTCTTCTTAACAGACTTTATGATCACCCTTTGTGTTAAGCGTGTTTGTTTGAAAACTTATCGCCGGGTTGCAGCTGAAACAATTCCTTCACTTGCTCGCGTAAAACGGCTGGCGTTACAGTATGTCGAGCTTGATATGTCTGTCCTTCTAATCAAAATGACGCGGTATGCATGGTATATGCATTTATTCACTCTATAACAACACAACGTAATTTATTTTAGGAGCATAATGACTTTCACACGAATATTCTCACTGCAAACTGACCCATAAAATTCTACTCTTCACTGAAGAACAAATCACAGTAGATAATAAGTACTGCCCATAACTGGCAAGTGTTTTGTAATTTATACATCTTATCGCAGGCTCAGCGCAAAATGGTCAAGATGCCCTATGCTCGTATTTTTCTTCGAACTTTTCGTACAGGCAGCGATGCTTCTAGACATTTTCTTCAAGCAATGCTGGGAATAGCTTTCACTGCCGCGCATTTATATCGGGTCATTCTATTGTAGATGACCGCCATGCGTTCAGCAACTCACGAGTCAGTTTTTAACTTGCTGGAAAGCCAATGACTCGCGAGTTATAGATGCTAGCGGCTGGAGCTGGCATCCGAGAATGTTCCCTCTGAGTCAAATATCTCTGTGAAAAGGCCATAAAAACTCAAGTTAACAGCCCGAGCAACAATGGAGCTGGGGGCCACGTGGGGTGCCCCATTAGCGCCCATGTGGGAAACCCAGCATCTGCATACTCCCAGATGGGCCCCAATTGGTGTAAGCCATATAGGTTGAAATAGGGTAGACGTACTGTTTCCCAAAAGTTACTCACATATAACCCAGTGGGGCCCACGTGGAGACGCCCATATGGGCCCCAGGTAAGTTTTTCGACAGTTCTTGGAGTAGATCCCACATGGGAAACCCAGCTCCTGCCCACGCACATCCCAAATTGGCCCCAGTTGGAGGGGTCCATGACAGCCCCTGAAGGTAGAACCCATCAGTTCCCACCATCTACCCACTGACAGCGCAATGGGCCACACGTGGGATGCTCATAAGAAACCCACTACTTTTTAAAAAAGTTTTTAGATGGGGTATCTCGAGGGAGCCCCAGATGTTGCCCATGTATATCTCAGAAGTTTCTCGTGAATTGCCCCCTAAATCCTATGCCTAGCCTGGGATCGAACATACAACCTACAAAAACCTCTTACTGTACATTACACTGACGCTTCAGCCTAATCAGCCACGGAGACCTATTTACATGACGCGTCAGATTACTGCTAAAGCTCGGTAATTATTTGTGCAGTAAATGTTGTAAACTACATTGTAACTTGAAGACTATGTGTATTTTGATATTTTAATGACAAATTGTATCTTAATACAAGATCCAAAATCCTAGCCAATGTGGGATATAGCTGGGCAGACCATTTGATTCTCACGTGGGAAACACCATACGTTACCCGTATTGGGGGAGCCCATATGAACCCACATGGGTCTGATGTGGGAAGACCTACTAGTTGCAAATGTGGGATGCAGCTGGGTGGCCCGTATGTTACCAAACAGGAAACCACTACCCTTTGTTCATATTAGGAAATCCCCCGTTAGACCATATGGGTGTCATGTGGGAAGACCCACCAAATTGCTAATGTAGGATATAGCTGGGAAGTCCATTCGTTACCCATGTGGGAATCACCATGTGTTGCCCATATTGGGAAATCCCACATTTGTTTGATGTGGGAAGCCCCACTTTATTGCTAATGGGGGATACAGCTGGGAAGCCCATTTGCTACGAATTTGGGAATCCCCATGCGTTGCCCACAATGGGAAAAAACCAAGGAGTCCATATGGAGCTGATGTGGGAGGACCCACATTACTAGCGAAGTGGGCTATAGCTGCGAAGTCCACATTTTACCCTTATGGAACACGCCATATTGTGCCCACGGTGGGAAACCCTAATGGGCCCCAGGGGGTTATAACATGAGGCAGCCCAATTGTGGGTACCCCAGGAGGAGCCCACATTATGCGCATGAAACCCAGCAGCTGCCCATCTTCCCACCTGGAACCCATGAGTCATTGTTGTTCGGGAGGCATCAATCTCTTTGGTATACTGACCTTCAGAAGATCCAACACGACAAATAGCATAGCAATAAAACAAGTTCGTATCAGTAATGATCCCCTCTGGATGAATCGGACAGTGAAATTCTGCATTGCAAGGCGACAAGTGCGTTACAAACCTTGGAAGCGTAATCCAACAGAGGAGAACAGGTCCAGTCACATAAGGGCATGTCGGGATGTAAAGCAAATAGTCAGGACCACAAAATTCGCCTTGAGCTAACCGAAACGTTAGTTGAGGCGAAAGTGCTTTGTTTAAACGCCGGATGGAAGTTCAACTACCACTAGCCTCTTGCCCCCGTGGGCGGGTGGCTCTCACCCACTTTAGCCTGTCTGGGGTCAACCAACCGGTGTCTAGGTCTCAGAGACCCTAAAAAAGGTCAAAATTGAGTAATGCGTAAAAAGCAAGTGACGCAAGTTACGCAATCAAGTGACGCAACCAAGTGACGCAAGTGGCAAGTTACGCAGTCAAGTGACGCAAGTGACGCAAGTTACGCATCGTTGGCCGGGTCGCTTATATAAGGCGAGGAGGCCGCTCTCCCTTCAGTTAAAGAGCCGCGTGCAAAGACTCATACAAATGGGGGAGGATACCTTTACCTTTGATACCTTTGATGATACTTCGGACGAGGTCCAGGCGACGTTATGCACGCCGCCCATCTTGTGCAGAGGTGATGCTGCAGTCCGTGACCAGCGGGGTGGCTAACGAGTTATCCCCACAGTTGACGTAGCCGC
>LQNS02000211.1:39721291-39732673 GCA_001587735.2 Parhyale hawaiensis
GCTGGTGCGACTGTCTTAGTAAAAGCTCATTATTTAAAAGCAGTGTTTATTACTCGAAGACATTAAAAGTTACAGAACAGGGTTGGTGCATACTAAAGATTGGCAACCGGCTGTGACAAAGTTACAAGTCACGTAGGCAGTACAGAGCAGAGCAGGAACAGCACCACCGGTCACCACGACAGTCGACAGCTGACTGAGGCAAGCTGGAGACACCCCAACTTATAAACCTTCCCAAGGCCGGCCACTACACGTGTCATCGCACGGCAACACTTAGGCCTATCGCTACAGCCAGGCAGTACTGAGCTACGCCGCACCAAATGGTGAAACTTTAAATTCACCGGTCACAACCCTACTACCGTTAAAGCATCTAAACGATTGAAGCATAATTGACCACTAAAAAATTACACTGCCTCGATTAGCGTGAATATCAGAATTTTAGAAAATAATGTAGTGATGAAATTGTGTTGATCGAATGCGTAACCGATGCCGCAGAGAGTATTGTCACACGTTTTCCTGTGCAAGATAATGCAAATTGTATCATTAAGAAACGCTTGACGACGCGACGATGTTTAAATCTAGAAGTAGTAAGATTTTAATTTTGCTTGAAATTTAATTTTAAGATATTGGATTATTGTGGCGGTAACGCTAACCGTTGAAGTGCCACTATGAGCAGACAGTTCCTGCGTAATTATCACAGTCCTACTGTTACCGTCGCTATTACCACCAGCTTTGCCATTTCCACCATGTAATTCCCAAGCCTGAGACTTTCGCTCAATAATTTTTAAAATTCCGATCAGAATAGCTGACTATATTCAATAATTCCTAACATAATATGCAAGAATGAAGATTAGAAATGCTTCGATTAAATAACTGCTGATGCGTGTCTGCATAAATTGTGCTGAAGGGACAATTTAAATTGTGGAGTGAAAAAATTGCTCGATGTCTCGAGTGTCGTGGGAGAGGAAGTCTGAGATGAGTTCCACGCAAGCCGTCTGATTTCATTTAACAATCTTTAATTGACTGGAGGTCTGAGGCAGCTGTTTCCGATTTGTATTTTTTTTCTTGTCTGTTGCCATCCGGCAACCGGTCACATACTCACGTGATATCATGTTAGTAGATACACACACTTAGCTACATTGGATAGGAATGATAGAACTTGGCGTGTTAGCGTAACTGTTTAATTTTAAGATGTATTATTTGTATTAATAATGTGTGGGCCATGCTTAATTCTGTGTTTCGTTCTGTCTAGGCACTGGCTCATACGCTGTTGGGTCTGTTTACGATTCAATTAAACTGACACCTGTGGACCACTTAACCAGCTTGGTCAGGAAAGGCAAGAAAGAAGCCATTTATTGCCCTGTGTCTTCTCTTTGTAACTTAATACCACAAATTAAACATACACTAGAATCAATTCGTCAATGAAAAATTTCATTTGTAGAATTTTCCAGCCAGTGATTTTTCGAAATTGTCGAAACGAAGCCAACGCTGAGATGGGCAACAAAGTAATCACCATTAGTGTGGACACCCTCATCAAAGCGCTAGGAGTGAATAATGGAGCGCTAACAAAGCGTTTCCTCGAGGAAAACGGATAAGTAGCGGAGCTACGAATTACCAAGGTCGACTCTACATGGGTGTTGGTAAAGATTTTCGCGGCAACAGTGAACTCCAGAAGCTTGAGGGAATTGATGGTAGCTCTAGACAGTGAGTAGAACAAGGTTGTCTCAGCCAGTGGAGCGTCCACCGGTATGGTGGGGGGCCCTGCTTGAGCGGTTCTTCCCGAGAAACTAGTCTGGTGGTCCGGTGTAGATGGTGATGATGAATCACTGGAAGAGCTCATTAGCTGATGTTCGAGGGAGTCCTCATTAGCAACCGACCTCACGACCTCAGAATAATCTGAGGCCGTTGGTTCATCAGGCGGTGCGTCCCTGGGGGGGGGGGGTGTGCCACTAGACGCGGATGATGGTCCTGGGGACGGCCCGGCGCTAATAGGGGATCCCGCTCTTGAGGTGTCTGTGCGAGGGGGCGGGGCTCCTGGTGGGGTACCGGCCGAAGCGGGAGACCTCCAGGCAAAGAAAGTTGGGAGAGCATTGCTGATGGCCTTGGCCCTCGATATTGTGGCAGGGTGCTTAGGGGGCTGCTCCTCCGGATCTGACCTGGCGGAGCCCAGCGAGAATGGGAGGAAGGAGGAAATTTCGGCCAGTGAGTGAGGTCTCATAAGCAAGACCCATATCTTGGGAGTGTCATTGGCACTTCCAAGCCTTTTTTTCGTGACATAATGGTGTCGCAACGGGTCATAGTCTTTGATTCGCCTGAAGAAGGTATGTTTGACCTCGGTATCCCCGAGGCAGTTGGCGTCTATGCCTTGGGGTTTGTTAGCGAGCTTATGTCTGAAATCTCTGATGTAGCCGAGCCGGTTTGACCATATTTTGATGGCCGGGTCTCTCTTGTTGCACAGGATGCTGATAGCCAGCTTTACACACACTGGGCAGGAAGCAGGAGAAAACAAATAGGTTCCTTGTCCGGGAGGCATAGTGAATGTAACATTCGTGGCCTTCAAACTCATCACATAGTTTGCACTCAAAAGTCATGATTCTCAGTCTGCCCAAATCTGAAAGAACGGGGAGAGATTATTGCGTTGTTTCAACATACTGCTAAGAGATAGAAGCATAGGGTCTTTAGGAAACACCGTGTATATCATTTGGAGAACAATAACTTGCTTACGTCAAATCAACACGGCTTTCGCCATAAACATTCAACCACTTCGCAGTTGCTTGAGCATTATCACTCTATTCTAGACCTACTATGCCCAGGCAAAAATGTGGACGTAATATATTTAGATTTTGCCAAAGCCTTCGATAAAGTAGATCATGAAATATTATTACTCAAACTCTTCAACACGGGCATCCGTGAAATATGTGTAAGATGGATCGAAGCTTTCCTGAAAAACCAAACCCAAAGTGCAATTATAAGTAATGCAGTGTCCAAACGACAGCCGGTATTTCAGTGGAGTCCCACAAGGCACCGTGCTTTGTCTAATACTCTTCCTTATCATGATAAATGATATGGGGCACCAATGCAAGTTTGCCGTTCCGTCTTCGTTCGCTGATGACACACGGATATTAGCAGCGGTACAATCAACGGCAGACGTACGGAATGTGCAACTAGATCTAATCAACATCTTTCACTGGACATCGGTTAACAACATGACCTTCAATGAATCAAAATTTGAACTATTACGGTACGGAAAAAACCTCTCCCTTACTGAATATACGTTCTACAAAACGAGAGATGGGAGCGAAATCGAGAGAAAGCAAATTCTATGAGATCTTACGGTGGGAATACAAAATAATGCCACTTTTGAAGACCACGTGGCTCAAGTTGTTACTATAGGCAAGAAGTGGAGCGGATGGGTGCTTCAAACTTTCTCTTCACGAGAGGCAGACACAATGATCACCTTATGGAAACAACTAATACTACCGAGGATTGAATACTGTTCACCTCTTTGGATGCCAAGCAATCGGAAAGACTTAGAGCGCCTTGAGGCTATTCAGCGATCGTTTACTGCCAAAATCCGGGCATGCAAGATTTAAACTATCACGAAAGACTTGCTCAACTTCAAATGTACTCCATTCAAAGGAGATTTGAGCGTTTTACGATCATATATGTCTGGAAAATTCTAGAAGGCATAACTGTCAACGTCAATGGATGAATCCAGGCCAGATACTCAGACCGTATTGTTCGCACTTGTGACTTGCGAATTCCGATCAAAACTGGTGGTGACGCCATGGCCACGAAGTATTCTAATAGTTTCGCGGTTCGGGGGGCGAGATTATTCAACAAAATGCCACGTCACCTCCGAAATGTCACCGGTACAGAGACCTTGAAATTTAAAAATTGCTGGACGCATGCTTACTGAAAGTGCCAAATAAACCTGTTGTAAGTGGCTACGTGAACTGTGAGGATAACTCGCTGTTAGCCATCCCTCTGGTCACGGACTGCATCATCACCTCTGCGCAAGATGGGTAGCGTGCATAACGCCACCTGGACCTCGTCCGAAGTATCATCAAAGTAATCAGAATGTTACAACTTTTATACTAGGTGTTTTGAAGGTTCCCGGTAGGGGATGTTTGCGGTTCAAGAGCCGGGGACAGACAAGGCAGCGCCGTAGTCCGGCCTGCGAGGTAACTTTGAAAGGCAGTGTTGTCATTTTGACTGATTGAGGGTGTGTAAATATGTGCACTCCCAAGTGGGAAGATCGCAGGACACGCTCGTACTGAGGTGTGACCATTCAGTCAAGAGGTGACCTCGTCAACGTCACTGTAGGCATATGAAATGAATTTCTGCTGCAAGGTAATTGACCTCAGTTGACGGGGCTATTAGGTCAGCGCGTACTTTCTTAGCGGGAATCCCGCAGAAAGAGGTGCAGGTAGATAGGGTAAGGGGTATTACCACAGGCCTCTCACAGTCTCAGCGAGACACCTAACAGATCAGAACTCCCAGCAGAGCCAGGGTGGAAGAAGTGTCCATCATAATGTAAGAGGAAAGTTTTTTACAAACTTCCCACACTGTCCTAAGAGCAGTGTTATGGGACTTGGACGCAATGCCAAGTACCGGAACCTTAAACTCTCAGGTAATGGGGAGGACACCCAACGGTCAAGTCGGGTGTGGTCCCATATCCTGCAGGTAGAATTTTTTTCTTAAAGTCATTTTTAAATAGCTACGCAAGTTATTCACAAAGTATCTTTTAGCTAAATAGGTAAAGGGCTTCTTCTTTTACAAGCACCAAGAGTTGCCGGGAGTTAGGTGTCCATGAAGTTGGGGGACGTAGGCACCAGAGAACCTGCCTCACCGACTTCACAAGTGGGCATGGATAGCTGGACCAGTGCAACCCCCGAGGTAACCGCCAGCCAGCTGACTGGTGGGGTGGCTGCCTGGCTGCCACGCCAGCTGGTTGAAGGCTGTG
This sequence comes from Parhyale hawaiensis, assembly GCA_001587735.2. Classification (NCBI taxonomy): domain Eukaryota; kingdom Metazoa; phylum Arthropoda; class Malacostraca; order Amphipoda; family Hyalidae; genus Parhyale; species Parhyale hawaiensis. The sequence continues at coordinate 39,726,255 of LQNS02000211.1, forward strand.
CTGGCTCGGTGGACCGCCCAGCAGCCGGGCATGGCGCTGGACGGCTGGTGTCCCGTGCGGAGGCCTGATTAACGATCTGGAAAATGAAAAATCCTTCAGCAATGAATCATATTTCTACACTTCGAAATGATTATGATAGTAATCAAGCTGTAAAAGATTGATACATTTTATGTAAGAATCCCACTTGTGCAAGATGATAATAGGATCAGATGGTAAAGGGCAGAAGGAACTACTGGGCTAAGTCCTAACGGTGCTAAGTGACCTGGAGGTGAAAAAAAAAAGAGTTGGAGGTGAGAGGCATCTAACGAGACCCAGTCAGACACTGGTCGGACACAGGAAATGGGGGAAGAACTTCGTCTATCCAACTCTGTAGCACAAGACGCGATATAGGCTATGATGGGGAAAAGTAGCTACTTATGTGAAGTACGGCAGGTTCTCCGGTGAGTTATTAATAACCCCCTGTCGATTATTCAAACTTGACAGGTGCTGCATATATTCCTTACGTGATGAAAACTAGCTAATGTATAAACCAGTACATTTCCAGCTCAATACTTACAACACAATAAAATGCAACCTTGACAAATAAGCCCGTCAGCAGTAGCAGCAAAGCACTGCTAGGCAACATAAATAACTCACCACAGCAGCACGGGACACAGCAGACAGAGACTCCTGAGCCTCCTCACTCAGAGAGAGATTGCTCAGGCCTACACCTCTTAGCGCGGCAGTTGTCTGCTCCCCTGAACAACATGATTTGACATTAATAATTGATCCATAGCTATATTTTTATTTCAACTGAGTGATAGGTATCTTGCAAGAATGTACACGTAGACCTAGTACCGTAATATTAAAAGGCCTATGGATGAAACACCCTAGGCAGGCATCAGAGAATTGGAAGGACTACCAAAGCAAGTACCTACCATATAGGCTATGCAACAACTAGATTACTGACGGCTACTACTTTACCAATCATGGAATGGGGCAACTTTACAGTAAAACAGTGCATCAATGCTGACCTGATGGTCAACCTGACGTAGCTGACATCACATGCGGAATCACTTCATTTATGCTGATATATCCGGGTTTGATTTGAGAAGTATCCATTGATTTGTAGTTGCCAAATGCCAAGAGTAGACGATCTTCAATCTATGGCACTCTATACAAGCAAGTCGGTAGGTACAGAGTAGCTAATTGTAAGAGAAGTAGAAAATAGGCTTACAGCACTTTAGAGAAAATTTATTCCAAATATGTAACCTCTCCACTTCTGTCGATGCATCTCAAGTTGGAAGCCACTTCGCTACACAAGTTCTAATAGTCTCAAGGTTGGCCCAAGAACTACTGTACCTACCAACTACTGGCAGGAAAATGAGGCACAAGTGATCTGAACAATGTAAAATCCTTATAAATAAATGAAAGAGACACTTGTGTAGAGGGTCCTTTTGGTCCTTTTCCCATTCAGAAGGTACCTAGCAGGAAGTCCTGTTGAATATGTCACAATTAATGGCGGCTCACCATTCAGAGCGGAAGCATAGAAGAGCTAGCTACCAAACTTTATGAAGCAACTCATCAGCAGAAATCCAATGTAACTATCCTGCAGTAAAGCATTTGGCTAATCCCAGGTCGTGCAAGGTATGTAGATAATCTGATACAAGAAGGGTCTACCAGAATAAACCAGTGGGACCATATGTTCAAAAACATTGGCAAAATATACCCTCAGATTCATATAGCTAGCTACACTGTAGCTATCAGTTCTTTGCCTTTGCAGGTAGCTATACTGTATAGGTACATGTCCCATGGAAACTTTACGAAGAAACTCAATTGCAGCTCCTCCACAGAAACCTATGCAATTTGAACAGAGATACCTAGCAATAGCTACACACATCAAGAATACTGGAGAAAGCAAGAGGTTAAAACTCATGGTAGGTACTAAAAATATAGCTACTCACCTTTTGCAGTGTATTCTTGAGCTTTACATGTATATTCCTGAGCAAGAATCTGAGCATGCTTGTTAGCAACGGAAGATGATTTCATCAACTGGTAGAGTAAGTCAATGCTGACTGAAGTCTTCTCATATTCAGGAATATTTGAACTTGAGCCATACAAAGATGCCAGCCACTGCTGCACCTGTAAACAAAAATACTGTAGCTTGTTGGAAGCAAGCACTTATATGCATATTTTATTTTCAGACAAAAACATTTAATGCTAATTAGATCATTAGATGCAACACTGCAACAGTACTAACACTAATTGTATTTCAATGTTGCAAAACAAACCACTGAGTAGTTGCACTTGCACCCTTGATTAGCGTCATCCAGGGTAATTGTGACAAAGCAGTTTACAGCTATTTATAATGAGCCTAAAAAACAAAGGATTAAGCAATGTTTTTAGAGAAAAATCTCTTACACCATCAGATAGCGAACACTTTATTCTATGAACATGGGGAGTTTCATTGTTCTATCAGTATTCAAAACAACGCCAGTTCAAAGATAAACTACGAGCAGATGATTGGCTCCATAGCTTCATGGATCATTTGTCATCATGTTTTCAAATCCAATTTTTTGTCATTAAATATTGTTCTACTTGCAGCAAAGACACAGGTTCTATTGAAAAATGTTGCTGATTCTTTGGATGCAAGTTTCAAATTCGTCAATCAGCAAGCTTAGGCTCTGGAAGCCTAATCTCCCGATCCCTCAATTCCTTGCCATAGATGCCCCGATTGTACATGTCCAAATGACAAGGGTTTTCTACTAATTTTGAAAAATGCAGATTACCAAATGAACCAGTAACCATATTACAGGGAAAGGTATGTCTCAACATCAAGTTGAGAGACTGTGATTTTTGAAACACACCAACATCTTTTTCTCTTATTCACAATATTCTTTTATGAATTGGAAAAAGACTTTTTCCTCAAATGTTCCTCTAAGTCATACCATAGCACGGGGCTCTTCAAAACAAGTGGGGTAGGGTAGAGGCGTTAGTCTCCGATCAATTTTTGCAAGAAAAAAATTTCCGTGCCTCATAGTTCCTGTAAAAATGACGATAACTCAGCATTGTTATATATCAAAAGGAAGAGCATGAGTTGAACTTTCATTTGAGAGTAAGTACATTATTCTACGTGTAACAGTTTATTGTTATAACTAAGTGTTATAGTAGACTGATCGGACACTTTGGGCGAGCCAGTAACTCCGATCAATTTTGACCGCTAATGATCGGTTGAAAGGAAAAATAGAAGACATTGAGATTAATGAACAAAGCTATAGGAGCCATTAGATAAACTTGTTTTCCAACATCTGAGTGATTTCCATATTGATCTGACTAGAATACATGGAGTTAGGCTTGTCTTGTAACACTAACGAGACCCCCCAAAAATAGTACAAAAGTAAACTTTTGGAATAGTTACTATATTTATGGTTAGTAAAATTAACGTCTGTGTATTGCACCTTCCTTGGGCAACAAAATAAAAATTTTAGAAAAATATATCAACCTCCAGTTTTACTTAGTTTTTGAGATATTTACAAGACCGTTTTTACCGATCACCTTTTAACTCCGATCACGCAAATTTTGTGAAAAAACGTGTTTGAGCAAGAACCATGCACTTAAAAGTCAAATCCGTGACTTGTTCATGCATGAAAACATCTACCATATATAAGCATGGCCTAGGATGTTATATTTTTGCCGGAGTTTGATTGTTTGTTAGCCACATAACTCAATGAGGGTAGCACCCCCAATGGGGACGTACGTTTTGCATGTTTTTTTTTCTATGGTGTTAAGATTCGTGACACGCACAGGCAGCTGATACCTTATGCGCCTTGCATACTGACGTAATATACTACTGTATACATAATACGTACAGGCAGCTGATACCTTATGCGCCGTAGGTACATACTGACACAATATACTATACGTGATACGTACAGGCAGCTGATACCTTACGCGCCATGCATACTGACGCAACATACTAGCTATATGTGATACGTACAGGCAGCTGATACCTTATGCGCCGTACATACTGACGCAATATACTGTACGTGATATGTACAGGCAGCTGATACCTTACACGCCGAGCATACAAGGGTTGCGGAGTCGGATGGTTCAAGGTCCGACTCCGACTCCTGGCCCTCCAGAATTCCCGACTCAAACTCCGACTCCTGGCCCTCAAGATTTTCCGACTCCGACTTCCGACTCCTTGGTCCAACAAGTAGATATTTAATGTAAACATTAAACATGTCCAAATAAGTTTTGATAGTATAAATATATCAAGTTAAAGATGCTAGGTGTATTGTACATATACAATATATTTTGCATCATTTGGGACATTAAATTAATTGGGGTAAAACTTTTGCACCTGGTACATTATATGAGGGGGGGGGGCATGGAGGCAAAGACTCAATTTTCTACATAATGTAGCAGGTGCGAAAGTCCTACCCAACATTTTGTCAATGGCCTCATCATATGGAATAGGAAAATACATGGTAGCTATAGCTATAAAAGAGAAATGTACAAAAAATATCCACATTTACAAAATTTTTTCTTTTTTTTGCAAACCTGTGACTGAAAATTCAGAATTGAATGATATTTGTTTATAAATGGGATTCCGGAGTCGGAGTCGGGCTAAAAATTTCGACTCCGACTCCTAGAGCGAGTGAGATTCCGACTCCAACTCCGACTTCCCCTCAAATCCTCCGACTCCGCAACCCTGGAGCATACTGACGCAATATAGTACTAGCTATATGTAACACGTAGAAGCAGCTGGTACTTTATACGCTGTGCAGACGGATGCAATATATGATACACAACATCCACAGACAGCTGGTACCTTATGTGGCGTGAATACTGACACAATATACGATAAACAACATGCAAAGAGAGACCAAATCCTATGGGGTCGTGGTCAGGTGGTGTGCTTTTGGAGGTCAGGGGCGGGTAGAGTGCACTATGCAACCAAAAAAAAATACAGCTGCCACTGCTAGGGTTGCGGAGTCGGAGGGTTTGAGGTCCGACTCCGACTCCTGGCCCTCCAGAATTTCCGACTCCGACTCCTGGTCCTCAAGATTTTGTGACTCCGACTCCTAGGTCCAACTAGTAGATAATACTAGATATTTGATGTATACATTAAACATGTCCATATAATTTTTGCTAATATAAACATACCATCTAGTTAAAGATGTTGGGTGTTTTGTACATATACAATGATATTTTGCATCATTTGGGATATTAAAGTGAGGACATGAGGACATTAAACAAATTTTGGTAAAACTTTTGCACCTGGTAGCATTGACCGGGGTGATTCATTGCATTTTCCGCATACTTTAAAATTACTAAAAAACGGCTGGGACTAGGATGTTGAAACTTTTCACACTAATGTATGATGTTTCAAGGTTCGTTCATGTCAATTTGTAGAGAGGTACGTTTTTTGTATAAAAGTTATTAACGGAAAACCACGCGATGGACTTCTCACTGTAAAACGGGGCGATTTCACTACACTGTTGGGTGAAAAATCGCAGGGCAAGAATCATAGTAAAAAATGGGTAAAAATGTTACTAAAATGAAAACAAACTGTTAGGAAGCTACATAAGATGTTTCCAGGCAGGTTGGTATGTAGGTATGTAAATTTCCTTGTATGTATATTTCGTATATTATAACATGTATTTGTGGACTATGTATTGTTAAAACTCTAATTTCATGGAGTCGCTTCTGCTCTCCCTCGATTAATGATTCACAGGGTGAATGACACGTTTGGCAGGATGATTGACACGTTTGACAGATGATTGACAGGTTGACAGCATGATTGACAGCTGTCACTTGAGCTTGATCGGGTGGTGTCGAGTGTCTTGAGCATCTGCTGTCGCACACAAGTCTTGCCTGTGAGAGCTAACTCCACCCGCCCCTGCCCAAAAGGGATATGATACTAATTAGTAGGAAAGGCTGTCCTATGTCACCGCGCAAAAAAACAAGACACAAAAAAATTTTGAGCACTGAAATTCCACATATTTTTTAACAAACAAAAAGAAAGAAAAATTGTTTTTTGAGCACTGATATTCCATATATTTTTTACAAAGTCTATAGGCTAATAGCTCAAAGTGGAAGCTTATCATATTGAATGATATAGATGGTTGTATGCTCCATTTCACTTTTCACTGCATCTACTTTTTTTTTTGCCCAGATAAAGTTTTTTTTTTACAGGAAAAAAATTGATTGTTCACCACTCCTTGCAATTTTTTTTCCATGAACAAAGCCTTATTTCAAGGCTCCAAGACATCTATCTAATTAGTTTCCTTATATTATTTATAGCATTTGCTTGGATGGTCATTGTCCAATTTTTTATCTGAACCACACTACACTAAGAATAATCGATAGGATAATAATCAATCGTCAATCGTAACCTATCTGAAATAAAACAAACTGTTAGATATTGCATTAGA
>LQNS02000211.1:39736222-39753952 GCA_001587735.2 Parhyale hawaiensis
CGATCAAAACTGGTGGTGATGCGATAGCCACAAAGTATTCTAATAGTTTCGTAGTCCGAGGGGCGAGATTATTCAACAAAATGCCTCGTCACATTCGAAATGTCACCGGTACAGAGACTGCGAAACTTAAACACCTACTGGACGCGTGCTTACTGAAAGTGCCTGATAAACCTGCTGTAAGCGGCTACGTCAACTGTGGGGATAACTCGTTGTTAGCCACCCTGCTGGTCACGGAGTGCAGCATCACCTCTGCACAAGATGGGCGGCGTGCGTAACGTCGCTTGGACCTCGTCCGAAGTATTATCAAAGGTATTTCTGGAGCTATGCTTTTGAATGCTCTTCCCGCTCCAATTGAGGATGTGCCTGAATATAATCAGTTCACCAGAATGGTGTCACACCTCGAGCAACCCCAATAATTGCACTAAAACTCTCTACATGAATTGTACTAAAATTCTCTAACTAAAAGAGGCATACTTTTCTGCCAGAAATAGAATTGCAAATAACTAATATTAAATATTTAAGCGCGAACACTCACATAAATTTTTATTGCGAACAAGAATAGGAGGAATTAAGAAAGACAGAAAAAACATTTATTTCTCCCTATAGGAAGGTTCTCATAGAATAATACTATTATAATGCTTGTTCGGTAAACTAGTGTTGAGCATTATAGTAATGGGTCTAACAAATTAGGATATAGATTTAGAGTACTATCGTACTTCATAAGTTCACAGCCTACATTTTGTACAATGCTTCATGATAGCAATATGTTCACATTGTATGCATAGTACAGTTAGCACTGTAAATTATGGTTGTATGAATAGGCTTTCTGTCTACGGGAGAAATAATTGTGTCTTTTCTCTCTCTTCTGTCTCCTATTCTAGTTCGGAACATAACTTCTGCGAGCATTCGCGCTTGAATATTTAGCCTCCTATTCAGTTTCGTACTTGTTCCATCGGGCGCTTGTTCCGATTCGCGCTTATTCCCAGTCGCGCTTATTCCATGAAGCAACAATTTTCCCACGCAAGCGTTTCCATCTCCAGGGTTTTCACGCTTATGCTGCTTCGTGCTTTTTCAAATTCGCGTCTATTCCAGTCGCGCTCGTTCAGGTTGCTCTTGTGCTGTGCTCGCGGCCGTTCAGCCCTCCCGAGCCATCAGCGCACGCAACGAGAAGAAATCAAAACGAATATTTAAACAAAAGATAATAAAATAGGTCCAGTGAACAACTATACTTTTTATGACGACGGAATAGCAACTGCCTTTTTAAATTATTAACACATACCTTAATTTTTTATTATATCTATGCATCTCTATACAACCATGCATATACAGTAGCACAATGCCTCAGCTGGCTAGGAGACCACCACATTTGATAATCGTTGTATGTAGTATTTGCCCCCCCCCCCCCCCCCCNACAGGAAACAGGGCTGGATCGGCCCTTGGATGGTTCTGCGTGCAGTGAACGACTTCAGACGATGCGTGCGAAAGCCTTGCACCAAAATATCAGGAAAATGATTGCGACCTTTGTTTTTTATAAGTTGTTTGTGTATTGCAGTTATATCTAAAATTAAAATGACAATATTCAAGGCTTGCAAGGTGTCTAGTCACATAGACTGTTATAACTTCTTCGATTTCAGATATGCATTCATACACGGCACATATTCATTCATATAGATAGCTAAGTTCATATATATGACCGCACTCCCGGAAGGTTTACAGTTCGTATACTACCGTAATCTACTTCATAAACAAAGAGTCCCCCAGGATCGAACTTTGTAACTGACGTAAGACGTATATATGCTCATTGGAGTAAGCTACAATGGAACACAAATAAGAAATCTAATCATAGGTTCTTCGTAATCGTACAAGAAAAACAAGCTCATTGCGCGGTGTATACGATTTCCACTACTGATCGCTTGAAAAGCTACATACATTAGAAATTTATTCACATACAATTATATTGCATACTGAAGCTACCCGATCGTTACCAAAAAACGTCGAAGTGCGACTGTTGTTGAGAATTTTTTTTAGAGAACACGCAAGCCAATAAGCTTTTTGATATCATTAATTACACTCACGGTCTGTTTATAGGCGATTGACAACCATGCGTTGGAGTTTTGAAGTTCACGTCGTGTCCACTGCGTTGCTGCGCTGGTTGCCCCGAGTCCATACAGGTTTTATTTTATGAACTATTTTGCATGAAAGAATGAGTCTTCTCTGCCATCACAAGAAGTTGCAGGACTTCGTAATATTTTCCAGAAACGTTTTTTGATAGCTTTTTTATCTCTCTCCCCCTCCCCCTCTCTCTTTCTCTATTTCGGTACCTAGACCTTTTTGAGCGCATTGTCATCCTCACCAAAAGAATAAATTTGAAGAATCCAGCACCCTCGAATTGAAGTTATCACTTTTGGAATCAATATTTCCAAAGGCTGTCGCCTTCTCTTTGATATTCCATTGAATGGCAGGTGGCACGCCTCGCTCACTCCCCTCACTCCTCCTGCTCCTTATTCCCCTCATGTCGGCAGAATCTCAGACCTCATATGGCCTCAGAAGCGCCTCTTCAGCTCTCACTCATTCCATATTGCGATCATCAGAGCGGAATATTCGCTTTTGATCCGCCATTGCAAAAGTTTTCTTCGAATCTCCCGTGTTCTCAGCTACGCATAAAGCGTCGATGAAACGAAAAGTGCGCTTTGGACACATGAAGACTTAATAACTTTCGCTGCGCTTTACAATTATCGTCATAGATTTGTTAGCGGTTAATGCATGGATGCGATACACTATGACAATCTTGAAAAATAGATGAAACAAAAAAAAAAAATGGAAAAAAAGAAGCAGACGTTTCACCCGTATTTAGACATCAGTTTGTTACCATTCAAATATTGTTGTTCCAACGAGAATCCAGATTTAGGGTTTTGCACTTTGTAAGGAGAACGTCTTTTCTCTCGTATGATGCACGGAATGGATGTCGTCTGGTCTTCCATCAATAAGAGAGCTAAAAGTACAATACGTTAGTGCACAGTTTTTGTTTTATTTAGCTACTTGTTAGTTGATCTTCTGGAGAAGTTCAGATGCTCTTACACCACCAGTTACTTGAAGAGTTTCATCAACTACACTTTGTTAGCATTGAAAGATCGAAGAGCCAGTTAGTTTTACTTACAGTTTGTACAAATCTACCAAGTTAAAGAACTTTGCTACTTGACTATTTGTGGGATTCCGAATGTATTTGGCTTTTTGTGGTACAGCTTTGCACCGCACGCTGTGAAGTTATTAGAATATTGCGTTACAACTGCAATGCCACCATCTTTGGTAGGTACGCTCATTACGTTCCGAGTGGCAATACGACCTGTACGGTAACTCTGTAATTTCACTGTAGAGATTAAAGCGCTTCTGATGGGAATTACTGCACTTATGAAGTAAGCCCTCCAATCGGTTGGAAATTGCGATAACCAGCGCACAAAGGCTTCATGAAATTGTTGAACAATAGCACCGCGCCGTCGTCTGCCAGTCACGTGACGCATCACCGAGATCAAGCATGACTGAGTCGTGTAGTGCATTTAAACCCAACTTTGTGATATTAGACAATTACGCGGTTAAGAACTGCCTATCTTCTATACTTCGTGCTAGGTATTAACATCTGAATGGATATGAACAGTAGTAATTAAGTCTTGTTTTATCCAGAGATATGCTGTTGTGCTGCGCCCATATCTCTTTTTCTCTTGAACGTCCTTTACTTACCTCTTTCATTTTTCCTCTGAACTTTCTTTCAATGATGATGTTCCGCTGCTCCAGCGACTTGAATATTAATTTATTACTGATTTCTAGTGTTCTATTGTCATAAAGCTTAAAATGAAACGACGTCGTGTTTCAGAAATCGTGATTACATGGTCAAACTGTACAGCATTTAAGCTTTCGTAAACAAACTTTTACATAGGGTTCCTCCTCCGCGCCTTCTCCCGCTTCTCATCCTATGGGCCGACGCGCACCCACCCTCTCCACCGCCGTCTGCTCTATTCACACGAGTCCCCTTGACATTGGAAGTAATTAAAAATAGCCATAAATTCAGACATGGAAGTTGCTATTACGGAACTGTACACAGGGGCGCAGTAAAAGGGAATTATGCCGCACGCGTCTCAGCTCCTGACGAGCTGCTCTGACTGCAACGCAAACACAGAAATATGGAAGTCGCTCGGGAGATGTGCAAATCGCCTGCACGAAATATCGCTGGGGCGCTGGCTCGGGGTAAAAAATTAAAATGATTGTCGGTGCGTATGAACGCTGCGTAAGGATTGAACATTTCGGACTTCTTAAGTTATGCGTAACGTGCAATTATAAAGTAACAGCATATGCACAAGTTTTTGCTTGATACTAGCATTCGTTAGAAGTAAATACGTTGTCGTTTTTTTTTTCTTTTCACTAGCGAGTTTTAATAAATAAACACTTGCAAAATTGGTAGGCAGAAAGCTTCAGTGGATTTAAATGATCCATATCCCAACTATGGACCAGTTTCAAGTGATGCTGAGATGAATCCAACCACAGCAGTGTTGCGCAGACATCTGGCTGCTAGCACGGTCACCAGGGTTACAAAGTCACAAAAGTTGTCGAATTTCTATGATTCAACCAACAAGTTTCATCAAGCCCGGTGCCCAGCTAACGACTTTTGTTGTCGCTAGCAGCGTAGAGCCAACTCAACGAATCCGTTTCCGTTGCCGCGCGTTGTTTCAGCTCCTGTAAATTTCAACTATATGAAAAAATTATTGAAAACTTCAGCCGCTACTGCAGTTTTATACTATAGCAAGTGCCAATGGCAAACTTGCAACTATCGTTCTTAATTAGGTGCAGTTTAAATCCACAACGGTTGATAGTTTAAAAATTAGAGCATGGTGTTCGTTATGCTATAGTCTAGGCCACGACTATACGCAATTGGATTAGCTGTGTTGGCTCAAGGCTGCTAGCGGCAACGAAATCATTAGGTAGCCACAGGACTGACTCTACGTGATTCACTGCATGGCTAGCAAACTCGCTAAGCTTCCACTACAACAAGAATTTGAAGTCAAAGTAGGTACCATATCTTCAGATGCACTGAAGTTTTTTTTTTTTACGATACCGTGAGGCTTTGGCCTGAACCATCTAAATGTATTTCATTTTCTTTTGAGCTCCCATAACGAAGGCAGTATAATCGTTCATATGGATGTGACTAGGGAAATGGAGAAGTACATCACTAAACTTTAGTAAATAAATGGCACTCCAATTTACGAATATGACACGGCAAAAAGACAAATTTCATTGCATATGACTCCGATATGTGACGCACTTCTAACCCGTTCTCTTATGCTGTAGCCCATAAGCAATAGTTCAAGTACCTACAAGTACCTACTGTACTGTTACTCCTACATGACAGGCAGTTCAATGCATTAGAATAAAGGCTGATTCATGTGGGATGTGTAACCCAATAATTCCATAGCTTGGCTGTGCTATTGCTTAATAAATGGATTATTAATTTCATGTATTAAATCACAATATGAGAGCGAAAGTGACATCAGATATTTCATACGCAAGGTGTAACAAGGCCGTACATATTTTCAAATGTTAAACGAATATTCATTTCTTGATAAATGTTCTAGCTGTCCCCCACTTCCCTGAAAAATGAAGGAACTGGAGAAGAAAGAGGTTAACGCAGTTTTTATTATCGTCGAATTCCCTAATATCCTGTAAAATTCAAATTTATCACCCAAATGAAAGTTTTCTATTTTGATATGATAGAAAAATAAGTGAGGGTACTTTATTAAATTACGGGTGACGGCTGGTGCCCTCACAACGCTTAAATGATCAATATAAGAACGTGCCTTTGATTGTCAGAAATCCATCGAGTGAAGTTTTTCTTGTTAGCTCTGACGTGGGCAAAATTCAATCGTGAACATCAACTCTGCTGCTTTGACCCGAGTTTTAGGTAGTAATTCCAAACCGATCACCCGTGAAGCGACCTCAAACTCACTGGCAATTGTTCGGAGTAGTATTCAGCTAAAGAGGGAATTCCTGAGAATTTCCTTTATTTGACAGATGCGACACTAAATAGCACGAGATTTCGAAAAAACAGGGCACGCGGAAGTGACAACCAATAGTAATTTAATGGCAAACTTAACTCAGTAAAATTTTTGTAAACTATTCGTGTCTGACGGCTGCAACGCATTAATTCGTGTTCAGGGTATCAATATCTCTTAGATTAATGGTCTAAAATGGCTGGATTCCAGTGGGGGTAATAGTAAAAATGTACCAAAGTATTTTTCACCCAACAGTAACTACCGTGTTACATTTCGAGGAGTATTCGATCGTTCGACTATTCACACGGTCACACCACCAGCTGACTGTGCTTGGAGGCCTTGCTGCTACAGTGAACTAAATCTACTACCTTGGTATTTTAGGGGCACGGTGGCGCAATCATGACGCCCATCGAAGCGTGATGGAGCCAACATGGCTCCAATTGATACTTGGTTTCGATGAACGCCATTTCTTTAGTATTACTGAGCAGGAGATATGGTCCACCTAAGACAAGTTGAAGGCATGATGGCATCAACGTTTGCGCGTTCGTTGTGCACATAGAGTGACTACAGTGATGCTGCATGCTGTCAAGGAAGAATCGTAGTTTCTCAGAGTAAGAATAGGATTCCAGCAAACTCTCGGGCGTGAAGTACTACAGGAGCAGAAGTTCTTAATCGAGCGATACATACATACAGTACGTCCTATAGAAATGGTGTATGTCCTTCCTTCAACTAAACTTTCCATCAAAAAATTTTGTTTTTGACTAGCGGTTACGCAAATCTTCTTAGGCCGCCCGCAGACGAGCAACATCTTCGCTTATTTCGAAGGAACAATATTGTGGGTAGTTCCAGCTTGCCGCGACATGTTAATGCACACGCAGCAGCAACAGGTGCTCAAAGTTACAATGTTTTAGGGTAACATAGCTACAAGTTGCATAAAATGCAAAAATAATCAATATTAATGCAATAAGTTTTATTGCTGGCTTACACGCCTGTTTTTTTTTATATTCACTGTGCATATTGCTCAGCGACTAAGGATTTATACGATTTTGTAGCTTATAAACGAAACTTTGACATATTGTTTTCTGCTGGCTATCATTGTTGTAACCTAGAAAGAAATTTGATTTATACTTTTGACAGTGCAGTTGAAATTATCACTATTTAAAACAAAGTTTCAAAAAACTGCGGTGTTACTTACGTAGTAGTGAATAGATAGCAGGGAAAACTGAACTGCAAGTTACTTTAAATTGCTGTAAAGCTGCGAAGAAGATTGGTCTAAATCCATCTTGCTGAATGTCCCCTTCGAGGAACTTTCTCACGGAGTCTGATGAGCGTTTTTGGCGAATTTCCACATTCGGGAATGTTTGCTTCGCGTCTGCACTGGGCTTTACAAACCCATATGGCATGCTCTATCTCTCATGGATGACGCCATAAATGACTAGTTTATTCGATAGATAAGTTCATAAATAAATACTCAATATATGCAACGCCTGACGCCCTCAAGAGCAGCAATAAGCCTCGCTATGTTCGCCGGCGCCCAAATCCAAGCAGCTTGCACCCAGCACTTCACTTCCAGAATCTTTGGCACTTTCCGTCTGCTTCAATTTTGTTGGAGTGTCGAAATTTTGGTGGCTTGCCTATTTACTTCGGGTCAAAGTTTTGTTCTCTAAAGCTCATTTGAATAAAACACGCATCGATATTTGAAAACTTTTCCTTGAGAGAGAATATAAAAGCAAATAACCGGGGAAGTTTGGCCGGTCAAAGGTTCATATGGGCGTCGGAGGGGCGACGCTGGAGTTGCTGGCGCCCTAGCGGACTGTGCTGCCATTATTGCAAGTTGAAAAATTCAGAGGCAAGAATTTATTCTGCTGATATTGTTTATTGGCACCAGAGGGTCACGAGCAAACAGCTGAAGTAAGTTTTGAGAAATATTATTGAATAAAAGACTGCTTCCGTTCTGTGTTGCCAGTGTACCGGTGTTATGAGGATTGTACGGAGGCAAATAATTATATTCACATTGTTACTTATTTTAGCAAATCACTTACATGCATACATACTGTGTTTCTGAATTCCGTAACAAGTTTAGTTGCCACTCAAAATTGTATTACCAGGAAATGCGATGTACTCGTATTGACAGCATCGTAACTGTATCCCAAAGGTAAATTATGTAAACTACAGTAAAATATTTTTCTAACAAGCATCGATTCATCGAGCAAAATGCGGACTTTTCTTATAATTATAAATAATGTAATAACTGTATTAATTGGTAATGCAATTAGCAATGCCACTAGGCGATAGAATTAATTATGATCAATTTTACGGTCTTGTTGGTGTATGACGATTCGATGATAGTCACTAACCAACATCCTATTTCGACTGAATCTTAACTCTTTTTTTTTCTGATTTATGCAAACTGTCCTCACATCGATTGCTGTGAACAATTCCTTTTTGTGTGGAGTTGGCATGCTAATTACAAACATTTTCATAGAAAGTTTAATCAATGAACTTGAGGACTAACTTAGGATTTGGAGTGGCCAGTCAAGTAAAGTGTTATCTGTCATCCCGTTTGTGTGTTCGCTTCTTGAAAAACGCATTAAAATGTGTCTTCATTGAGAGAAGTAAACTCATAATTGGAAATAAAAAATAAACACCTCATCGCTCATAGACGAATTGAGCGCTGAGTCCCGGCTGCTCTCCGGCCATGGGCCTCTTGGTCCGTCTACTGCCAGCTATCTATTCTATTCTAATTCGGTGCAGAAGAACCTCAACTTGATTTCAACGCAACAAGAACTTGGAGGTGGCTCAACTGTAGCAAATTCGACTCCGAAATGATCCGTAAAAAACTTCCGACTTACTTTGAGGCAACAAAGATAATACCCCCGCAGCGTATCAAGCCAACGAGTGTCGCTTCTAGGAGCTTGGTTTGATCTCTCTTGAGCAAAGATGACTCACAGGGAACTACCCGAATGGCTTCGTCGACGATCATTGACAGAGAGATGTCAATGATCGTCCCTGAAACAAAGCACTGAAGAACTACCCAGGGTTAGCAGTTTTGCGTACCTTGCAGTCAACGCTTAAGATAGACTTCCCTCGGAAGGTGCCAGAGCACAAACAGTCAACACGTTCAAAATTGGACTGCACGAGGAGTGGAATTAGCACCCTCCGCAGTTTATTACTCCTACTCCATAACTCATTCAATTTCTAACTGCGTATAACTGCTTCAGAGGCAGTTATCTGCGAAAATCCTTCATCCTTGATGTCCCATCTAATGTAACGTGCCAGAACACAAACAAATCTCTTGCAATGGATCATTATAATTATGTGTCGATTTTCCGTTAGACGTCCGCATTTTTTAACGTGCTACTACGATAATGGTATAACCGCATGGGCTGCGGTTCCTCTTTGGGAATAGGCCTGTCGGTCCATCAGTAGCTAACAATCTAATTGATATTAATTTTCTGTCTTCTCTTCAAGCTTACACACCAAGATTTGCAGCTTGGTTTGTCATTCCTCGACCGGATATTACTCCCCTATGCATACGAGTCTCAGCAATTTCTTCACTTCGAGGCAGCAACAGCTCGTTGCGTCATTTGGGTAGCAATTCAATGCAGAATTGCTTGGCAGGCGCATTAATCAGAGCCGCACAAAGACATGGAGGAGCCGGAGTGCTACCTCGCTCTGCTCAAGACAATGGAGCCATCCGAGGACAGAGTATCTTCAGTGATATTTTGTCTGTTACGCGATATGTTTAAGATAAAATGTTTACTTTGCTAAAAGAATCGCAGCCACAAATTACGTAGACAGCATTACTGTCTTATAACACATCTTCAGAACTCAACTCTTTACTTATTTTGTAATTCTAAGATACTCTTCCATATTTTCACTTGCTTCTTTGGTAAACTAAAAATTTCAGTGCAATCAGTGCACCGCGTCTTACATTCATGAAGCTATAGGAAAGCAAATTAAAGTGAGGATTTGCCAACATAAAGGCACATCTTTTTGTTCCGGCCAAAAGTTGACAGGTAGTAACTGAAAGATATGTGGATCTTCTTAAAACTATGTTTCTCCAAATCAGTCATCCGAAGTTCTTTTGTTTTCTTGGAGCTCTCTTAAAAGAAATCATCTTTCCTTGCAACGGTAGGTCAATTACTTTCAACTGCTTCTTCATCACCGCGAGTTATGATTTATTTAATAATGATATGGCTCATATATTTTCTTGCTTTTTTTGGCCTTCCTATATACTTTATTACTTAACTTTCAATTAAAGTTCGCGAATCGTGCAGCGTATTCCATGTGCGCGAGGTCAAAATAGTGTCCCCCATGGACAGCTAACCCGTCCAGCCTGTGCTAATTTCCATCACATTCCATCTTTACATATATTACAGATAAATTTATTATCTCCTTCGTGCCCTGGTATGTTGACTAGTAAATAATGAAGGGCTCTTAAAAAACATTTTGTTTTTATTTGTGTTAAAAATCCATTATGAACAAGGACAATTGAAGTTTTCACACAATAATTACAACTAGAAGTTTCTCCATTAGCCTACACTACATGTAAGATCGAGACTAACGTTTTAATTTTAATATGAGAATGTATTTCCAGCGAAGAGTCTGTTTTTTTTTCTCTCTCTCTCTGTTCGACAGGAAGAAGGAAGTCGCAACGGAGTGAAGCACCGCCGAGCTCGCCAGCTAAAGTAAGCTCAGAAGGAATTAACCATCGTAGGTTATGAAGGCATTACGAGCTCTGACGTCAGCGCGACCCCGACACCAGATGGCGCGCAGGAAGACTTTTGTGCTGCGGCGACATTTTTTAAGTTGAAACGCCGCCTTTAATGACGACGAGCTCTCTTCTCCTCAGAGCCTCTTAGTGGAGGATATTATCTTGTAGCGGCTGTGGTGTCATCGCAACTGAGGGCAGACGTACGGCGAGGAGGTGGAGGGAGTCATTCGAGAGCAGTTGTATTTCTTCACCCCACTGAAGTTCTTAATTCTTACTTAACACAACTGAGAGCATTGGTAATGTGGCCACAAACACTTAAAGTGGGTTCGCAGTACAATTTTTTTAACGTGTTCTTTCAGCTAATGTACAGAATGAGTTGCTGTATTGCTTAAGCCACAGTTATGCTTCCACAGTTATGAAATGTTTCACTGCAAATCTGAAGAGCTACAAAACAAGTAAAATCATTTATTTTTCTACGGTCAGGAGGTGTTCTTAGATTAATACAATACCAGTTTATATCATAGAACGACTTGCACAATCTTTGCTTGATATTATTGCAACTATAAATTAGCGACCCAAGCCGCAAGGCACAGTGCCATCACCCACCAAACTAGTCTACCGAACTAGCATTGCAATACTAGTACCATATGAGTGGTACAAGAAACTTTATAAGTGTAATTTGCTTAAGGTAACTAGTGTGACAATTACCACTTTAGTAGATCGTTCAGTAACCATTCGGAGGTGTTTACAAGAACACAATGGAGCATTTGGACGATTCGTAGAAAGGACACGTTCGAAAGACTGCCGTATGAACAGGCCTTTAAGGGCAGAGAGAAAAGAAAAATGGCACGTATGCTTCAGCCGTCCAATACTCGTGTAGCTTTCCCGTCAAAGATTTTGCAGCTGCTGATATATTTTCAATCGTTGCTGAACAACGTGAGTGTAGTTAGTAGTTTAAGTAATTAGTTTCGTAAGATTAGAATAAGCGGCGTTTTCAGGCTGTATGAAGTAATGTCCAGTGGCCAATGATTCAGCGTTGAACATGCTGAACTACTTTCAACATTTATTGAAACCTCTAAAAGACGTGTTCGATTTGTTCAATTCTATCGAGATGAACTAATCCGATAAGCATTAAATTTTCTAGATCGTCCATTATGAGCGAGCATTCGGTTTGTCACTTTGAACCGAATTTTTGGAGTTGAGCGCAACCCGATTACCTTTCAGACGACAGAAATATTAATCTTGGAGAGGAATCGTAGGGTAGAAAGAGAACTGATTTCTTACATCTTATATGGATTCTGTGCTCAGCATATTAAAAAGTACCCATTCCTCATTACTTCCATTGCCTTTAAGGCTTTATACTAACATGGGGAGAAAGTAAGCAGTTGGCATTTAGGTGTATAACAGCGCATACCTTCACCATGCAGAGCAGAGTAATGCATTATGCTTCATTTGGGTTGTATTACCTGTCCGTGGGAGCTCAAGCGTGGAGTTTTAATAACGAAAAAGTCAAATAGGTCCTGAAATAAGGATTTTTTTTATGTCAGCACCAAACTTTGGTCATTCGTGCTTCTTAACAGTGATAACAAATGAAATTTTCTTGAAGATCCGTCCGTAACTTTTGAGTTATGTCCTGGCAATCAATTTCGCGTTTATTAATCGAACACATAAACGGATGAACCGATCGACACAAAAATTTGGTCATTGGTGCCTTTTCACATTTTTATAAATTCCTACAAATTTCATGATCCAATGATAAATCGTGAGTTATACTTTGGACAAACATTAGTCAAACAATTTATATAGAGATATTGGTTCTGTTCTTCTGTCCCAGCCCTCGAGTTCATTAGGAGGATCACACGTTCTGGGGCTAATGCGCACTCCTTCCCTTTGGAGGCGGTTAGGTGCCAAGCTCGTCAGTTCAGTCGGTGCTACCTGCCCTGGTGTGTTTCGGTTCAGAATTCATTGCCGGCATCTGCTTTCGGTTGTGTCGGCATGCATGCGTTTAAGTCAGCTGTTAATGGCCTTCTGGTGGATTTTCTTTAGCAGCATTTCGGGCTTCCCGGTATTGCATGATGCTTGATTTGGGTTGTACTTCCTCTCCGCGGTGGCCCGAGCGTGAAGTTTTAATAATAATAATACGACTAATAATTATAAGTTATACAGTGCGTTACCTTTGATTATGCAAATATAATTTTTTTACTTATTTTTCAACATAAGTGTCGAACATTTAAATTGTGAACAGTAAGTTAGTGCGCAGGTATGTTGTAACTATAAAAACAACTAGAGAAAAAGAAAACTGAACAATTTCCATGTTTTGGCAACATTTGCTTATTGCACGGGGTTCTGCTCTTACCCGCACATTATGCAACATCACACGCTAGTCAACATGGGCAAGAAATGCGGTTTAAAAAGTGAAGAAAAGATCAAAGTGACCTCGTTATTGGCTTCTGGTATGACAACACTTGAAGTTTCCAAGGAGTTACAGCGTCATCACCGAACAATTAAGGCTTATGCAATTGAAGGTAAGGTCAGCCTGAAAACTCCGGATAGAGCCTCTACGAGAAAATTGAATGCTCGGGATATGCGACATTTGAAGGTTTCTATTGCTAGAAAACAACTTTCTACAAGTAAGGCGATATTTGAAGACGCTGAAGCCCCAATACTAAGCAGAAAGACAAGTCGTGAGGTTCTGCAGAAGCTAGGGACAGTGAAAAAGGCAATTAAACGATCACTTCTAACAAAAACTCATAAAGAAAATAGGGTCAGTTGGGCTGAGGAGAACATGAAAACTGATTTCTCCAATGTCATATTTACTGACGAATGCAGAGCTACTCTTGATGGTCCAGATGGATGGGCGTCTGGATGGGTCCTCCATGACCGACCTCAACAGACACGGCTTAAGCGTCAACAAGGTGGTGGAGGTATAATGTTTTGGGCCGGGATAGTAGGGGACACCCTTATTGGTCCATTTGAAGTTGCAGAAGGAGTTAAACTGAATACAAAAAGGTACTGCCAGTTTCTTGAAGCCAACTTGATTCCATGGATTGATGAGCAGACTATCGGACGCAGATCCAAATTGGCATTTCAGCACGATAACGCTCCCTCACACCGAGCACGGTACACTGCTAACTGGCGTGCGGATGGAGGATTCAAATCAAAAAGGATTATGACCTGGCAAGCGAATAGCC
Organism: Parhyale hawaiensis; assembly: GCA_001587735.2. Taxonomy (NCBI): domain Eukaryota; kingdom Metazoa; phylum Arthropoda; class Malacostraca; order Amphipoda; family Hyalidae; genus Parhyale; species Parhyale hawaiensis. Next base: position 39,750,169 of record LQNS02000211.1, read on the forward strand.
CCGATTTAAATCCCATTTAAAACCTCTGGGTAATATCAAAAGGAAGGTCTATGAATGTGGTCAGCAGTTTTCGAGCAAAGTTAGCCTATTGTATGCAGTAAAAACAGTAGCAGATTCTATTCCACCATCTGAAATATCAAACCTGACAAAGTCTGTTGATAATCGCCTTAAAAAATCATGAAAAATGGATGTTGCCATGTTCAAAATTAACTTGTTATGTGTACCCCTAATGAATATTTATTTCAGTGTTTATTGAATTGTTTTGATTATAATTTCTTGGTTTTGGACGCTTAATAACAACAATCCTGTTCACCTCTATGTATTTCCTCTTTATGATGTTTTTATTAGCTTGTTGTATATTCTGAGGTAACTGTAAAAAACTCGTAAATAAGCAAATTGCATGATAAACTTAACCAATGGCTAAATATTCATTTTACACGTGCTTACTATATTGGCAACATAGCCGTACATTTAGTTAATATTGATACTTCAAAGTTAGACTCTCATCTTGAAAAAGTAAGTAAAAAAAAAATTCTATTTGCATAATCAAAAGTAACGTACTGTATAAAAAATTGTCATTTGCTCCTACTAATAATCCCAACAATTCCTGCAAATCTCATAAAGATTGGTTCATAATGATAATAATGGTAACAACACAAAAACGGAAAAACTGATCATCACCAAAATTTATCCATTTGTATCTTCAATGATTCCTACAAATTTCTTGAAGATCCGTTCATATACATATATTTTAGCTATGTTACTGGCAAACATTTTGATAAACATAGAGGTAAGCAAACGAAAAACAAACGGATAAAAAGTTACGCAAAAAAATTAGTCATTTGCTCCTACTAATAATCCCAACATTCCTGCAAATTTCATAAAGATTGGTCCATAACTTCTAAGTTATGCTGCTGAGAAAAAAAGAGGCAGACAAAGAAACAACAAATGATTGGACGGATCTTTACCAAAAGTTAATCATCTGTTTCTCGACCATAACTAAAAATCCCTGTAAATTTCGTGAAAATTTGTCCATAAGTTTTTGAGTTATCTTGGTGACAGAAAAACACACAGACAAACAAACAAACTCGGCAAACATAACCTCCTTCTTGGAGGAAATAATGTAGTACATCGATATTTCATAGAGTAGCTGAGCATATTGCGTTGGTGCACACAGTAGTCTTAGGATTGACGGACACATAAATGTTGACGTCGGAAGCGAATCGCAGTATGGATGCACTTCCTGTGTGCAGGTGACGTAACCAGCGATATTCTATTGTATGAATTATGCGATGTTAGCCGACACTTACGATCGAGACGATTCACTGAACGAACGCGTTCAAAAGAGTTAAGTGCGTGCCGGCCCTAACGGAGTAACGTGGTGACCGTGGTATAAAATGTCGAACTTGGAGAGCATTTTTTATATTTTTAACCTAACAATGTTCATTACAGGAGCTGGAAAAGGTAAATTTGAGCATTTAAAAAAATGACATTGATATCGCACGTATAGTAAGACAAAACGCTTAGTGAGGCGCAACTGTAACACTCAAAATATAATTTCTCCGTAAACTTTTTCTAGCATAAACTAAACAGAAGCGAACGAGCAGGATGTTGTATAAATCATTTTCTTCTATCTTAACTAGCACATAGCTGAAGAAAGGCTGTGGTATGTCAGAGCAGTGTTATTGAATATTTACATTGCTATAATGGATTGAAACATCAAGGGTTTTTTTTTCAAAATAATAATCCTATAGCAAACGTACAGAAACTACTGGTTATTAAGTTAGCGGTTCAGCAAGTAGGTAAATGAGTTATGTTGACCAGCATTTAACATTCTGTTAACAGTTGACGTCAGAAACCAAATTTATTAATGATTTCATCCGCTTCTGGGAAGATTAGATTTTTGTGCGTGCAGGCGCTCTGACGTCATCACCAGCCAAAACCCCATGGGATTCTAATCATAAGTTAACCTGGAGCCCCCCCATGAACAAACATCTCTCGGTTCAGGGATTTTTTAGACACGTTCAAATGATCATATAGCTGTAGTACAGGTGGCCTGCAGCTGCCTCAAACGTGCCCTTCCCCCTCCATTTATGGTAGAGCTTTGAGAATAGGAGGGACGGCACCATGGCCTGATGCGGCGATCTCGTAGGTAATGGGATGGCCCTAACCATTCTTTGATTTCCCCCAACGTCTGGAGGCTGACGGAAGAAAGATTTGTACAATCCTTGGAGCAACCGCGAGGATGCATATTTTTCACCGTCTGTGAGTGTATCTGTCCGTCCAGACTTTGTTAGTTGGGGGTTGCTTTGAGTTTCGTTCACAGACCTTCGTTCCAATTAGTTTTGGTCACATGCATCTGTTGCACTCAACTTCGTTCCCAGTCCGGATTTGGCAGGAGGCGGTTTGCGTGGCCCTGACGTGCTTACAACGTCGACTCAAGTGTTTTAAGTAAATATCTATAAAAAAACATCCAAATCATTATTGTTCTCATCGTAGTCGCTTCACTGTACTTTGCCCAAGACATCGGCGCCACAAAACCGTTTTCCTTCCACTGTAACATCAAAATAACGAAACCATCGTGACCACAGTCACCTCGCCGTCATAACCATTGCGCTCGCGTGCGTCCGAAACACGTGCGCCACAAAACGGTTTTCCTTCCACTGCGAAATTAAGGCAAACAAAACCGAAAACTACGTCGCTTCGAATTAAATATGAGCAGCGCAGATGCGACGCTTGGCCTCATTTGTCAGACACGAGATGTCGTTTTTCACTGCTCCTAGAAATGAGGGGAAGATACCGCTAAGTGCCCTCGCCCCGATCCCTCACACTCTGTCCTGCTAATTAGCATGAGTTATGCATGCTAAGTGCTTGTGCTCTCAGATGGATTAGCATTGTAATTATAAAGACGTGTATTATTACCCCAGCTAATCATGACATACAGTCTTCTGAAGGGTAGATGATCTTCCTTGAGAAGCTGTGCGCAATGCAAGAGGTCTAGGAAAATGCCGGGCCTTGAAAAGTCCTGACCTGTTTTGTATTTTCTAAGTGTGAAACTCATTGCAAAGACTTGATGAAATTTAGTGACAATGACTCATTCCTAAACTATTTCAGATAAAATAATAACTGGTAACAGTGCTCGTTTTTTTACATTGTTGGTAATAGAAACAAAAAGGATAAAGATAGCAGCTCTCCTTCGCGCGGGTCACCAGAAGGCGGACATTGTGAGGTTGCAAAATTTCGGTTTATCAACGGTAAAACGGGTCAAAAACCGCCTTAAGAATAATGAAAGACTCAAAGATCGACCACATTCAAGCACACTACAAGTTATTCAACGGAAGAATGTTCGAAGAGCCCTTGAAATTATCTGAAACTCAAAATGATTGAATTTGCGAAGAAGAAGATTTCTGTTTCAACCGTGTCAAGAGCTATAAGAGTGAAGGTAGAAAGAGCTTAAAGCGTCAAAAAAGACCTCTGCTAACTGCTGATATGGCTAAAAAGCGCCAAGAGCGATGTTCCCGCCTTCTTAACGACTTGAAAAGTCATGGCAATTGAGTCATCATTTTCTCAAATGAGAAGACCTTCATCGTGGATCCTGTCTTCAACAAACAGAACGATCGAGTTGTGAGCTTTGGCCAAGATATCTCTGATGTTCTTTATGTCCAATTAAGTGTTAAGCAGTGTGCCAGCCTGGCTATATACTCGTAAGGGCCGTGTGACCAGCGGGACCAGTGACCACAACGTACGTAGCTCGCTCAATAAGGGAAGCCTAGACGTCAGTTAT
>LQNS02000211.1:39820354-39841252 GCA_001587735.2 Parhyale hawaiensis
GATGAGGGAACGGCAAACTTGCATTGGTGCCCCATATCATTTATCATGATAAGGAAGAGTATTGGACCAAGCACGGTGCCTTGTGGGACTCCACTGAGTACCGGCTGTCGTTTAGACACTTAGTATTGCTACATTTAACACAGTGAAAACAATAACCAACTGAGGAATTTCCACGGGTCCGGCTAGTTGTATAATATTACACAGTTTGTTCCTTGCTTCCTCACTCGTTTGGTTGTTTGGTTGGGTGAATGATTAATTTGTTCGTCTCTCTGTCACAATGTGAAATATTCAGATAGGACAAAATTCATATACAGCCTCTTCCTTTCATAGTTATTCATTGACCCTTTACCGAGCAAGTGACCATATATGGTCAGTTCTATTAAGTTCTATGTTACTATTGCTACTAAAATGTTTTTCAGTAGTCAAGTGGGCCTCGGTCTGTCAGTATCATGCTCAACGTCGCATTCAAACAAATCTTACTCTTCGTTTCGGCCGATTTCTTTATTGATTAAATTGTAAGATAAGCGCAAAACTTGTCATTCTCGCTGAAAGATTCCTTTCTCAGAATTTCTTTTGCGACTAGCAGAGATAGTTACAAATTTCTCATCAGTAACATCATTGCTGCCTGCTTTTTTTTCGTTATAGTTTTTCTTTTATATTAACAATTACTGCACTCAATTTTACTACTCTTTACTTTAAGAAATCGTGAACAATATAGTAAGTTAAAAATGAAAAGAAAATGTTTTATAAAGGACAAGCCCCACTGCTGCTTGCACAAGAGATGCTGAAAACATTTTAAATTAGTTTTACTATTCTAAGGAAGTTGTCAGCTCACACCGAACACTATAGTTTAATTAGAGGGCCCAGCCGTCAAAAATGACGGCAGTATTTTTTGATTAAGTTTTCTTTCTTGTTCCAATTGCCAGTATTGGTTTTGCCGTAAAATGGGTCTCCTCCCTGCAGGCCTGATCTTCCATTAATGAAACGCAAGCTGTACAACCATGAGTTTTGCGATAGCAAAATATCCCCCATGCAAAAGAAAACGCGAATATTAGTCAGGCATTGATGAAACGTTGAGCAGCACCAAGAAAATATACCTAGTTCAGTCAAAAGAATTCAGCGGAAATGCCCAGGGCTTATCGTATCTTGGATACCCACAGATAGTTGAACTTCAAGCGTCGAAATGTGGCTGCGATGTAAATTTAATGTATAAGGGCGTCTGCTCAGCGTGAAGTTTCAACTGCTACGAAAAGATTCAGCGAAAGAAAGCATAATAGAGATAGCGATTTTGCTCAAAAGAAACGAAAACTCCAACTAAAACTGAGCTTCTCGAACTGCTAAGAAGGAATTCAGCTTAAAAAAACCCAACAGAGCTCATGTCCTATGGATCACAAACTCTATGACAGATACCGCTATTCATCTACCACGCTCAGAAGAAGAATCATCATCGTCCTGTCAAAAAGAACCAAGCTAGTTTCGAGAGCGAAGTGTGCTTCAGAAAATGCAGTATTTCCACTTTTGACCATATATTCCTGAAGCTATATTGGTCACTGTTAAACTTAGGGCTGAATTTTTACGGTATCTCAACTTGTTTTTCAGTAGATGAATTTTCTCCTATCCAAATCTTTAACTTCGTGATGGAGAGACGGACCAACATTGGAACAAGCGATAAACAACTGTGTTTTATTATCTATAGTTGTTGCTATCGGTAACGTTCAGTTCCGCTCCATGAGCTTGTTGGTGATTTTACCCTATTAAAATTCAACTGCAAGCTCCATGCGCTCCTGCCGCACGTGCGCATGAAAATTCTCGTTTTCAACATTTTCCCATTTAAAAGTCTGAAACTTTCACTGTAAACATTCACTTTAACTTAAAGATAGCAATTACATGTTTTATAGGCAAGAAACACTGTAATAAGTATGTACTAATGATGGCATACTTTTGAATGTCATACACATAGTTCTTCTTGTACTCAACTGTTCGGCAGGTTGTGTTCTCTATCGCTTCGGCCACTTTGTTCCCTCAGGACTCCGTATTTTCAGTCATTTTGCTCCCTTCCTCAATCAATCTCTCTGAGGGCTTAGGTGCTGAAGAGGAAGTGGCTGCCTCGTGAGTGAGGTGGCTGAGCGGCTGAATGGCTGGTCGAGCCATGTGCTGGCTGGCTGCTTGTCCCCACAGCCAGCGGCTCAAATACAACTGGTGCAGCCACTGAAACATGTACAACTTTGATAATATTAATTTTCTAGTTTTCACGGGTGAATTTTTCATTATTGAGCGTGATGCTCATTGTTTCAGAGGACATGCTTTCAGATAATATAATAAAGTAACCCGTGACTCCACATCCCGATTTCTGACTAGAGAAGTAGGAATTCAAGACCCGCCATGCTGAGTTGCTGACTAGTAAAGTTTTGCACAAACTCTCAATACTCCAGAATATGAATTGCGCCGAGCATGAGCTACGTCCGGCAATCGTGCATGTAACGTGTTATGTGGCGACAGTCGGACAGTCCTCGGCCTCGGACAAGCTCAGTGTGCACTGGGTTGTGTTGTAGGAAGGTGTGTGGCGCTCCCGAGCTTCTGTGGATTCTTGGTATCCGTGTCGCTGACTCACCATACCTTGAACTAAACCCAAACGTATTCTACATGTACGTAAAATTTTTACCTGTATGCACGACTGCTTTAGTTTAATTGTAGGTAATATTTTAATTCTTTTGTGTTTAGTGCAATCTTCTCATAGGCTGTGTGGTGCATGATCCCTTATTTCGCAAAATATAGAGTACACCTCTGTGTACTCGAGCAGTACTTGCGCAGCTCTTTCAATGTACTCAGTGTGTCTAAAACTCTGTACCGCTTGTGCTGCTGTTGTTTTTATTTATTTTAATAAATTGGAGTTATAGGGGCTTATGTTAGGATCAGCAGCTATCTACGGGTACTGAGCGATAGGCCTATATGAAGCTGAGGGCATCGTGTGGTAGGCCTATTACGGAAAGCTAAAGTAAAGAAAATTGCCAGTGTTAGTAAGCGTGTCAGCTGCTCGTTTGCTTTTTGCGATGCAACGCACGACACATCGAGCCGCTTACACGGTCTAAATTGCAATATTATAAACAAATTTTATGTTGATTTAGTCGGATTTATTCTTTACATTTGGTCATTATTGCATTGCGTACTGCTGGAGAACAGCGCCTGAATTTTAACACATACACAAAAAAATATTTTCATACATGTCGTGACAATCAAAACACGTTCTCGGCAATCATCAGTTTCTCGAACACATTTCCAACATAGTTCAACTTTACCAGTACAACTATTAGAAAGCTTTGGACGTTCGGTAACTTGTATGCTGATATTTTCATAAATTTTATGTAGCCCTCTTTTATTTGTAAGTTGGCAAATTTATAAAGTTTATAGGGCGCATTCTTTCGATAGCAACGGGATGAACGTATAGTTTTTTTCGTAATAGAGCCGACTACGATAGGTACCTTTAAAAAAAACTATTAAATGCTGTCAGGCTTGATGTATTTAAATTTAGCTGATTATTTTCATTCATCATAACTATTATTTTACTCATGAGTTCCATTATTGTAAATTTTAAAATTTTACGAAAAATTTTTATGTTTCAATACAGCGGTGCAGATTGCAGCTGAGTGGCACAGTTGCGTGCTTCAAATTCACTTCGTGTCCAATGAACCCTGCGTGACTTAGGGCGGGTTCACACGTCAGTCATCTCAACGTGTTCACTCATCCACTTGTCCGAATTTTTTCATAGTGCCGATGTCAGTACAACTTTGTGTACACCACAAAAAGTTATGAAAATATCAACCGTCAAAGCACAGTGTCTCTTCTGCAAGTGTAGCTGGGCAGGTTATGGATGTCTCTTTCAAATTTGAAGTGAATTAAAATGCAGAAATAGTGCACTTTTCTGCTGTTTCTAGGGCACAGCAAAGCATTCGGATGAGTGGATGAGTGAACGCGTTCAGATTAATGACGTGTGAAGTCGCCCTTACGGTGTCAATACACCACCGCGGTACTAGCAACATCTTAGTTTGACCTGACAGCTTCTTATTAACATGGAAAAAATTGTTACCGGTATCGTATTACCGTGAGAAGAGACATTAGTTTGCTGTCAAGCGCTTTCGGTCACTTAGCCATAAGAAGTGACTCTGTGTGTGTGTGTGCAGCACCAACGAGTGTACGTGCAAATGTGCATGAACGTAACTTCGTGTGTGTGACTACAGTTCTATTGCTACAGTTTCATGTGTTGGAATTCTGGAGCACTGCTTGCACAAGTTCTGTAGCCACGGCAGTTTTTTTATACTAACACATAAAGTAAACTTATTTTCTGTGACAAAAGCTTTATTCATATTCACTAAGGAGATTGGCAGATTATGTAAATGGGTTAGGGAAAGAGTTATTAAAGCTATGGCACCTGTGCAAATTAACTCGTCAATACGAGCCGAAGGCGCTGGATCCAAATGAGATACGCGTAGACGTCGATCCACTTGCTTTGATCCCACTGCGATACGCTATAGAGTGTACGGAGACGGGAGTATTTAATTCTATCATAAACTACAGTAACGGTGATGGGTCAGTCTAGGAATTATGGTTCTGAATTACTATGTCGCTGTCACACGCAACGTACTAAGCACTGCTGGTATCAAGAATACAACTGGTAGATTTTCTGCGTATTTCAAACGTCGTGCCATAGCTACATACATTGTCCAGAAATATAGCGTGTGTGTTGGCTCCTCAAGAGTATTCAGGTCGCGATTACCGCCAGAAACTCATCTACATGTAGTTTGACGAGTCCAAAGCCCATATTTAAAATACCGAACGAGTTCAGGCTAAACAGATGAGATAACTTCCATTAAAGGAGCGGCCACTTTAAATTGTTTATAAATACGACAATTTCTCTCGACTTTTGCACTGTGTGTGCTACAGCTTGTGGGCGGTGACACATGCATATCGTACACTGCGCAGGATGAGCGTCTATAATTAGATGAAGTCCACTGAGGAGAACAACTTTGCAGAGGCTTAATTACGTATTTCCTAGTCGGATATTCTGTATCGTAACTCACTGACTGCATTGTGCTTATAGTAACATCCGGCTTATCCACTCTAGCGACAAGTCGTTGCTTGACAGTCTACTGAGTGATGCATTAACAACACTTCGTTCTCATTCGCTTTGGACTTTGCCTAAGGTTAACCGAGGTGCAGGTGATGTTTTGCACGCCACGCGCACAGAGGCCTGTGCGCGGCGGCGGCATCTGGTTGGATCAGAGCTGGTGACAGACACTGGAACGAACTGTGAGTTATCTCCATAGAGCACGTAACTTCTAACTGGACTGCTACTTTATCTGGCAGTAAGAAATAAAATTTAGGTTTGCTGCACTTGAAATACTGACTTCCCTCCTAAATGTTAAGCTAGTAAAACCAATTAATGTTCTGCACGGGACAGATTGGGGTCGTTGCCATTGCAGTCCTCCACATTTCAATTTGATCTTCATTCCATTGCATGAATCAAAGCTCTAAGTAATTAATTTACTTCGCTTCGAATCACGACGCCTCCGCATTTGCTTGCGTAATTTACGTCATTGCTTTATGCCAGTCTTACCTTCAGTAATTAAATTTTTCAGAGCTACGACCGCTGATTTTTCAGAAGAGAACGCTTATGACATTCGTTCGTTTTCATCGCCAATCCTCCGCATTATGAGCAGGCGATATAATTAGCGTGGGACAAAGAACTCGTGGCACCTGCGACGGTTCGCGTCCAATCAAACAATATTCGCTCGCTTGCGTTTTGTTCGATCCAGTGGAAATTAGGTGAGTTGTTTTCCAGTGGAGCAGGTCAGGTGACTGCTGCGGAATGGAAGCCGCAACACGAACGTAATTTAAATTATCTCTGAGCTGGCTAAAACGTTACGAAACGCATTTTACTATCAAGATATATTGATATGCAAGAAGAATCAAAGTAATGTGATACCGATGACGTAGGTGTGTAGATTGCATAGAAAACTGTGTCGGAAAAATTTATGAAAAATATAATTATAGTGCCACTCGCAAAAGTAAGTTGCTTCAATGAATCTAGTGTAGTTCTTTCTGTAAGCTTTTCACATTTTATTGCGCTGTAATTTTTTCGCATCTTTATGTATTTCCCAGTACAATTTAAATATTTGTCTAAACAGCACTGGAGGAAAAAATATTTACGCAGCTGGAAAACTAACTTACTTTAATTATTACTTTCTAGTATTTTGCTTACGATAATGACACCGTTTTTTATTACCTCTGCATAGATATTATTATTGTTTTTTTTTTTGCCGGGGCGCACTATTCTGTATTTGTCTGAAAGCATTACTACTAAGAAAAGTCATGGACCGATCTTCACAAAATCTACGATTATCACTAGGAAAGATAATTAAATTTTGGTGATGATGCATTCGCGTTTTTGTGTGTCTGCCTATCTTTATGTCTTTTAACAATGCATTGCTTGGTGGAGGTATGCGCTCTAGGACTGTACTCTAGTTACCTCCGCCAAGGAGGTTATGTTTTCGTCGTGTTTGTCTGTGTCTCTGTCTGTCACCAAGATAATTCAATAAGTCATGAACCGATTTGAACGAAATTTACAGGGATTGTTAGGTATGTTAGGAGGAACAGATGATTAACTTTTGGTGAAGATATGTCCATCCGTTTATTTGTTTGTTTGTCTGCCTCATTTTTCTCAATGCTATAACTCAAAAAGTTATTAATGGATTTTGATGAAATTGACAAGAGTTGTTAGGAATATAACAAAGAGTAAACGACCAAATTTTGGTAATGATCTGTTTGTTCATTCGTTTGTCACTGTTTTTAATTTTATGCTTGTTAGCACAATAACTCAAAAAATAATGAATGGTTCTTTATGAAATTCATAGGGGTTGTTAGTCATGTTGAAAGACATAAATGATTGAATTTTTGTGCAGATCGCTTTGTTCGTTTGTATGTTTGACTCATGTTTGTCATAACGTTTGTTAGTAGTATAACTCAAAAAGTTAAGAAGGGATCTTTAAGAAAATTGTACAAGCTGTTATTTCTATTAAAAGGCACAAATGATTAGAGTTTGGAGTTTATACAAAGAAAATTATGATTTCACAGCCAATTTGAATTTTTTTGCTTCGTTGCCTCGCTTGGCGGAGGTATGCGCTCTCAGAGTGCTCTAGTTTAAAACTGCTTTTACCTATTTTTTTCTGCTCGGCTGGCGTCAACAGCTGCAGTAACGGTGGTTTTGAATATTCAATCTCAATCTAACTCCATCTTCTGTTTATTTTAACATCAACAGCGTGACACACACTCTATTTCTTTGTATCTTTCCGCCGATGAAATCTGGAGTAGATCCCTTCTGATTACTTTGGCCAGCATAAATATAACTTTTGTCTGTAAAATTCATTGTGTTAACATATAGGAAAGATTAGAACTAAGCCGTCTAGTGTTATCTAAAATTTTCAATATTGTTAAAACGTTTGGGCGTCCGAGCGGTGTAGTGTTGGTGGAGGATATGACCCACCAGCTGCCTGATACGCTGCGGCCTGGCACTCATTTCTTAACTATGAATTTATTCATGAGCTACATAGTTCTGATCCGGCGACGCGCACAGCATCATGCGGATAAGTTATAATCTATATAATCTACCATAATTTGAGGTTAGTCTCTCGGTATTAAATTTATTTTTAACGATGTGCGGAGGGTCGTATAGACAAAATTAAGTGACTTTTTCTAAAAATTTGGCGCAATTGAGTCATTTCTTTGTACTTTGTATCAAGTCTCAGCGAAAAACGGTATCACTGAAATATTTAGAGCCTAGTAGTGTCTGCCAGTGGCTATAGGAACGGCGGTAGTTCTGCTTCAAATTTATTCACTGCGATCTGCTTGCACACTTGTTCTGCAGACGTTGAGTTGCTGGAAGAAGTTTATTTACATCAGTGCTGTTCTTTAGTTACACTTTCGTGCCCACGTTCGTTCCCGGGGTCCGTGCGTTCCCCTTTGTTGATACGGAGAGTAACTTTTAGGTCTTCAGCTGTCTCTTTGCGTCGCATTTTATACATTTTTTTTATCTAATTTCAATTTTTTAAATTGTAGGTATCCAAAATGTACTCTTGATTACAAGTACAGCATCGAACAAGTGGTACTAAAAATTCTAACCCCAATAAAAAAGACGTAAAATAAGATTACTTACAGTGAGGACTCGCTGTATTGGTCATTACATTATTATTTTTATTTCTGTCTAACAATTTCGTTGTTTGCTACTGACCCGCTGAACATGACGCAGCGCCTGCGAGCGATACCCTCCTAAATTGAATCGTGCTCCTTGAGCAGCGAGCAGATCTGGAGTGGTGGCGATGCCTGGGCGCCTCAGCTCAGGTCTCATAACACGAACGTACAAAGTAGCTTTTTTTCATCTTACCGCCAATTTTTTCCTTTGGTAAGGTTTTTGGCTCGGCGAGTTCTGCCACGGCTCATTACGCTCTGGCTCAAGCTCCCTAGGGGGTGTTGAGCGAGGCCCCCCCTGCTGCTGCTGCTGTGTTGCTTGTGGGTGCGCGGGACTCTGGCCAGAGTGTGCGGTGGTGATGTGGTTCTTGTGTACATTGGTGTACCATTTTGGTTGTGTGGATCTAATATTGCTGTACCACTGTGGTCCTGTGGATGTGCTATTGCTGTGCCACAACTGCTGTATATGGTACACTGTGGCTATAAAACTATCGACTTCAAGAAATACGTAAGATTTCAGTAATTTCGTGAAACGATACGAAGATCGGTTGGCATGAAAAGGTGCGATAGGTCAAACGAAATGACCTAGGTTACACGAAGTGCATCGTGTGAGACGAGGTATATTAGGTTAGACTAGAACAGGTTAGATTAGGCGAGGGAAGGATTGCTTGACTGGACGAAATGAAGTTAAACGAAATATCTGAAAACTCGGAGATTTCCTGAAAATGGCTTCACGATCTTAGCGAAACCGAGTGATGTTATTGCAAAGATCTTGCTATTGCTCCAATAATAACACTGTCACCCTATGCTACTTTACTTTTACTACCGTAATTGTGTTTTACAATGGTAATAAAATTTGTTTACAGTGTTTTCGAAAGAGAACATCGTGGCTGAAGTAGGTTTTTAAATGAGCATACAGGACTCTGTTTTGAAGAGGATAGAGCAATATGTTTGCATATTGTAGTATGTCTTTTCGAAATTACCTGCTTCTTATTGCTTTAAGTGTATTCTTATGATACACTTGCACTGTTGCTGCTGCTGTTTCTACCAAACTCTTTCTGAGCATTGGATATCTCCTTTGCATATGCAACGCTGCCCGGCCGATAGCAAAAGATACTCCCGAGCCCAATAGCAGGTACATATTTCCTCCCCTGGCCACTTTGTAAAGTCACTCGCTGGGGGCAGTTGCGGAGATGTCCCGTATCCCTCTTATGCCTCCTCCCCTCCGACGGAAGCGGGTGTAGGCTGGAATTCCTCGATAATTACCGGGACAGGGGCATGTGGAAGGATCCAGTGAGAGCTTCTTGAGAGGGTCGTAAGGACCAGCTTCTGAAGCAGGATAATTAGGACCTGAGACGGTGATGTCATCCTCCTCCGCAGACTGACAGCAGTCCTCCATTCTTCTCCTGAGAGACTGCCGCTCTCTCCCTTCCTTGTGTCCAAAAACATCTTCATCTGAAAATATTTTTGCCGGATCGGCGTCTCGCTGCTGAAACTCAAAATTTTAGAGGGAGCTGTAGCTTAGGGGGTAAAGTGAGTCGCTTGAGAGCGAAAAATGTCAGAAATTTTGGCCTGACACCAGCTACAGTTTCCAGTTTGCCAGTGTTCATACGATTGCCGAAAATTTCACATTCATTTTTGGAAACTTTTCGTGCATTATTTTTCGGTACAATTATTTGAAAAATTCCAATGCTGTTGATTACATAATTTTTCGTATTGAATTTACCACGAATATGTGCTGGTTTAATGTAGGTACTGTGTGCTGTGATGCAAAGTAGTTAGCGTTTAATTGTATTTTATGTATATTCTGTTTTTCAAAATGCAGTAAATGTACTGATTGCCTTTACATTCATTATTCAAGACTACGTTGTAAATACAGTCAAATTTTTTTGCTGTCAGATTCAAATTTTCTGCGTAAAGAATTTATATGATACTCTTTCTTGTGATGACCGACTTAGTTCACGTTAGATCATAAACCATCAAAATTTTAATTACTTCTGGAAGTATTGTAGCTCACGCATTGCTTTAATTCCTACATTTTCTACAACTGTCCACTAATTAGAGTCACAGTACGTTGTTTGCTCTAACTCCAGTCCGTACTTTTTTCAAGTCAGCTCCGCAAAACTCCAGCATTATTGTCGAGTTAATATTACTTAATCTGTGTCCTGCTGCCTCTGGCCGGAGAACTCATCCGTGCGCCTCGTCCGTCGCAATGTCGTCGTCTCTTCACAGGCCGCTGCTCGTCGCCCCGCGACCGCTCTGGCTGTTGTTGGGGAGCGCTTTGCTGCCCCCCAAAGTCCCCTACCTTAACGCGCTGATTAGGTTCCACATGCATGCAAAATACCTGCTTTTTAATATCGATATTGCCTCTCGGAACATGAATACTTTGCTCTTTGCGGACATATTCAACAAGGAGCATTAATAAGTACGAGGCATTCTGCTTTTTACTTTGTACGTTTATCGGTATCATAAAATTAAATGTTATATTTTTATTGATAGTGAAGAAATCTTCTGTAGCTGAAAATGTGTTGTTGTTTTTGCCATTACCACTGTATCCTTTCAACACACAAAGCATTTTGTGATCATTTAATTTAATACTACCTGTTCCACTAACTCATATTTTAAAAAGTGTATTCGCCAATCCTCTGAAGGTATCGTTTTTTTTTAATATTGGTCAATATATCCAACATTCTAGCTAATATAGTCAATTCATTTTAAGTGCGATTCGCATTTCATCTTCCCGTTCGCAAAATTCCCTCAGCAGCCAACTTGTAGTGACTATTGGAGCAGTTGTGTGGGCGCGATGAGAAGCCTGTCGTACGTCAAATGTATCCGGGCCTGGCGACGCTGCAACGCAGGTTGTCAGGGCCTCATCCTCGCCTCCTCTGCTTCCCTTTGATGTGCTGAGCGGATTGGAAAATTTCACCTCGCAGCAGAGTTACCGACGCGAAAAATTTTACCTAATTAGTCCTGAGCTCCTGTAGTGCTTGTTGTGTTTATGTAGCACAGCGGGATGTGTCTGCGTGGGTATTCTTTGTATAATTATGTACTCTTAAGACTGGCATGCCCGTATTATTTTCGTGATCTTCTCTACATTGCTCTTAATATCATTCGCTTTGCTGAGTATCTAAATTATCGCTGTGTATTTCGTTCCTTGTTGTAATGGAACAACTGTGTACGGAGGATGAAGCGGACTTAGAAAAATGACGTAGCAGCGATGAAACAACCGAGCGGAAGTGACTCGACGTCGATTTAGCTAGAGCTCAACACACATGTCGAGGCTCAGTTAAAAGGAAAACGAAATATTAAGAGTAATGTCCGTATAGTGTTGCATGTCGATCAGAAGTCTACGGATTTAGGTATGAATATTTGATTTACTCGGCTGCCTGCAGCTTTCTTTCGCTTGAGTGCATTACAAAATTATAGTAGCAACAACAAAGGCTTATACTCCACTTTCACTACATTGGAGAATGTGCATATTTAATATAAGTGCAGTGCCTTGTATATGAAGCATAACCTACGTATGATGTGTGCGCTTTTGTTATGCGTCCGACGTACGCTCGACGATGAGCGCCGAAGACACGCGTTGTTTCTTCGCTCGTTAGAATCAAAATTTCGCTGCAACAATAGAGACAATGTTAGATTAAATTCAGTTCTGGTATTGCAGATGAGAAATCGAAGAATCTTATGAGTTTACTCAACACTGACGCATCAATTCCGGAAAATAAATGAAACTACAACTCTTACAGTATATAACTTTTAGGTGGAAGGAAATATAAAGTTTAGATACAGTTTGCAGATATTTTCTTAGTCTTCCGTGTTTTGCGTATTTTAAATATTTGTGAAAATTATGAAGTGATGCGATTTGCGCACGGAATCTTCCATACCAGCTATCCATTTTCATTTTTATGCTACCGTTTGCTTCTCAGGTGCAGGCATTTATGTGTATTTTTTTTGTAAATATAGAGTGTTCGATTTGCGCATGTCGGCCCACGTGTTGTTTTGCTGTAATGATGGGGAAGAATCTGAGTCTCTGCATCACGCTTCTCGTAGCTAAAAAAGAAGTAAGTAAAGTAGTGGTCGAGTGTGGAGTTGAACTAAGGGCCTCAAGTGCTCATTGCGTCTTAATATCTTTCGCTCATTAGCATTTCTTTAGACAAGCTTGACAATCTGCAGTTGCGAGGGTCATTATCTGCCAGAAGTTTTGCGCTAATGATTCATTTGCCACCTATTCAAAGCGCGGTATTTTGGAAACTGAGAAAACTGCAGGCATTTTCCTTCTCCGTCTCGGGTATCTGGAGTAATTTTCTGAGGCGGTGCATTGCAACAGGGCGCCGCATGGAAACGCACTTTTGAAGGGGACATTTCGCAGCGACCTGAGCGTGGTCTGCACCTTTGCAAGTTCTCTCCGATACTTCCTGCTCAGTTGTTCTTACTAACGACACTTGTGAGAAGCTGCAGCATCTATGCAGATTTTCTGGGGAATTTTCTAAGTGGTTTCTGAATAGTGTTGGAAAAATGCAGAGCGTTGTGAAGCATGTCAACGAAAAATATTTAGGGAAACATATTTTCGATTATTGTGTTCGACGCATATTTTCAATCAACGCTCAGCTAGTTTACTGCAGTGCCTGGTGGTCGTCGTCGGTAAGTATAGGATGTTCCAAATGCAACTGACCTTTTTCACTGGATAATAATAATAATATTAGAAGTAAGAGCTCCTATCTTTTGAAGTAGGCTCTTTTTTTTTCGAAATAAAAAACTAATGTAAGATTTAGTATGAAATCATAAAAGTTTTTCAGTTGAATAAACCCCGTCTTTGCTCTGGCATTATTATTACCACCGCCAAGAAGGTTATGTTCTCGTCGATTTCGTCTATTTTTCTGCCTTTCTGACTGCTTGTCTGTCTCTTTGTCTCACTGTCTGCCTGTCACCAAGATAAATAAAAAAGTTATGACCGGATTTAAAGGAAATTTGCAGGGATTGTTATGTATATTGGGAGAAACATATGATCAACTTTTGGTAAAGATCTGTTCATCCGTTTGTTAGTTTGTCTGCCTCATTTTTTCACAATGCCATAGCTCAAAAAGTTATGGAGGGATTTTTATGAAGTTTGCATGAGTTATTAGGTATATTACAAAAAGTAAGTGAAGAAATTTTCGTGACGATCTGTCCATTCGTTTGTTTGTCTCTGTGTTTGTTTTTATGCTTGTTAGCAAAATAATTCGAAAAGTATGAGGAGATCAGTATGAAATTTGCTGGAATTGTTAGCAATGTTGATATACATGAATTATTAAATTCTGGTAATTATCGGTTGGTCTGTTTGTCAAATGTTTGTTAGAATATTTGTTAGCATAACTCGAAAAGTTATGAACGGGTATTTAACACAATTACAGAAAATGTTATTACCGACAAAAGGAACAGATGATTAGATTTTGCTGTCGATACAAATGAAATCACATTTGGGAACCAACACGAATTTTACATTACCTTTGACTTGCTTGGCGGAGGTATGTACTCTCAGAGTGCTCTAGTTATTACCTCTGCCAGAGAGGTTACGTTTTTGTCCGTCTATCTCTTTGTCTGTCACCAAGATTGCTCAAAATGATATGAACGGATCTTTACGAAATTTAAAAGGATTGATAGGCATGTTAACAGTAATAGATGATTATCTTTTTTGAAAATCCGTTCATCAGTTTGTTTGTCGGCCTATTTTTTCTAAGGGCCAAAACTCAAAAAGTTATTGAAAGATTTTCGTAAAATTTAGATGAGTTTTTAGGTATATTACTGAGAGCAAGTGACCAATTTTTCTAGATGATCGGTTTGTTCGTTTGTTTGCTGCTGTTTGATGTTAAGCTTGTTTGCACAATAACTCAAAAAGTTATGAATGGCGCTTCATGAAATTTACAGGAGCTGTAATTAATGTTAAAATACATAAATGATTAAATTTTGGTGATGTTCGGTTGGTCTGTTTGTGTGTTTGACTAATGTTTGTCGTAATGCTTGTTTGCAGCATAGGTAACTCAAAAGTTATGAACGGATCTTTAAGAAAATTACAGAGATTGTTAATACTATTAAAAGGCCTTAATGATCAGATTTTTGGTGTTGATACAAAGAAAATCATGGTTTCAGATCTAATTTGAATTTATCGTTGCCGCTGCCTGGCGACTTATCCCTACTGGAGCTGTTGTACGTAACTGCTATTGATGCAAGTGTATACAAAGTCTATCAACAAAAGAGTTGTTTTGTCTATCTGTTCTGCAATTATTTTCCTTTGCGACTGCAGCTCAGAAATTTGTAAAGTATTAAGGGTTTCAATATTCGGTAGTAGGTGACTGCTTTGGGATGAAATTACAATCTTTGTGATATCAGCAGGAATAAGTAGGTATTGTAACAATTAGTGACCACTTTGTTTTAGTTCGCCTTTCGAAGTCCTGTTGGACTGCGTGCTAGACCGGCAGAGTAACGACCTTGTGCGAATAATCGCTATGTTGTGTGTAGCAACCAAATTTCGGTCCTTATGGTTCAACTATCTGCTGGAATCCAGGTTCCTGTAAGCGCTGAGCATGTCCGGTGAATTCTTTCATTGAACTTTATTGTCGTTGCCCTACTTCACTTTCAAGCATTTGGAAATTGACATTTGTGGTTTTTTTTTCATGCAGAAGGGAAATTTTGTATCGCAAGCTCATGAAGGCAAATTATTTGTTACCTTCACAGACGATGAAGCCTAAAGGTATGAGGCATAATTTTTTGCAGTAAGAGCTGTACCACTGGCAAGAACAATAAAAGCTCATTATAAATTATTGTCGTGATTTTTGACTGCTAGGTAATCTATTTAGTTCAAGAATAATGCTTTTGCTAGTTTAATTGATATGGGTTGATTGCTAGGGAATCGCACACGAAGTATAAAAAGTAAAACCAACGTCGTTACTAAAAACATGTTCTGCAAACGTTTCGGATTACAGAGAATCCATCCTCAGTGCACTGAAAAACACAAATGGACGTATAGTAATTAACACAAATACTCCAGGAAAAGAAAAACAGACAAATGAATTGTAAACCTAACTAACCAAAATACTATAGAAGAATAAAATCAGACCAAATGCATTGTTAACCTAAGGCAGAATGTGTAGTGGAACTGCAGATATTTGAGCATTTAGGGACGGTTTTTCACGGTGTATGTGTATTGATTCCAGCACCCTATGTTCTTTGCTATTATTTATATTGTCTATAACGGAAAAGTCGGATATCCTAAGTTGGTGATCGGCTTCCTGACTATGGTTCCTGATGGTTTAGAAAGCACCATTCCCGTACGGCCTGAGGTCCCCCTATGCTGTGCATATCGCATGAACATCTGCAGAACGTGCTGCCGATGTAAGAGAGCTGGCAGCTCCCACATACGTATTTATAAACAACTGACGACTGCAACAGCACCTTGGGAGACTAAGTACGCCGGTAAAAGGATCCTATTGTCTTGCTATTACGGTAGAAAAAAATGGGATTTACGTGAAATAGGTTCTGACAAATTGCAGATGATATGCATTCCTCTAATTAACATCGGCAGC
This sequence comes from Parhyale hawaiensis, assembly GCA_001587735.2. NCBI lineage: Eukaryota > Metazoa > Arthropoda > Malacostraca > Amphipoda > Hyalidae > Parhyale > Parhyale hawaiensis. Next base: position 39,836,155 of record LQNS02000211.1, read on the forward strand.
ACCGTTCTGCAGATGTTCATGCGATGTGCACAGCATAGGGGGATCTCAGGCCCGTACGGGAATGGTGCTTTCTAAACCAGTTCAATCCTCCATCAGGAACCATAGTCAGGAAGCCGATCACCCACTTAGGATATCCGACTTTTCCGTTATAGACAATCTATACTATAATAAGAGAGCTGTCTGTCAGTCCGTCCGTCCGTCCGTCCGTCTGTCCGAAGCCTTATTTTTCCCCTATATAATACTGAAAAAAAAAAAAAAAAATTCAAAGACACCTAATTTTTTTTTGCCAAACCGTATCCAGGATACGTGCCCGGGAATTCCCGCGGCTGTGAAGGCCTGGTTACGGGCCTTTGTGAACTTGGTTGCTTTTGTACCCTTGGTGGACAATGTGGACTTGGTGAAATTCGTAGACTTTGTGGACTTGGTGGACTTTGAGGACTTTGTGGACTTGGTGGACTTTGTGGGCTTGATGAATGTAAAAGTATCGTGGAATTTTTCGATGGGATGTAAGATGTTTTCATATACATATTTTCATGACTTATTCAACAAAAGGGTTGCGTTTGGTGCACTAGTATAAATAATAGCAAAGAACATAGGGTGCTGGAATCAATACACATACATCGTGAAAAACCGTCTATAAATGCTCAAATATCTGCAGTTCCGCTACACATTCTGCCTTAGGTTAACAATGCATTTGGTCTGATTTTAATCTTCTATAGTATTTTGGTTAGTTAGGTTTACAATTCATTTTTCTGTTTTCCTTTTCCTGGAGTATTTGCGTTAATTACTATACGTTCACTTGTGTTTTTCAGTGCACTGAGGATGGATTCTCTGTAATTCGAAACGTTTGCAGAAAATGTTTTTAGTAACGACGTTGGTTTTGCTTTTTATACTTAATGCTTTTGCTCTATGGAGTTTTCACAGGTTCCAAGTAGTCTCCATTATTATGCTACTTTTAGTTCAGGAAGTTTCGTTTGTACAATACCGTTACGCTTCCAGTATTACATAGGCAACAATGGCGTATGCATGATATCAGGAGACGGTTTCAAGCAACTGTACTAATTTGAAGTAAATTAAAAGGAGGCAACCTAACCGCGGATGAAGGAAGACACAGACTGGTAGTTCTTCAGTACCTATCTTTGCGAGAAAATTTTGGCTGAATGATAACGTCACAGTCGTTATTTTATGGCTTTCATCATAAGTTGGTATATGGGATACGAGTTTCATGTACATAGCGCCAGTCGCTTGAAATTTCATCGATGTTTAGTGGCTAGAAAATTCTGAACCCAGAAGGCTTTTGGAAACTAAATCATCCTTAAAGCCATGCTACTTTCTAAGAGGTTCAGAATACGTAGTGTTTATTTCCTCGATTAAACTTACTGCTCGTTAGGGAATATTGTCTAGTTTTGCTCAGTCCGAATATTTTTTCTCGTTGTATTAAATTGTTCATTGCACAACGTAGATGGCTGAGCGATGACGTCACAGGAATCTCGAAGTAGAGCTGAGCTGCGCTGGAAAGCTGTCGGTCTGTCTTATTTTCATTAGTCTGTGGGAGTGCATATTATAAGTGCATATTAGGCCTAGGCTATAAATGGATATTAGGCTATCAGTGCATATTATAAGTGCATATTAGGCTATATAAGTGCATATTAGGCTATATAAGTGCATATTATAAGTGCATATTAAGCTATAAGTGCATATTGTCAGTGCACTTCAGTTTTCCCTAATGTTCCTTGTGACGTCATCATTAGCTCATCTGAGTAACAGAAAATCATGCACGGCTTTTCGAGTTCTGATTCTCTAAAAATTTAATGAAATTTAAAAATTTCGCGAGTAGCACTAGCTAGAAACCAGCTAACATTACGTCTAACATCTTACACAAATATTTTCGCCAACATATCGCGGTGTTTGCATGGAAGCAACAAAGTATTCAAATACTTTTACTATGGACAGAATCAGCATACGTTAGGGTGAACTCACCTCAACTCATGTGGATGTTGCACAAAAAATCTAAGTAGACGGTTGTGCCACTGCACACGTAGAGGTTCAGTGCTCTACTCGAACCTCTCCGTGTATTATTCAGTATTACTTCTGCGCTACTTTTGAAAGTAAACATTTGCCCGCATCTCAGACGCACAAACTTTTCGCTATCGTGCGTCATCAAAGTGAATTTAATTGGGTGCCGTTACCATCAAGAGACTTCTTGTCTTTGCGTAATTTGATTTATAAGTTTCTTCGTTCTGAGAGCGATGTCTATTTGCGTGCATATCGTCGTGTTTGCCTTCCATCTTGCTGAAAACTGCCGCCGCTGCTGCAGATGATTGGCCCGTAAGGGGGGGGGGGGGGGGGCACAAAAAGTTCGACGGGCTGCGCTGGTCCTAATTATTATTTCCTTAACTTGTAAAACTTCGCGTGAGAGAGAAAAAAATACAAAAGAACTGCGCCTATAAANTGCATATCGTCGTGTTTGCCTTCCATCTTGCTGAAAACTGCCGCCGCTGCTGCAGATGATTGGCCCGTAAGGGGGGGGGGGGGTGGCACAAAAAGTTCGACGGGCTGCGCTGGTCCTAATTATTATTTCCTTAACTTGTAAAACTTCGCGTGAGAGAGAAAAAAATACAAAAGAACTGCGCCTATAAATACACACAATGGAACTCCTGACACCGAAGATTCTGTGCTTAATGTTCAGACAAAGTTCGCTTTATCTGAAGTTCAAAGTAATTTTTTCATTAAGAGAATTGAGTCTGAAAGGTAACCCAAAGCTTGCTTAAGTGCACAACCTCATGCGATAGCAATAAGCCAAGCACAGAGTTCAGACGGACCGCAGTACGCGGTCACAGAGGTAGAGACAACGACGCTGTTGCCGATACAGCCTCGCTGTCGCTTTACTTCCGCGTGCTGTGTTAAGAACTCGGTCCGTTTGGTAAACTTTGCTGTTGCTGAACCAAACAAGTCCGAATTTATTCTAGAGTCAGGCCAAAACTTTCTCTAAGGCCGATTGGGACGATATCAGAGACGAATGTAGTCAGCGGTCCCGTGGCAGGACAGGCGATTCCCACTTCATGCTGCACCTCTTTTACTTAACACTCAATTATAGCGGGATTATTTTTAGTTCCAGAGCATCCAACTATGCCACCGTGAGTTTATTTTATAGCGTAAGTTTACCTAAGTCACTCCTCTATTTCTAGAATCAGTTTTCTATGAATCAATACCTATAAACTTAACAATTTAGGATGCACTGTGAGAGGGGATACTGTTAGTATATAAAAAAGACTTCATAACATTGTATATATTTGTAGCATGTTAAGTTCATAATATTTTCTGAGAATGTCATTGCTTGACGTTTTCCATTCGGCATTATTTACTACGGCATCACTTCTGCCTGCTATGCCAGAGAGGGAGCATTGAGCTCACGACTTTTGACAGCTGCTGTAAATGATGACCTTTACAGGCCGGTGCCCACGTAACAACTTTCGTTGCCGCTAGCAGCCTAGAGCCAACTTAACTACTGCAACTGCGCAGTCGTGGCCGTGACTTCTACTTGACATCTTTGAACATCTTACTCTAATTCTTAAAACGTCAATCTTTGTAGACTTAAGCTGCTCATAATCAGGAGTGATAGTTGAAAGTTCACCATGGGCGCTTGTTGCTATGGTATAAAAATTGCAGTCAGTGACCGAGATTTTCGGCAATTTTTATACAGGTAAATTTTGCGCATGCTGAAGCCGTGCCGCGGCTACGAAAAGGATTACTGGAGTTGGCGCTAGGCTGCTAGCGGCAACGAAAGTTGTTACGTGAGCACCGGGCTTTATGCAATGAACGAGAAGACTGCAGAAATTAATCATCACTGAGAAGATAACAATTTTCAGTGGCTTAAAGCGGAGAAAGAAAGCGGCTGATGTAGCTGAAGTTTAAAATTGCAGAATGCTCAATAAGGCTTATCAATAAAAATGAAGGATGCATATGGGCATATGCAAATAATATTTCATCAAAGATGGCTGATAAGAAAGTTCAAATACGTAAGCCAATATACTGTATATGCACAAATTTGAATTTTGACCCAATAATCGTTTTTACCACTCAAAATAAAATAAAATTGTTGTTCAAGGCCAGACTAATACTAACCTGACAATTAAGTGGCACCCAGCTATAACAAGGGATTAAACTGTAGCAAACTCGTCAGCGCTATAAGATGAGGATCACTTGTGATACAAATTTTATGCAATCTATAATCGGTTGTGATCGCAAACGATGTTCCTTAGCCGTAAAGGCAAACTATACACGACTAATTACTGTAGAAATAAAGAAACAACAGTCGAAGTTACAATGCTTATGTTCTTCTTCGATTTTATATTGAATTTACTACTGATATTAAGCAATAAAATTAATATTTTTTCATATTTATTCATAAAAGAGACATTCAACCCAGCTGAAAGCGGCTACGAGCACTGTAGAGAAAACTTGCTATTTACTCTAGCGTTGATTACAAGTTACGACTTCGAAGAGTCAGCAACGACGCCTTAACACTCGTTGCATGGCAGTTATGACCCCTCCTCCCCCCTGCACCTCACCAGTAGGCACGCAATGTCGCAACTGTGATATTATAAAGGAGGTCAGTACGACCCTACACACGGCGATATCTCCAGCTTATGTAACCAATGGTTCAACCAAACATGTTTGGAGGTGAAGACCAACGACAAAAGTTTTTCGTACTAAGCATTACACTCATCACAATTTGTACTGGACGTACTAAACATTACACCTATGACTATTTGTACTAGAAATATAATTGATTTGGGTGAGGTATTTGGCACGTTATGGAGTTTTCTGTATGTGCTACACTTAGGATACAATTTTTTTTTTGTCCAGAGAACTAAGTTTGTTTGTTTGCTTGAACTATTTGGTGACAGTTACTAAAGATTTCATTGGAACCAGATGGTGCACACGCACAGTGTGAGCTACACCTTGATCGTCGACAACATCTACTATATAATAATTCACGTCGTGTTTTTATTTATTTATTTATTTATTTATATATTTATATCTTTCCTGTCACGCTCTATGGGAATAAGATAGGAGAAAATTCAGATTTCAAAAT
>LQNS02000211.1:39841488-39854553 GCA_001587735.2 Parhyale hawaiensis
AGCGGGGGTTTTCCTGAAGGGCTAACTTACTGCCGTCATTTATCGCACACGTGCACCAGTCATTAATAACCCAATATGCCGTCATTTACAATGACGGCTCGGGACACTAGTTTTCAATAAACGACTGTCTGGGCTCAACGGAAGAAGACTGGTGTGAACCCGCCTCAAGAAACTGTAGTGGCAGCTCGGTCAGGGCTTTATTGTTCATGTCACAGTTCACTTACTGCGGTAGTTATGTCAGATCTGAGTGTATGAGCTGCACCTTTGAAATCTTCAGAATTTTGACGTCAAAATTACGCCACGCCACTGAGGGAATACCAAAGATTCCACCCTGCCACAGTGGCGTGACGCAGTTGTGACGTCACAGTTCTAAAAATTCAAGGGCGTAGCGATTAGACTCAAATCTGACACAACTTTCTTCTGTAAATGAACTGGTTCATACCAAAGAGGTTCTAATAGAGAGGAGCGCATCCTCTCTATTCATCCTACGGGAGCGTTGCGAGTAAACTTTTCCCTTAAACTGGTTAAGTGGCTTATCCAATCGGAGAGCGGCATTGCCTCACGCAGCCTATATAGGAAGGAGTCCTGAGCTCATATTTTTATTGCCATTAAAAATCGACGAAATTCCGAGCGGATGGATGTATGTAAAGGAAACTTGCATCCTGGATACCAGCTGATGATGAAAGTAACAGGTTGCGCACTGGGATATGAATCTTCAGACACGATTGTCTTTGAAAAAATATTGAAGAACTGCCTGTCTGTATCTTCCTTAATTATATGTGGTGACCACTGCCACTTCAGCCACTTTAAGGACTCCAAACGCCAGCTTCGATCACGTGACAAAGCCATGTGCTTACTCGCCCAGAGAGTGCTTGGGCTTGCTCATCCCATTAGAAGCTCCTTGGTTCATGCCCGTAGCCATGATTTTGCTGTAAAATTTAGAGAGACAACCGTAGTATGGATACTTTTGAAAAGGTCTTCAGCCATGCTTGTAAACTGAAGCTAAACTTCCAGATGATAAAAAAATTGCTACTGTGATTTAAAATCTTCTTCCTGTGAGTTGAAAATGCCCATCAATCTACTGGGTGATCATTTCAACATTAGCTACTTTTGTTAATTCCAATGTCGAATTTCAGCCCATCATATTGAAAGGATATAATATTCTGTATACTGTATACATACGTACATATATATATACGTCTTCCCATTTTGATTATTACTGGCGTGAATTTTCGTTACACCTAAAGTAGAGCAATCTTTACATAGTAGATCTAAGTACCCACGACCGCACAAGAGCAGTGCAGCGTCACTGCTGGTGACAAGAGTAGTAACTAATAACCTGCCCTCTCCCAACAAACAATAACTGATTCGTGTCACTGGCCGCAGTGACACAGCGCCGTAACTAATTACCTGCCTCTACCAACAAAGGTCTGCGTCAGACAAGCTCGACAAAATATTTCCCAAAGTTTGAGCGCATCAAATTTTGTGCAAATTATCTGAAATTTGGAGGAAGTGATCCTTTCTTCGTCGCAACTTCCCCCGCTGATCGTTTCGCGCGATTAGGAATTTTGCGGCTCCTTTTTTGCTGTCTGTTTCGTGGATGATGAGGAAGGAAGTGATATTAAATTATAAGAAGATGCCTTACTAAAGTTTTAATTATGAGGAAGTTGGAGCGTTGCGATTAGGAAGTTCCAGTGAAGGCTTCCTAAGCTGGCCTGTAGATCGCGTATTTGACTGCTTGTCCTTCCCATCCTATTGTAATTATATGGGCATGTTGGTGGATTGTTTATATTGAAACAAATATTTTGTGATGGAATGAGTAAAAGAAATATAAGGGCAATTCTCGCTACCATGTCATTAATGTGCGGTTGACAAAACTTTAAGCAGTAATAAATGTTTACCAACCTCTTAGTACCGATAGAAAATTTCAACTCAAGTACCAAAAAATTTTGGACATCATCCTACCTCTCACCAATATGTCAACTCAAGCAGTAATAAAAGTTCTATAAATTTAGAACAATCATCAAAACTTCAACACAAAGAGCAACATTTTTTTGACAACCTCACACTACTAACACGAACTTCAGCGAGCCGCAAAGATATTCCTCCTATTACAAAACTTTAAATTAGGACTTTACAAAGAAATTAATTTCACCCCCACGCCAAATTTCTCACGTACCAAGTAATTACTAGAACTGAGTTGAGAAATTCAACTCGAGCGACTGTCAGAAATTACAAGCAAAATAATTTAATATTTTTTTCTAATATACAGGCCAATAGGAGTCACATCATACAACTTACAAGTTTTATACCTAACCAAATTTCATGGTCAGTGCACAGTTGAGAAAATGTTGGTGAACAAGGGAGAGAAATTGAAGCAATGCAAGTTATTGGAATACCGAATGCACACGATTGTCAAGGAACGAGTTTTCTAAGCTAATCCGCCGAATGTTTTGTCGAGCTCTCATAAGCACAGCAGCGTGCCGAGCAAACAACTTTGCAAAATGCTGTAAAATTTTGAGTTATGGCTGTGACACACGCGCAAAAATTTTTGCGCAAAAAAGCCCCTCCCTATCCACACGTGAGAATGGCCAACCAAAACATTCTGCCTGAGCCTGGATTCGAACCTGCAACTGGTCTGTATCCCTGCCATAGAGTGGCGGGACCGGGACATTTCGATTGAGAAGATGAAGAGGGTCAGGTGTAAAATGTGCAGGGGCTGACGTTGCTATGACATACGTGTGTGTTGGTTACATGGTAGCAATATTGGGGGCTGATAGGGGGCTTGGATCAATCTTGGGGCTGAAACCCCATTGGCGCCGCCATTGCAGCCTCTAGTCAGTTTGCTCAGCAAGTGTCACTAGTGAAATTTCATACATATTTTCAAATTTGAAGTCACTTGGATCTTGGAGAACTCTTGATATTGTGTTGTTTAAACGAATGCAGCTACGCTTTCGGTCGCTGAGATTAGGGAGTTGTAGTAGTAATAGAAAAGTTTGCTAGTGCCTTAGGGGCTCAGCTTACGTCGCACCGAAAGGAACTATTTCATTTGACTATCGTGTGAACCCGCCTTTCGAATATTTTTTTTTCTGCGTTAGATGCGGCTCGTGTCGGCGCCATACCGGCGCAGCAACTGTTCATTGGCTCCTTGACGGCGTCGCGCTATTCTACGCAGCTTCGGCCCAAGCGCGGCTTCAGAGTAAAATACTAACGTGACTGAACTACAGTAGCGCTTATTGTCTCGAGATCCATCGTTCGCTTCCGAGCCAGGAAAGGTGTCTTGCAATGCTGGGGGTCGCAACGTAAGAGAACCTGAAATTAATAATCCACTGCGAGAGCACTGATGTAACATGCAAAGGAGACGGGCCAGAATAGATAGGTAATAGATAGGTAATAGGTTAGGGGTTAGTTGGTTAGTTTCCGCCAGTCTACCGGGTATGGTGCTACAGCTTTGAAGCTTGGTTATCGACTGCAGCCGTGTACACGTGCAGCGCGAAATAGTGCGTACGGATTTCGTAGTTCAGGTGTGCGGTTAAAGCGTCTTTACCTTTTCTAATACCTTACGTACGTATCACCTGCACATGAGCCGCACGGATGTACACTGTGCGTTATATGAGTGGGTTCCACTCGCCTCTGCTAAGTTAGATGATCTAATTCCGTTAGCTTTAACTCATCTTGAACAGCAATCCTGAGCTTTCAATTTAGTAGTGTTGATCGAGTTTGAAGTCTTAATCGCCAGCCAGTTATACTTGGAATGGCCTCAAACAGAATTGAGTGAGAAGTCATCTCAAGCACAATCGCCAAATTGGAATGTTCAAGATTAAATTTAGGGAAAAGTTAATGTTATTGGATTAGCTTATCTTGCAAGTGGGTGACTCGGACGCCCTTACCTCACCGCCAGCTTCTGTAGCAGAGAGGAAGCAGGTCGTGGACACATGACCTCCTCTGTAGCACGGCCGGGCCGCAGGTGCTTGGCTTAGCCCGGCAGAAATTTACGGGCCTAAGTCCTAGACTTCGGGACATGCATCTCCTCTCTGCAAACTTTAGATACGTCCGTCATTGCGCCGCTGCTTCTTCTCAGGCTAGAAACTGTTAGGAGCCTGCAGTGCCCCGCTGCGCTCTTCTTTTGTACAGTGCCAGCAATTTTGTGCACATCGCTTGCATGCGCTGTTGTGTGCATGTCAAATAAGGTTTACGTGAATACTAAAAAATGTAGTGGAACTCCTCAAGCAAACGCCGCCCAAAACGGAGAATGTTCCTGAAACAGAGACTTCCAGGAACGGAAAAACTCAAGAACAGTAGACAGTAGGACAAGGAAAGTGTAACAAGAGCTAGCGCCATGTTGAGTGAGTGACTAATGCCCATATTACACATGTGCTACAACTGCAAATGCCCGTGTTTGCTACGCGTCTTTTCCCTAGACTCCACCCACTTTTGCGTCAGCGGCCGCCCTGTATCACTTGTCTCTTACATCAACGTGAGCGGAGTTTACTGTGATGCAAAAGGCGAGTGCTATAGGGCCGTGGAAGTGGGTGGAATCTAGGGGAGAGATGTGTCGCAAGGACGGGCATCAGCAGCTGTAGCACAAATGTAATTTTTGTGCAACAACGGTGGGGTAAGACTTACTTGGCAGTGTATACTACAGTACAGCTTTACGACTTGCTGTAGCGTTATTTTGTAGAATTTGTCTCATGCTGAAAGAAAGCATTCTCTTTAAATGGGGGACAGTTTTTGTGTTTTCGTTTTAGAAGTTTCAAAGTACTGATCGTGTGGACTCGCTTGTTAAGTTTCAATGTTAACTACCTACGAAGTTTGGCTGCCACAAAAAAAAGGTAAGTTCTATGAAATGGTAAATCAAACCATTAAAATAGATAACGCTGTATTTGCGTGCAGTTTTATGCCATTTATATATATATATATATGCATATTTATCTTTATTAATATTATTATTGCAATACAGTAGACTGGCGACTTGACAACGCTGGAAACTCCATAAGATTATCAACCTTGACGCAACCAGACACCATCCCCCCCAGCCAATGGCCGCACCAACAAAGGCGCAGCCATCAAATTTATCCCAAACATCTACACATGATGTAATGAACGAGAATACCGGCTGGTAGGACATCCTACGGGTTCCAGGACAAACTCATGTCGAGCACCAGTACGCTGAGTTTGCCGCGCCCGAGAAAATGGTTCCGGAAGAAAAACCGCTTGTGGATGAGTACGGCAATTATATATTTTATAGAGAAAAAAAAGCGCCAACTCTGGACGATGCGCTAGATCACAAGGCACAACACAATCCAGCATAAACGCACATCGACAAATCACTCTGTCGAGGAAACGCGGATGACAATCAGCAGTAGAACTCCAGACTAAGGAGCAGCATTCCAGAAGTTGAACGACATAGCAACTAAAGGAGCGACGCATCAACTCTACCGAGCCAAACACTTTCCAAGTACGTCGCATAAGACCGATTTTCTGCGATGCTCGTGGAGCAACTGAACGGATGTGTGGGCCTCAAACGTCAACTTAGGGTCAAACGCAACACCCAAGATTACCAGGTCATTAATTACGGGAAGCGAGACACCATCTAGTATCAGTGCAGGGGAAAGCAGTTCTCACTGTACGTAACCTAGACACGAGCATAGTTTTAGTCATACCTGCATTTAATCTTATCCTCCACTTAGAACACCAGATATCAATCACCTCCAAATCACGCAGCATGGATTCCGAAACCTCCAGTCTATTACTAGGATTCTCGGAAACAGCCACCAACACGTAAATTATGAACAAGATCAAACAAATTCGTCGTAATTACGATCAACAATAGAGGGCGTAGAATACTACCCAGTGGGACACCAGATACCACAGCCTAAAACACCCTAACCTTACCATCAACAACTACACATTGGCGTCTACCAGACAAAAACTGACTGACAACCGCAGAAATTGAACCACCAAAACACACATCAATCTGAGCTCATGAACCAACCCCAGGTGATTCATGCGATCAAAAGCAGCACTGAAGTCAAGCTGGACCAACCTAGCCTCATGACCCTTATGAAGTGCCAACTGCAATATGAAGCAGAGCATTACGAGTTCCCAAGCTCTTACGAAAACCATACTGTGTCTGAGGAAGGACACCCTGCTTCTCAAGAAAGCGACCCAACCTCGACACAAGCAACCTTTCGTAAACTTTAGACAAATCAGATGTGATCGAGATGGGTCTATAGTCTTAGGTAGAGATGAGACACACCCATTCTGAACAGACGTTACATGAACGACATACCAGCATTTCGGGAAAGAACCTAGCAGTAACATTTGTCAGAGCACAGAAGTGAGCAGGGCTGCAAGCACACCAGCCACCCTCCGAAAAAAAAGCGGAAACATGCCTAAATGGATCACTGCTACCACATACGGCATGTTCGAGTGCCGCGTAGTGAAGGAAGGCTCGGGCAGCATCATGCACAACACCATCGTCAACCTGACGGTCCTCATCCCTCCTGACTGGCCACACGTTAACCCTCCGAAACCGAAAGCCATTGAGGGCAAGCCCGTAAAACTGACATGTTCCTCGAAGGGATACTCTCCCGACCCACAGATTATCTGGTATCGGCAAGGCAGCGATGAGAAGTTGCGAAGTGTCCTCAAGCCAGGCGGCGGCCGCGACGAGGCCACCACGTACGTCTGTCCTCACCATCATACCCACGAAAGATATAGGGGTCCAGGTCAAGAAGAAGGCTGTGCACTTTAGAAGATCTGAAAGCAGATCTGGTGAACCTAGGCTATGGGTCACACGCTAAAGGAATGCGCACTCGGCCTCGATTCTGCTTCTTATCGAAGTAGCGAAACAAAAGGTCTGCCTTCTGACTTGGCACCAGGGTCCACAACAAGATCATCACCATCATCAATTGAAGGGGAGACTGAAGAGCTCGCACCAAACACAACGCTCTTCAATGTGGACCATAACTGATCTGCGCTAACACACTAAGCTATGAACTCTTTAGACCGTAAATTATGTTCCCTCTCAGCTTCCTTATGAGTAGTCCTAGTACGACGATGTAGTTCTCTGTAACGCTGAAAGTCAGCATAAGACCAGCTAGTGCGCCAACGGGAATATGTCTCCTGCTTTGACTGTTACTGATACGCTCTTTGACAGGCATCATCAAACCAGGGTTCATCGCCTGCTCTGATCGTAATGAAGCGGGAAGGGACAGAGCTATGCCAGAGAAAAACCGATCCAAAGTAGACTCACAAACAGGAAATATTCCTACGACATACCAGAGTAGAGCAAGGAGGGCGATAGAAATGGCGTCCTAATTCACTCTGGACTTCAAAAATACCGCACGCCTGACAGTAACTGGAGACCCGCTGACGAACTTGCAGCGTTGCAGAGAGGGTACTATGGTCCGAAGCATTAATGGGAGACGACACTGACACTCCAACCAAATCAGGAACAGCAGTCAACAGGAGGTCAAGAAAACCTCCCATCAAATGGTTGGGTCCCCCAACCAACTGCTCACAACCAGAGGCAGTCGCGAAATCAAAGGCTGCATGGCCATGGCTATCGGTCCTCCCAGACCCTAACCATTCCACATGTGCTGACAACTAAAATCTCCCATAAAGACAAATGCAGAACGCCTATCCGATGAATAAATATAAAGTTGTTGATTTCACCAACGTCTGCAAGTCTTCAGATAGCCTAGGGAGCTTCTGAGACTCATGTTGTTTTCGTTTTGTATTTGGGTGATGCAGTATCGTGCCTCTCTCATAATAATTTGATTGTTTGGAGCTTTGCGTATCAGGTACCCTATTGGAGAAGAGTTAACTCTGTAGTAGGTATCAGGGTGGTGTAGTATCAGTATGATGTAATATCAGGGAAGTGTAGTATCAGGGTGGAACAGTTTCATGGCGATGCAGTGTTACAGTGGTGCTGTATCAGGGTGGTGTAGTATCAGGTTGGAAGAGTATCATGGCGGTGCAGTGTTAGAGTGGTGCTGCATCATGGTGGTGCGGTATTATTATAGGGTGGCGCAGTGCCAGACTGGTGCTGGTGTGTCCTAGGTGTTACTGCAGTCGCAGCGAGTGCAGAGCAGATATAATGCAGTGAAAGGATGAAGTTCCTGGAAACTCTTTCTCCCTTTCGAGGTTGGGATTCAGTGTGAAAGTCTGGTCGAACGAGGGGCGTGCAAGGAAAAAATTTATTATGAAAAATTTAAAGCTCTTGCAGTAGAAAGTGTTCTTATTACCTCTAGGGAACTTAGAACACTAATTGTTGGAGCTAAACAAGGGTGCTACGTCCGTTAATAAGGGTCAGGAAGATTTCAGTGGGGGAAAATGGATGCCACACCATACAAATGATCTCCATATTTTGCAACGGGGTGTTGCTTCGTGTAGCTACAAATCTCCTGGAAGAGCATCTTCGGAAGGCTTGCTGAATCCGAATCGTTTTCTATTTTTGCTTCTGATGAGTTTATCGGTTCGTGACTACAGATCCATTTAGCTGGTTTTAGGCTGACATCAAGAGAAGAGGTTGAAAATGAGTTTGTCATATATTGCTACGTAAGCTTTAGGACCTTTACAGGTGCGACATTTAAGCTTCTTGACAGATAGAGTGATGTTGTTGCTAGTAAAAGAGGTCGAGCAAGCGAATAAATTAATTCTATATTCACTAGATTTTAAACTATTATTGTTAAATTAGAAATTTGTCGTTACTTCTGCAGCACGCAAGCTACAGTTACACCAGACAGCAACGGGCACATCTGCAGGTGAACAGGCGACAGTCCTGGTGGTGCAGGAATGTTCAACTCCCCCCCCCCCCGCAGCCCTCTATCACTGCCGGCGTCAGCTGCATGCTGATCATACAAGCTGAGGATTACACGGAGCCACTCAGTGTACGCTCAGCAGGAGCACGAGATTACTGCTCATCACAGCTCTGCTCTTCGGTAATAACTGCGCCACGCTAAGTCTACTTAGGGCGCAGCTTACGAGCTGTAACTGTGCCAGCAACTGCTAATTAATTAGAATCTTCCTTCCTGGCAACATGACGGTGACCTGCTGGAAGCTTCCTGCAGGGTGCAACGTACTGGCAACGTGCTGGCGACGTGTTGGCGACGTGCTGGCAACGTGCTGGCAACGTGCTGGCACCATGCTGGCCACGTGCTGGCAACGTGCAGGCACCGTGCTGGCAACGTGCTGGCCACGTGCTGGCAACGTGCTGGGTACGTGCTGGTAACGTGCTGGCAACGTGCTGGCAACGTGCTGGCAACGTGCTGACGACTTGCTGTTAATATACGGCTTGCGTGCCGTCACCGTGCTAGTTACGTGACATGCTCGTGACTTCCTGGTGTAGCAAATACCAAAGTTGACGGAGCAGTCCGTGGCTTTATCGTACGGATCACCTTCACAAAATATATTCTATGTAAATGTTGCACGAGCTCCACAATAGCTTTCTCTGAGGTCTGTAGTACACTCATACCGTGTCGCACGCCCTGAATCCTGTGGATGAAGGACTGGCAAACTTCAACATCTGCCACCCAGTGTCATAGTCGAACTAATTGCTTTTGGGTCGGCTGTCTTCTGTATAAGGTAATATGCGGTCCTGTCGTGATACGCGAAATTGCTAAATAATACCTACAGCGAGAGATCAGTTGTTTCAAGCATTTGGTATTTTATAAAAACCTAATTTTCTGCATTCTTTATTACACAGATATTTTGTAACTACTCTCCCCGCCTAACTGTTTGTTTTGTGAAAAATCTTGCAATATCGTATTACTTAACGCCGTACTTTAATCGTGCCTCTCTCGTAAGAATTTGACGGTTTGGAGCTTTGCGTATAAGGTAGCCTATTGCAGAAGACCTAACTCTGTTGCTGGGCTGAAACATTGACCGCACTTGGTCTGACCTACTTGGGAAAGATGGGAAGTATTTTGGCTAGATAATAACGAAGACAAAGAATATGCTACTCAGGGATAGATAAGACAAAATGTCCCTTATACAGTAACTTCAGAGATATATATATATCTACTGTATATAATATCTATTAGAGTCACCATATTGTTTATATGTATTAATAGTGATATTGATATTTATATAGAAGCGCATATATTCCCGGGAACGCTGTTAACTTGTAGGAATTACATAAACCGTCCTGAAACCACCCGGTTTGTGCACACTGTACATGGTGCATTGCTTTAGAGCGGTGTATTTCTTATATGTTTTCTGATATCTAAATCTCACTCGTTATTATTTTTTTGGCAAAGAATGAGCCACTGCTGCAGTGCGTGGATTCCGTGTGGCACGCAATATCGTCGGTCGTCAGGCGTGCGCCATTTTGCTCTAACTGACCCTGATTCTTTGCATAAATATTTTCTGTATTTACTCAAAAAATCCGCGAGAGGCACAACAAAAACAACACCGCCAGCAACAGCAGAAAGAACATTTGTGATTTTTAGCCAGGAAGTTCTGGGCAAAAAGTCCAGAACAAGAGCATACAGCGCTGGGATAAGAGCTGCAACAGTTTTGGTGCGTTCCCTGGAGAGGAGCGTTCCAGGCACTACAGTATTATAACAGACCGCTGTACATTTGTCTGCTTGCTCGCTTTCTTTACTATACACGCGGAGAACTTGCCAACAAAATTTGTTTTGCTTGCTCATTGAAAAAGCATTTGTGCTCTCGAGTGGCTATGCAGATATACTGTACGTACATATCTTTGCAGCATATTGGGATGAGCTCTGCCTCTGGTGTTGTTTATTGTGATGTGTACGTTAGAAGATCGGACAGCATAAAAAAGATCGGAGGCAGCTGATCCGGCTTTTGTTACTATTGCGGCTAAGGCCGCAACAGACTGCAGGCGCCCACCTCTGTTCTTTCCACAGAAGCTCAAAGGCCTTCTGTTTTTTTATTTTTTCTACCTACGCTATGATCCCGTCGATGTAAATGTAATTTACTATCACGTGCTAAGTTGCTTTGCGATTAAATTTGTGCAGTGTATTAAAATTACATTTCAAAATTATCGCGTTTAGATAACTGGAATGTTAACTGCAGCACCATGACTGATCATGCCCTGCATCAATAATAGGAGAGCTTTTAAGTGAAGGCAATAACTCTAGCAAACTAAACAATAAATCGTTTGGTAGAAGTTACACTGGTACCTACTGCACATAAATGCAGTTGCCTTCCATTTGAGGAAGAATCCTTTCCAAATGTGCCAGAACGTAGCAGCCGGGGCCAAAGTATATTATGGTCAGTGAAGCGGCTTTGCTAGCTGTGGTTTGCAGCACCCGAGCGAACCACCCTGGCATGGGGCCCCAGCACCACGTATCCACAAGCGTGTGGCCCAAAAAAAGCGCGTGGTGCGTAACACGGCGAGGCGCAGACCCGGCAGAGAAGGGTACCTCTCTTTAAAGGCGTAGTGCTGGCTGAGTGTCGTCCGACAGACTCCCCTGTCTAAGGGTTGGGTCGCAGCTGCACTTCTTCGCTATTTGCATTTGGCAACTCGTGCCAGATTGCCTCGTCTTCACTCGTATTAAACTAGATGGCGCGCTGTAAAAGCTCCAGGCAACGTATTCTTTGTCCACTTGTAGAACGTCCTTCGGCTCATTAGCAACTTTTGTTTTCGTATGCACCGGGCTGACTAGCTGTAAAGCATCCTGTATATTATTATGGACGAGCGAACAAAATTTGAACGAATTACGATAGTGTTGGAACGTTTCACCTTATATCCTGTAGTGCCGGGGTTTCATTTCTTCAAGATGTGTAATTCTTCTATACTCTCTTTTATCCTCCTCTGGATTTTTTTGTCCACTTGTGGCGCGTTCGATTGGACAGCGAAATTGAGCCTTAGAGGCTCGACGTGTCCGGATCTCCAGACAAGAGCCGGACTTCGACTTTTTGATTCAAGTTTCAGTCGCTGACTCTCAATCAGTTGCCAATGAAGTTATAATCTTACCCCGCAAAACGGGGGTTTCACTCGGCTCCACATAATGGGGCTGCTTCTAGCACCTGCCTGCAACACGATTCAACGTGACAAAGCTAAAGTTTCTGTTTGCAATTCGGGACAAGGTAAGACAAGTACGCTTGGCTTACTTTGACGATCCAGTCGAACGCGCCCTTGGTTTAATTCTATGTACGTCAGAGGCTCGACGGGAATCGAGCCTAGGGACTCGGCATTACGAGGCGCCACCGCAAAACGAGCGCCAACTCTGCATACTGTACAATGTACTTTGCCTGACGGGGAAATTAGACGCCTGATAATGGACACCATTAGGTCACCAAGTGGAACTTATGTCAACAAAGTCCACTCTGTGGTTCATACGTTCCAGCAGGCACTTTCGCCACTACGCTGGAATGTGCACTTTCGAAACTCCGTAGCCGCCGTATGAGCTTTTGACCCCACAGCCACATTTGCTTTACTTTTCCAAGCTGGTTGATGTGCTGCGTTTAAGTTATTTTTCAGAGTAGAGCTACGCATCACTTGAGTGTCTTTGCGGAAAATAATGTTGAGTAGTCACGAGCATAACAGCAGTATCCGCTTTTTCAAATGTAACATCAATTGTGAAAGAAACGAAAACTACAAATGATTTATATTTAAAATGATATAGAAACTTTCATACGTAGGTATCTGGATACAGTCATAATCTTGTCTGATAAAACGTACCTACAACGTTTTAACATTCATGGTGCATCCGTACAGATGGTGTCCTGAAGAGCAGTAAGTGCTCGTTAGAAAAAAATGAAGAGCATGTTTATGCATAACGCCATCGCCTCTAGGGACGGTTGAGCCCGGCCGAAACAACACAGCAAGTAAGCGATTTTGCTCAGGCATCTGCCCTGGCCAAAATCTTGGCCGTCCCGGAAGCTAAAATCGCAAAATGCTTCGCGGAGGCAAGATGTCAGCTTGGGTAAACTCTCATTGCGCTTCGCAAAAATACCATAGACAGACGGCTAAGTCCGGCTGAAGCCGCACAAGAACCGAGTTCGCCGAGGTAACTAAAGTCTCGTCGAGCCCCGCAAAGATGCCACAGACAGACGGCTAAGTCCGGCTGAAGCCGCACAAGAACC
>LQNS02000211.1:39857135-39868376 GCA_001587735.2 Parhyale hawaiensis
TTACTGGACGCATACTTACTGAAAGTGCCAGATAAACCTGTAGTAAGCGGCTACGTGAACTGTGGGGATAACTCGCTGTTAGCCATCCCGCTGGTCACGGACTGCAGCATCACCTCTGCGCAAGATGGGTTGCGTACATAGCGCCACCTGGACCTCGTCCGAAGTATCATCAAGTAAGTAAGGGAAATATTTTTCTAGAGAAAAGCATGTTTCGTACGCGAACATCTCAATGCCGCGCTTGCCATATGACGCATCTATCGTCAAGAAAACTATCTCAGGGACTATGCATTCGAGCTCTTGTCTGAAAATACAGTAACAACCTGTACCTATGCCCGTCCTGCGCGGTTTAAAATAGTACAATAATCTTTCGCGGCTTCGTTCATCTTTGTTTTAACAACACGACTGTGAACTCGACGTGTGTGGAGTCTTCGTTACTGCATTCATTGAAGTTCTTGCTCGACAGTATCGCTAACAGCCTGTTAACAGTTCTTAGCTGTCTGCAGTTACACAATTTGTTTCCACTCTTCGTCTTACTTATTCAGTAGATGCCTGTTTCTACTTGTTGCGCGACTGTTCCTACAAGTTCGCACTTACGAACTGTTCCCGAAGGTCGTCTGACATTGGCCGTACAGTCGACCTGGCCGCTGCTAATGAGCTTAGCAAGAAATGCGAAGCCGTAAAGAGGATCAGGGCGACCGCCTGTAGCACTCTCTTTTCGTTGCAGATTCATTGCCTTTCCCATGATTCTCTTTGTGATGCTAAATCAGAAGTTTGCGAATTTAAGAGGCGGGAAAACTGAATTTTAGCAAAGTGAGTTTAATTGGGTCATCGACAACAGCTGAATTAATTTGCAAAGCTTTTGTTACGTATCTTTTGGTTTGCTGCACATTTTGATATTTTCAGCGCTTTACTGCTAAATTACCTAAGCCTTTGCATAGGCCTTAGTTCGATGTTTTGTCTCATATTGCTTAGAATGTTCTCTGTTGTGCCTATTACCGATCGTATATATAATATGCTCTACGTAGCAAGTATAGATAATTTGAATGGTTTGTTATTATTATTATTATTAAAACTTCACGCTAGAGCTTCCACAGACAGGTAATACAACCCAAGTGAAGCATCTTGCAACACCGGGAAGCCCAAAACGCTGCTTAAGAAAATCCAGCAAAATACCATTAACAGCTGACTTAAACTCCTGTAGGCCAATACAACCAAACGCCGATGCCGGCAACAAATTCCAAACTTTAGCCGACCAGGGCACGAAGCACCGACAGAACTGATTAGTTCGACATACGACAGCCTCTAAAGTGAAAGAGTGCGCTCCGCACGCAGCTCGAGTCTCCCTCCCAAATACCTAGAGGGCAGGGAGAGAAGAATGCAACCAATGCCTCTCATTATTGTACACCTTATAAAACATACATAGCTCGACTACTCTTCGCCTGTGGGACAGGTTCACCAGATCATTATCAGCGCACAGCCTGCTGGCTGAACTAACAAGTCGGTCCAACAGACGCAAGTGAGTGTCAGTAGCTGAAGCCCAGACCGGTGAGCAATACTCTATCACAGTCAGCAAAAAAGCGCAAAAACATGTGCGGACAACCTGACTGTCAACAAACACAGATTTCACTCTACGCAGGAACCAAATCTTAGTGAAATCACGTGACACCAACCTCCTAATATGCGGTTCAAAAGTAAGCTTCTCATCAAAGACAACACCAAGAATCTCCAAGGAGCTAGACTCCTGAAGCAAAGTGTCCTCAATCTCAAGTTGGGGATGCTGTGGTAAAAGTGTCCGAGACCGCCTGATAATCATCGACTTGGTCGTACTGGCTTTCAGCTTTATACTCCAGGCCGAGCACCATGCACTAATGCGCGACAAATCCCTATTCAGAGACTGAGCGACAGCATCACGCAGTCGAGGAGCAGGTATCACTGCTATCAAAGTGAAATCATCGGCATAGTTGATCACCGTGTTTTCAAGCGAAAAGAATGTGTCACTAGTATAGAGAACGAACAACAGCGGGCCAAGCACACTGCCCTGAGGGACGCCAGACACCACCGCGACTGAGGCGCTCAAAACGTCGTCAACAGACACACTCTGCATTCGCTCAGGAACAAAATCGCGAATGATTAATAATTTTGACATATTTATTGTTCATATTTATCTATTAAGTTTTTTAATAGTCTTAAAATTCATCCTATAGCCTGGCTCCAAATGCGCTTAAAGTTCCCTATGCACATAAATATAATACTGGTCGACCTATTTTGCCCATATTTGTCATCCTCAGGACTAAACTTAATAAAACTTTGTTATCAACTTTGGTATTAAATAAGTGTTTACGTACACGCATCTAATTATTGCGTAATTTGAAACAGCTTTTCAGCTATGCAAGTTTTGTTAAAAGTGACAGAAAGCTCACCGGTAAAAATTCATTTAGTAGCTCTTTCAAGCTCTGAAACATTTGACACCATCGTCAATGCGGTTGCTATGCAGAAGCTGTTCCATGTTGACCTCACGTTTCGACTAACTCAGTAGCCTAGTCATCTTCTGGAGGAGTAGGTAGTGCTGCTGGAGGTGGCACGGTACCTTCTATGTTTGAGGTAAATAGCTCATGATACTACTGGATGTGTCTGGGAAGGTCCTTTTCTAACTTCAGTGCGCGGTGATGTGAGCTGTGCCTGCTATCTGATTGATGGAGACGAAAAACCAGGCAACTAATCAGCGCACGGGGTTGACTGCTTTTTGTTCCAATGCGTCTTGGGACTACCGGTCTTCTAGAAGTTGCAGAGTCGTACAACTTCCGGTGGATTGGGAGTTTATGGATAGTTGGTGTTATTTGATGAGTATTGCTTCCTCGATTGGCACATGATGATTATCACTATTATTTCGAAGGACTTTGGTGTTGTCACTAGGTTTTCTCTGGTGATCGGTCGATGTGAATACTTCTTGAGAGATTGGCAGGGCCTCCTGATTTGAGATGCATCGTTAATCTCCTGGATAGCGTCGAGGTATTCGTGCTGATATATGATTTAGGGTGCAGTTCACAGTCTCCAATGTTCACTAAAATTTGCAAATGACAATTGTTTGCTGTAGTTCTGGAGACGCCAGTGGAGCATTTTTCATAAGAAGCTGGGCGGTTTTTTTTGTTCTTGTATATATGCTGAATCCGAGTTCGTCATCGAATTCTTGCACGCAACGTAATTGAACTGAAGGCAAGTTTCTTTTGTTTTGTAGGCCGGTAGCATTTGGTTCTTGTAATATAGTTCGATGGCATTACGATTATCTGTTGACATTAGTGATTCCTTCCTTTGTAGGTACTTGTCCAAGCTGTTGTAGGAAAATGAGTCACTATATTCGTTATTGACTAGTGTTCGCTTGAGCTGCATAACTGACGAATGGAATACCTCCCATGCTCAGCAAATATTGAATGCGCTGTGGATGAGTGCTGTGCCTGTTCCACAGCATACCGTTCCAGGCACTCACTGATTACAATGAGGTAGTCTTCAGTGTTTGATGGCTTCTTGCAGACTCTAGTGAAGTATTGTTTTCCATTGTCATATACTTTAACATCCAAGAAGTTGATTTGGTTGTTGATGTTGTTGCTCAACTCATAAGTGGAATGGAGAACAGCTGGTGCTTGAAGTGTTGTACGGAGTTGCTGCAGATGTTCCTTGTGCCGCACCGCCTCATAGCAGTTGTCGACATACTTGCAATAGAAGCTGGATCTAAGTATGCTATCATGCAAACGGTGCCCTCAGCGTGGCTTATGTAGAAGTTGGCGAAAGTAACTCCCAGTGCAGATCCCACGGACAGTCCGTCGGCTTGGCGATACAAGCTTCCGTCCACATGTTTAAAAAGTGCCTTTGTGATGCAGGTGAGGAGTAGATCTCGTAGAATGTCCCAGTTGGAAGCGGAGGGATGGAGTAATGGCTGTCGGCAGCATTGCAAATTATGTCTACAGTTGTTTGCACCGGCATATTAGTTTGGGGGGGGGGGGTGCTTCTACGTCAAGAGATGCAATAAGTCCGTTTGGTTCGCTAGTGCAAAGCATATAAAGGAATTCGTCAATGGTCTAATGAGATGATGTCTACGTAGAGAATAATCAGTCAGTTGAGCTGCTCGACAGTTTGGTGCGTGGGTGCTGGGTTTTGCGAGATGCTAGTTCTTAGAGGAATTTCAGTCTTGTGCGAGTCACTGTTCCATATAACTAGCCGAGAGAGCATTCTCTAGAATTTTGGCCTTTAGTCCTCAATTGGCTGTCTTGAGGAGCGTGTTTGGGTCAATCTTGAGTTGATTCTTAGAGATTTTTTTTCTGACAGTTTCTTAAATTTGTTTGTGTCGTTGACGATATCGCCTAGTTTTCGTTTGTACTCTACTTTGTCAATAATCAGGAGTTACGTAGTTGTGCCATGACCAGGAGGTGGTTTTGTGCCAGCAGTGATAGCGGTTTTGACGATGACACAGTGCTTTCTGTCATCATGCGTCGGAAGTTCAGGATGGTACTGCTTGCTTAGGTGCCGGAATGTCTTCTTTTAGCCTCGCTGCGCGGCGCAGGACACCGGGCCCGGCCTCTGATTGGTCGGGGCTTAGGCCAGCCCCGTGAATCACAAGCTAGCGGTCTCATAAGAATATAGCATATCGATATGAAGTCCATATGATTGCGACATTCAGTGCACAGTGACGCAGGAAGCTCAAATGGTAAGGCTTATGCTTATTTCGACCAATGTTTAGTTGTCATAAAAGTGCGATTTACTGTACGTTAGTTTCATATTCGAGTACCTGTGCGCTCCAATGGCCTAGGTAGTGACACATGCGACAACTTTGTGTCGACTGCAGCGATACAGTGCATTGTGTAGTTATAACTGTTCCACAAGGTTAATCTATTGTAAAACTTTGTCCCTTACTTTATGATCGTATAATATGCTACTAACACAGATATGCTTGTGCGCCACACAGGGAGCATATTTCAGTCCAGAATAGGCTGCATATCATTAAAAGTTTCTCGCCTGTACCAGTCGCCGCGCACGCGAACCTCCGACAATTGGCAGCTGCAGCAAAGCCGATCAAGTGGCAGCAAGAATTTATGACCTCAGTAATCAATGCAGTTCATCAGTATTATGAGATGGCGCCAGGCAGATTAATCCGCGGCTCTTGCTTAAAACACACAACAATCCGTCAGCTCCATCATCACTTTTGATCCCTACTAAATTGAGAGATCAAATTCTTTACAATGAGCTTCTGTAAAAGGGAGACAAAGGAAGTCCCGGGAGCTTTAGCGATAAGATTGCGACGGCACAAAATTCCTTGCGTCTTTTTCTGTCGCCGGCGTTGCCGCTGCGTCTTTTGGAAGACCTCGATGGAGTCCAGGGTAAATTTTGCAGGTCTCGATCTGGTCGTGCGACGCTGTCTCGATTTTCTTTGGAATCACCAAGCTCCGAGACGGTCGCGCTGATTTTATTCCAACCGATGTGGAATTTTTCTTCATATTAGCGCAATTTCTCCTAACACTGAGTTGACATTGTCTCTATGTACAAAATAATTGTCGGCACTGGCACTCTTTTGCTGCTTTTACCCGCTGGTTATGTCGGATGCAGAGATTAGGTCTGAGAATATAGCACAGCTTCTTTTTCTTTTTGCTACTGTGCGCCAACTGATGAGGTTAGGACGTACAACTTGAACTTTCGCAGTATTTCATATGGTTGTGAAATTTTCATAAACAAACAATCTTCTAGATATTTTTCACGTCGTCAACGGCTGCTAAAAACTTGTGAGCAATAAGCTCACAATATTGTCTGAATACGTTGTACTTTCTATGAGTAAGCTTAAATTACCATACATTCAAATGGTGTCACATACACTGGGATAAAGTTACAGCGCAATTTATTATCGCCAAAATGTAAACTAAATTTGTATTAAATGGAAATTATATTATATTTGTCAATTATTGTTATGATCTGTTCATGACTCAGTCATCATAAAACACTTCAATTTACTGTGAACTTTTGGTTTACTTATGTTTACATGGACTCTCTTCCTTTAGCCAAGTGCATCTTGGTCGTCCCTCAGACTCTTTCATATATCAACTTCAAACACAGCCTTCGTTTTTTTTTCATTTCGTTATACGTGCTTTCCTGCTCTTCCTCCATTTCTTCCTGCTTACAGTCTTGTTCCTAATTTCCTCATATATATTAGGGCAATTATAACTGCTCTCACGCTACTGTTGTTTGTTCTTGAGTAAACAGTAGACACTATCACTAGTGCTTCTTTGGCAGTTTAGTTTTAAATTTTTGCTTGCTCTTTCTCTTTTATTCGCCGCTTTCCTTCATTACCTTTCGAGTTTATTCCCAATCTTTACGTTATATTTTGACTGTCTTCCATTTTCCATCCAGTCATCTTTCGAGTTTCTTGTTTTTTACTTGTATTACCTTCCAGATTTTTTCATTTACCCCACTTTCTTTTAAATTTAAAGTTTTTTGCAATTTTCTTATTTTTCAAATGCTTTCCATGTTCATAATTGTCACGAGTTTCTTCTGTTTTCTTTGTATTACCTTTCTGATTTTTTCTTTTTTTTCGAATTTCAAGTTTCTTACACTTTTCGTTCAATTTCTCCGGTTGCCCACCACCCCACGAGCTCTCCCACCCAGTCCGGGCAGAGACGACAATCGTTTACCATCGCTTCACCGTCCCCCAACTCCCCTCCCCCCCCCACAAAAGTGTTGCCTGCACCGCACGCTCCGTCCCTGCGCCCAAACGTCGCGCCATCAGGGCCACCGATAAGGCTCAGCGTGTTGTCTCCTGCTGCCGTGAGAAGCTCCAATTAAATACAAAGAACTTTCAAACTTTCTCCCTCCAGCTGCCAATATCAGCAGTACGCAGGGAACCAGCTTGGCTTTGATTGAGTGTGTGGTCTATGCATGAAGAGCCATGCGTGTTAGCAGCAGAGCCAGACGAGGCGCTATTCCAGCAAATTTTGTAATTCTAGATTTCTCGGCCCTGCAGTCACATTTTTAGGCGTTGTGGCCATAGATCTTTCGGCCATCTTCTCGACAAGATTATGTAACCTTTGCAGGTAGCTTATTTAGCTAACAAACCTAAAGTTTCTGCCGACGGTTGAGGTTCGTTGCGGCCATAATTGTTTTGATAGTTGTAAGGGCCACTGGTAGTAATGCTTAGAACAAACTGGGCCTGGCTATTGTCTGACCATTTTATCAAGGCAGTTCGGTTGCGGTAAAATTCCTCTGTAGCTGTGCCAATTCTATGGGTATTTCTGAGATTTCTCTATATACAGGTAGTGGGTGTGGCTAAGATGTGGGCTGACAAAAAATCTCAGAAATGCCCATAGAATTGGCAGTGGTATAGTGGAATATCACCACGACCGAATTGCCTTGATAAAATGGCCGCACTTTAATGGCGGCAAGTCTCCCAAAAAATGGCTGCAGAGCAGTCAAATTAAAAAAAAAAAAAATAAGGTCCATAAGGCCCGCCCAGCTTTGGGTAACCGCCAGCTTCTGATATTCTCAACTCTAAGCTTCTACTAAAACTCTTCCTTATTTACTAGCACTCGTCTGCACAAACTACCTAATCTCTATTCTTGTCGAAATCTATTTATTTTTGCTGGCCAACATTCTCCTTACCCTGCATGGACCAACTAAACAGTCACTTAGTCGTAGGAAGAGCAATGTATGAATCATCGTATGGGAACTACTCTGATTATTGTTGGGCTAAAGTTGCACTAGTCAGGCTCATATTAGTACATACGTGAACAAATATGAAAAATTCTCTTCAGGAAACGTCCTAATTTGTGTCTGACTGCTAAGACTGCCCTGAACCTGTAGAAAATTATACTCAAAAAAGGAAATTGTAAACTTTCCTTACTGGGAGGCACGCTGCCTAAAGGCAGACTTCAATTTATTCACTCGATAAATGTAAACGTACAAGCAGGCGCAATACGATTAGATTATTTCTTGCATACGTTACAGAGCGTGAAAGCATTGAAAAGTAAGCTAACCTTTTGCGTTGTACCTCATGTATTACGAAATTCAAGTCTAATATAAATTCTCACTAGAAAATCCAATTTATATCATTGGTGCAGAGTAAAATTCTAGTTAGAACCACCGCTGACAATAAACAAGTTACGGAACTCCAGTTAGCGAAGTACAGCAAGTTGAACCGTCGTAGGAATGAAACAACCAGCAATTTGCGACACTTCAATTGGACAAAAATATCAAATAGATAAGGTTTCAGACGACGAAGCTGACAGTAGAAGACGTAAACTGCAATCAGATTCCGGAATCTGTGTCACACCAGTCCGACGCCCCGCAGAAGAGGGAGGGCGGAGGCCGATAAACAGGGTGGATGAGCGTCACACGAGGCCACGTCACCGAATAGGCGAACACCCGATTGAAGATTTCACTTGGAACAGTTCCTGCTGCAGCCAATCACAACTGCAAACAAACAATAATACTGTATCTCCCCATATCACTTATAGAAAACACGTCGAAATCGTAAATAGAAATAAGTTAATAATTATCCGTCTTCATACTAACATAATAAACTTGATAACGAGTCTTTTCAAACGCGGCTTGCAGCCATTAGCCGGACCCTCCAACGCCAGACCGGAGTACTGGATTCCATTAGCAGGGTGATGTGCATCAGGCCATGGGCAGACCCGCAACATCATATCTTTGGATCGAAGTGCAAAAGAATGCGTTTTGTTAGTTTAAGCCACGCGCCCAGAAGCGACCTCTGGTGAGCAGTTTGAGCAAGTTATACTATAATTGTTAATTGCAAATGATCGCGATGCTCACCTTGATACTCAATGCCTCTCAAGTGCGCGTAGGTGCAATCAGACTACGAAAACGAAAACAATCATGAGGAACAGGGTTTCGAATGATAGAAGAAAAAGTAGTAGAAATAGATACCTAAGAAGGGAATTTTAATCCCAATAGTGTCCGGCTTTTATCCAAGTTAATTAACCCGTGAAACCCTGGATATTCCAGATACTTAAGTAAAGGTAGATCGGCCGTCGGGCGTACAGAAAGGAGAAGGTAAGATTAGTCTGATGCGACGGTGCCAACTCGGCTTCCCAGCGGACCAAGTCTTCATCAGCAGCAAGTTCCACCGCTGCGCGGCGTAAGCGTCGATGACACACGTTTCACGTTAATAAGTTAATTATGGTATTTGAGTTCAGCAGACTTAGGAATTACGATAAAAGGTTTGTAGTTGCTATTGTACTTCATAGAATAACTGCATTATGATATTGAGCTGAAATTTAATTAGAAACGGCCGTTGACGCCGTACTAAAATCTCCGTTGTGAAACAGCCATGGTAGTAAAAATGGAGGCTAATATATGGCTAGAGATTTAAATTGGCGAGGTTAAGAGGCTGAACAATAGCGGTTGAAGGCCGTAAAAGACTCTTGATTACTGAAAGTTGCCCCTGCTCTTCAACTCCATTGGTGACCCTTGACCGACTAGAGGGGATCCCGCTACTGGCCTTTACACTTTCCTTAAAAAAACCGCCACACGGTGGAATTGTTTACAAACCATACGAAGACTTCCTGACCGTCCTTCATTACCAGTGAATCGCAAACACTGAAATGTGAATGGAAAAAAATACGTCTTGTGTACTAGAAGAAAATTTACACAGCATTTAATTCCACTCCATGACAGTATCCACAGAGTAAGGATGTGAGCGGAGCAAACTCTCACGCGTGACTACGGAGTTGGACTCTGTTTGCCTGTCAGGTGCTTTCATGGCTTGCGGAGTCTACATATACGGCATTCAGGAGCTATAGCGGAGGTACAGAAACTAACCAGAATATTGGATGGTTGGGGGATCGCAGTTGTCGCGTGAGTCTTCTGTCTCTGGGGCCATAGCTTTTGCATTTATAGTTGACTGCAGCCGTGTACTCATTTGGGGCCAGCGGGCATACATCTGCTGCACGAACCAGTGTATGTGAATTTCCCAATTGGAAACGTATCTACAACTTGACTTTACCTTTACCCTTATCGAACTACGTGGGATTATCTAAACTATATAAAAACAATTCGTCGAAAAAAACATCGATGTCATCCGTCCATCGTTACGCCATCACCAGGCTGGAGAACAATCTTGAATTACCAACCTAGGAATTGCACGACGAGGTCTCGCTATTGGGCGGTTTTTTCGCACCGTGCGGCAGCGCGCGAGGGCAAGGCTCTCGGCAATAACCAACTGCAGGACATCGTTCGCACTCTTCCTGCGTACGGAAATGTTTCATTAGGCTAATTACAAGAGACTTTTGAATGCAATTAGTACATCGTTAGGCTAATGTACACGAGATATTTATATGCAATTATTTCATCGTTAGGCTAATGTACTAGAGACTTTTGTATGCAATCATTACATCGTTAGGCTAATGAACATGAAACTTTTGCAGGTAATTATTACATCGTACGACACTGATCCATTGTTTGTCGAACACTCGAGACTCGGTGGCCAACTGCACACATTCATTACCTTTCCACCTAAGTCTCCAATGAGCCACGGACGGTGTCCAGGATTTGCCTGTAGGCCTGGCAGGCTGCAACATATGGGGCTACAAATTAGGAACGTTTTTGACACTCATAGGCCTTTGTTATTGGCTTAACCCTTCATTGCATGGTTTTTCATGTATACGCGACTACTAGTGTCATTGCAGCTTGAAAGGGGAGCTCAATGCATACAGTATCTTACCTCTGATACCTTTGATGATACTTCGGACGAGGTCCAGGCGACGTTACGCACGCCGTCCATCTTGTGCAGAGGTGATGCTGCAGTCCGTGACCAGCGGGATGGCTAACAACGAGTTATCCCCACAGTTGACGTAGCCGCTTACAGCAGGTTTATCAGGCACTTTCAGTAAGCATGCGTCCAGTAGGTGTTTAACTTTCGCAGTCTCTGTACCGGTGGCATTTCGAATGTGACGAGACATTTTGTTGAATAATCTCGCCCCTCGGACTACGAGGCTATCGCATCACCACCAGTTTTGATCGGAATGCGCACCTCACAAGTGCGACCAATACGGTTTGAATATCTGGCCTGGATTCGCCCATTGACATTGAAAGTAATTCCTTCTAGAATTTTCCAAATATATATGATCGTAAAGCGCTCGAATCTCCTTTGAATTGAGTACATTTGAAGTTGAGCCAGTCTTTCGTGATAGTTTGGATAGTTGGGAATATCAGTTATATATGTTGCATACTGAGATAACAGTAAAT
>LQNS02000211.1:39869652-39884910 GCA_001587735.2 Parhyale hawaiensis
GAGAGCCTGATCTTTTTCATCTCTAGTGGCCGATGATGTTCTGGATAGTACGAAGCTTCCAGTTTCATCTGGTAAGTCTGTCGTTAGCCATTTTAAAAAGGGGAAGTTGAAATCACCAGTTACATACAATTGATACTTACTCTGGCCTTCATTGCAGTAAAACGTCAAATATGCCAACAGAACTCATTCTGTAGAAAGAATTGTCTGTAGCGTAATTTTAAGCACTCGTCATTATTGTCGATTTTGCATACTGAAAATTTGATCCTTGGTGGAGCTGTAGCGACCCTATGGCAGCAGAATCTTGCTGCCTGACCCATTTTTTGTCGATCGTACTTCCGTTTCAGTTACTGTACTACAGTAGATATAACTTGGTTTTGTAGCAGGGCCGTAATTTCCTATTAGATTACATCATTAAATTTTACACAGAGCGAAGGCATTCTTTTTCTAATACTACTGGAGCTTATTTCATGAAACGAGTTCACCCCAGGAGGACAGTGAAAGTGCTGCTTGCCGCTGGCGGCTCCACACCGCATAACCAATAAGCGTACAACAGGATCTACTCCTTCCAGTGATTATAAAGCAAAAAGAGGTGCAGGCTTTTGGTGAAGAGCCGTACAACCGTTTGTATGCTTGCCTTTTTTTCTTAGTACCATAACTTAAAAGGTCATGGACGGGTTTTTATGAACTTTACATAAGTTGTTAGTTATATGACGAAAATTAAATGACCATTTTTTATGACCTGTTCGTTCGTTTGTTTCTGCGTTTGATTTTATGCTTCTTGGCAAAATAATTCGAAAAGTCATGGACCAATCTTTATTGAATTGACAGGACTTGTTAATGACGTTGAAAGAAATAAATGAATAACTTAGCATGGTAAGGCGAGATAAAAAATAAAAAGAGACATTATGCTAAAATTTAGCAAAAACTCAAATTAGTCAAAATCAAATGAAATAGACGTTTCGGAAAAAAAAACGTTCATCATCAGAAAAATTCTGAAATATAGAAA
This sequence comes from Parhyale hawaiensis, assembly GCA_001587735.2. Classification (NCBI taxonomy): domain Eukaryota; kingdom Metazoa; phylum Arthropoda; class Malacostraca; order Amphipoda; family Hyalidae; genus Parhyale; species Parhyale hawaiensis. The sequence goes on from LQNS02000211.1 coordinate 39,870,659, forward strand.
ATTTGAAAGATATTCCATACAGTAGATTAAATTTTACAGTATTCATAATCTCTTATAAAACCTAATGATGATCGGTTGATCTGTTCGTGTGTTTGACTAATGTCAGAATGTTTGTTAGCAGCATAACTCAAAAAGTTATGAACGGATTTTTAAGAAAGTTGCAGAAGCTTTTATGCCGACAAAAGGCACAGATGATTAAATTTTGGTGTTGATATAAAGTAAATAATAGTTTAAGAAAAAACTTGAATTCTCATTACCTCTGCATTGCTTGGCGAAAGTATGCGCTCTCAGAGTGCTCTGGTTACTTATACGGGTGTTGGAAAGTTCAGTGCAAATATTTTAACCACAAGTAAAGTCATCAAAGCCGTACCTTGTGGTGTAATTTTTGTTGGCAAAATTCAGTTTTTTTTAAAAGTTACAGCGTTTTTAATTTTTATTTCAAAAAATCTTTTCTCTGTATAATTCAATTTTGAACAGATTTTGATGAAAATTGGTAGCAAAGTAAATCTTTCAATGCTCCATGCACACATGTTGTCAAAAATTTGAAAAAGTGTAAAATAATTAGGAAAATGACGTTCAACTTCAAAATAGGCTACACAAGTTGAGAGTCACACTCGAGAAAAACGAGGAACCTACGCTAAAAGCCTATTGCCAGACCTGTCAGATAATGTAATACATGACAGAAAATAACCAGATTAAGTGCACTTGCCAGGAGGAAAACTGATATAAGTTCACCAATATTGACGCGCACCCGCATGTTGCCCTGTCACTGCACCTGATAGGCATGGCTAGATGAACGTCAGTGCTGCAGTAAGTGGGTTTTACGTTGCATGACTGGGTAGTTGGCAGTGTTACTCACAGTAAATTGGTGTTACTCTTAACGCAATGAAGTCCATAAACGAAATAATAAGCAACCAATCGTCTGGCGGAAGAAACTTTCTTCGAATTTGTTGCGTTTTGTAAACTTATTTATTAAGGGTTTGAAGCCGTGATTAATCAAGTAACAAAACAAGAGAGTACGTACCCAAACAAGATGCAAGCTGTTGTTTTCTAATCATTTGATTCTTATCTACAAACATAATGTATGTAAATTTCACAATGCCAGAATAACTAAATAGTACAACTTGTGTTTTATCGAAGAACTCTCCTCAAACGTAGTAAAACCCACTTACCGCAGCACTCACCTTCGTCTAGCCATGCCTATCTGGTGCAGTGACAGGGCAACATGCGGGTGCGCGTCAATACTCGTGAACTTATATCAGTTTTCCTCCTGGCAAGTGCACTTAATCTGGTTATTTTTTGAGATGCATTACATCATCTGACAGGTATTGAAATAGGCTTTTATCTTAGGTTTCTCATTTTAGTTTCTCATTTTTTCATGATTGTGACTCTTAATTTCTGTAGCCTATTTTGAATTTGAACTTCATTTTCACAGTTATTTTGCTTTTTTTTTCAAAGTTTGACAACATGGGAGCATAGAGCATTAAAAGATTGACGTTGCTACCAATTTTCATGCAAATCTGTTGAAAAGTGAATTTTTTACAGCGAAAATTGTTTTTCGGAATAAAAATTTAAAATGCTGTAGTTTTATCAAAGAACTGAATTTTGCCAAAACAATTACACCACAGGGTACGGCTATGATGACTTTACTTGTGGTTAAAATATTTGCACTGAATTTTCCAACACCCTGTATGTTGCCGGTAGCTCACGTCTTTCTTACAATAATTGTCTTACCATAAAAATTGCATAATTTATCTCAATAAAATCCTAACTTTCATGAGCTCCGTCATCACCTGCAGTACTGTAGGCAGTCACGACTGTCCTCCGTCACACTCACTGATATATTGCAACAAACACCGCAACAGCTTCGCCACAAATAATTTCCCTGGATCTGACTGCTATATTGTCACGCCGTCGCTCCTCCGACGGTATTTTTTTTTTCTCTGGCTGCAAGTAGCAACGTTTTCTGAAATGAGAAAAATCAGTGGAGCTGCAGTGCTCTTTGCATGGAATAATCGAGCTCCGTATTTCCCCTGAGCGGAGTTAATATTCTGCCGAGAGCTCAGCAGGGAAGGGTATAATGTTCTATGTGACTTGTGAGTCCAGCTTCCGTAGTCTTCTTTGGAATGCATCATTGCAGGGAACTGCTTCTCTGGCTCAGGTGAATAATTTTTCCCTAAGTACGCAAGTGCCTTAGGTTGCCATATAATTCTGTCGCTACGCAGACTGGCGCGGACTGGTGTCTGAGTCTTACACTTCTATTTCCACTTATGTTGCAAGACAAGCATTAAAATTTTATTTTTTTATTTTTTGATGTTTACGAATGTGCTAGAAGACCAAGCTGTAGTCAAATTTATGCTGGTCGACTGCTGGCTTTTTTTTTCAGAATTATTGTTGCTGATTATTTTCGGTTTATGGGTGTGCTCTTTTTGTATGTATCATCTCTACACTCAAAAATGAAATTTTCTCTTATGACAGCCGGAGTATAGGTCCACGCCTCTAGCTTGGGTCAATATAACAAAATTGTGTCTTGTAGTGTGTCTGACTTAACGCAATGATAAAATGGTATTAGCTATGTATATAACATTTTTATTGCCACCAACCGGTATACTGTATTTTTTGTTGACTGTGAGCATACTCACTGCCCACCTCTCACCTGTATACAGGTCACACGCCCCACACATGCCAAAGACTGTGCCCATATTATTCACTCGGTATATATAATATACGCATTTTATGATTAATTGTACGTAAGGTAGGCAAAACAGGTAAAAAATTTTTATTTTATGTATTTTTTGCTGAAAGACAAATTGGTTATCATTAGCCGATAAAACAAAAGCTCTTAAAATAACATAGCCATCGCATCGCAATTAATGGAAATGTGGAATAATTCAAAACCTTATTACACGTCGGGTTAGGTGTGAAAAACGCTACATTGTGCCACTGTAATACATTCCGGCTGCGAGTTGTGCGTGTATTCATTTATCGCATTACACCCTGCCGATCACTGCTCAAGCAGCAATTTCTACCGGAAGTATGAAGTAACGAATAAATATTGTTCTCTTTGCTATCTTTCTAATTCATTTCTGTTGAAACTAACTTGGCTTACCCAAATGACCAAACTCTAAAATAATGCTCAAACAAATAGCAGTTGTGCAGGTCACAATATACCTTGCCGACACCACAATAATGCCCATATTATCAGCTTGTGTGCAGGTCACAATATACCCTACCGACACCACAATAATGCCCATATTATCAGCTGGTGTGCAGGTCACAATATACCCTACCGACACCACAATAATGCCCATACTATCAGCAGTTGTGCAGGTCACAATATACCCTACCGACACCACAATAATGCCCATATTATCAGCAGTTGTGCAGGTCACAATATACCCTACCGACACCACAATAATGCCCATATTATCAGCTGCTGTGCAGGTCACAATATACCCTACCGACACCACAATAATGCCCATATTATCAGCTGTTGTGCAGGTCACAATATACCCTACCGACACCACAATAATGCCCATATTATCAGCTGGTGCTCAGGTCGTCACTGTAAGTTAGATTCAAACTAATCCAGCGCTTACGTTAGTGGAGTCTCCCCCGCTCGTTTGCTGGCACCAGAGCGTCTAATGGACTGGAACTTGGTTAAATATTACCCATTAAGAGTTAATGCTGGGCTTTCGTAGCTTCTCTCTTCACAATTCTAGTATCCTCGGTCATTAACTTAACTCCTGATAAATTGCACTCGCGGATGCGTTGGAAGGCGGCTCGGGGGTGCCCAATTAATAGGGCCAGATAGCGGCGCTGCAACTCTGCCCATAAACCTTTTTTTTCTCAAGTGACAATAAGCGCCGAGCCTTGCCATTGTCAGGGACTTTATAAAAAGACTCGGCCTGGCCAATTTGCCAGCAATTACACACGACTGAGGGTTTTATTAGAGCTTCTCGCGTGCCCTTTCATATACACCGTGTTTTTGCCTGCGCCAGCCACCTCGGTACGGCGCTGCAAGTGAGGGGTTGTCACCTCATGCAGCTCTTGGCCTTTAGTCTGTCCCTTATCCAAGCTCCCCGTGAGTAGCGCTGCCAAGCTTCTACTTTGTTATTAATGTTTATTTTTTGTTCAGTCTTCACCATCCGGTAATTGTCGAATAAATTGTTTTTCACTGTAGCCGTGGGGTTCAATTTTAACCCTAGGGGTGTGCTGGCTGGCATCTCTCGTCCGGTTACCCACGGCGAATTACGCGACTTACCTTAGGAAAGTCAGTCATGACCGTGGCTCGTTGCCGGTAAATTTGTCTTACTCACGGTGCCCTCTTGCCTTCAGTCACTCCCGTGAGCTTACTTGCCTGTGAAGTATTGCTCTTATGAGCACCACTCCTGAACTTACAAAGGTGATTACCGACTCCTCTAACATCTACTTTCCTAATATTTAACTCCGCCAAGGAGGCTATGTCTTTGTCGTGTTTCTGTGTTTCTCTGTGTGTTGTTTGTCACCAAGATAACTGAAAAAGTTATTGACGTATCTTTACGAAATTTATAGAGATTGTTAGGAACATTGCAAAGTGCAAGTAACAAACTTTTATGGTGATCTGTTTGCCCGTTTACTTCATTCTGTGTTTAATTTTATTTTTCTCAGAAACAGAACCCAGAAATTTATAAAAGGATCATTATGAATTCGCAGGAATTATTTGAGATGTTAAAAGGCACAAGTGACTAAATGTTAATGACGATACATGCATCTGTTTGTGTGTTTGACTATATGGTTGTCTTAGTGCTTGCTAGGATTAACTCAAAAAGTTAGGGATGAATCTTTCAGTAGATTACCGACACTGTTATATATATCAAGAAGCACAAATGACTATATTTTGGCGATGATAAAAAACTTTTGGTTTCACAATTATTTCTAATTTTTCGTTAAAATTTCATTGCTTAGCGGAGGTTTGCGGTCGCAGAGTACTCTAGTTTTAGGATGTGCTCTTTCTTCTTTTCGTTCATGTATTTTACAGTAATCCTAATCTATCACTAGTCTTCAACAGCCTTACCTGTAGCTTACAAACTAAGGATCGAAAATTCTTAATTTCTGTAAGAATACAGAAAGCAGTTTAATTTATACTAACAGAGGAGACTAGCATTAAATTCAGAGAGTGGTTTTATTGATAATGCTGTCAATGATGAGCTCTCGGTCCTCATGGGAGACTACAGTACATATATCACACTCCACGGGCTAACAGCACTCCTGGTCTACAGTATCTTGCCTTATGCCAGAACGCCAATTGCTCTACACCTCCACACTTTTCTCATCATTCGCTTCCATACTCATGGCAATTTTCTCTTGTATTAAGAAGACTCTTCACCCACTATTCTCACCCACTCCCAGAATGCCCTCTGGCCCAACCTATACAGCTCATTTTACGGACGACTGTCGTATATCTGTAACTAGTCATGCAACATCTTTCCTGTGATGGGAAGACGATCCAATCATTCACTCTTCACAACCGACAGTCAGAGCTTCCATTAACCCCCAGCGGCATGGCCCGTTTCCCCTATCCCCTTAGGTCTCCCCTCGCCCCTCCCCCTCGCGAGCCCCATGCACCCAAGCACCGGAGCGTCTATAGCAATATTTGCTCGGCACTACCTGCCTGCGCGTTTACTTTCAAGCTTTAATTGATGGCGAGTCAATATTGGGTGTGTTGAATTATGTCGAGCATCTGATGCTTTGCAGGCTTATGTGCACGTCATGCATGCAGGGGCGGCCCGTTTACGCAGGGTCAGGTCACGGTGCACTGTATTCTCTCAGTTGAATGTCTTCCGTAAGGTGAACCATATTAGTTGAATGAGGATATGTTTCGTTAGACTAGATTTTACCTGGTTAAGTTTGGTAGCTTTAGGTTAGATGGGGTTAGGTTAGGTTAGATGGGGAACGTTACATGATTACCGTGAGCGAGGCTGTGCTTTGCGAGTTTGGGTTAGATTAAACAGTTTTTCTTAGATGAGACGATGCTCGGATAGCAAGGATAACGTTAGAAAGGATGTGCATTTTCATAAGGTTTCTTGGGGAGACAGAGCATCATAAGCTGGTGATCTCCAGAGTGCGCACAAAATTTTGGCGTCATTCTATGAGTCAGTGCGCTTAAGCTCGGCATCTACTACACTGCGCCTGAACGTTACTCGCCGCAGTGTGCTGATGCGAATAAATATCTTGCTTGATGTAAGTAAAGAATAACAAGGCTGGGCGCATCAACTAAGCTAGAGCGATATTTTAAGTTTGCTCCACAGTCCACAGTTCAAAACAGCTCTGCATAAAATCCCTTGAATTTCATTTAAAGGAGGTGACGTGTTTTGTCTAGTCGCCCTGAGCAATGCCAAAAACTAAAATACGATATCGCCATTTCCCTGCAGACTGCCTCCCTTTCATGCGACACAATCCTCCAATTTTGTTTGCTGTGGGCGCCCATTGAAATTCAGATCATTTGATTCAAACAGAATCTTACTCCTCCGGATTAAGCTGGCAGAGAGCTGGCGGTAATGATGCTCGGCCCAACGCGCCCTGACCGCCGCCATCTCTCGAATTATGAACAGAGATTCAATCGTGTGAATTTCAGCGGATGAGCTCTGATCCGAAAGGAGATTTTTGCCTCACTCCAACACGCTGGGAATTGCATTTGCCAGCTGACGTAATCAGGAATGTTATTGAGCGAGAGCTGCGTCTCCGTCCCAGGGCCTATAAAGCGAACGGCTGGCGAGGACTCTTCGCATTGTTAATGTGCAGCGCGTGTCATCTGTGCCGTGTTGCGGGGTTTCATCTTGTGGCTGGTAGTACCTGCGGCGTGTTGCCAGACTTGAAGCACAGATTCACCTCCGCTTCAGGTTCTTGCGAGACTCAATAAAAAGAATTTAATACCTTTACAGAGTACACCTTGTGAAGACGGTTACATTTTTCCGCTGTTTCAAGCATAATCGGTTGCATAAGCGGCTGAAACTCAATCCAAATTTCTAAATCGAGCACTGAAGTTGGAAGTTGTGGACAAACAGAGCCCATAATTGGACCAGATTGTTCTCGATGGAGTTGGCGGGGAATCGGTGAGTGGAGTGAAGAGAGGAGAAAATTAGACGATAGTGGGAGATGTTAGTACATAGGTAGAGGGGAAAATGCGGGAAACCGAGGAGGCCTGTGGATTTGGTAGTGGCCGCCACAATAAACAATAGCACGCTAACTCCAGGAACTTTAATAGCGAGGAGGGAACCGCGCTTTAGGTTTGCCCAGCCAAGCGTTCCAACCATTCCGGTGTGGCTGTGATGCGTTCATGAAAGTGAGTGCCTCTGGCACCCGGCGATTGCAACGAACGAACGAACGAATACACGTTAATTTCATTGGTGGAAATGACGCTAGAGAAACAAACCAACTGATGTACTAATATGCGATTGGTGCATACGGCGACTGGCAACAGCCACACCTGAAACTTAAGCTTCACGGACGAGGCTCCTGGCTCCCTCTTTCCTATTTAAACCTCCTTGGCTGACCTTGAAGAGAAGGCATGCAGCTCGCGCGTCGTTCATGCTATCGTATCAATACTACCGAGTATAAATTTGTTTTCTGGCTACGTGCGAGTAGCACATCCGTGAATCAAATTGTGCGTGCGAATGTATGGCGTGGCCCCGGCACAACTGTGAGTATAAATGTCGGGCACTTGTGCCAGCAGTCCTTTTATTTAATGGTGAATGCATTTTTCAGAGGTGGGCACCTGCGGCCCGGGCATGACAGTGACCAAAAGGCGGGCCCGCAGACCTCCGTCCGTTTTACTATACTCCGCATAGATCATAAATTTAGGCCGGGGGCCGCAACCACTAACCTCTCGTATTCTGTGCTTCGTTGCTGAAAATTTAGTTCGAGGCCGACAGTGTGTTCGCTAAATTCGCAGCCTATTGGCCAAACTAAACGTCCCAATTTTTGCTTAGCATTATGTAATAAATGCGTTGATAATTGCTAGGTCACTCCTTAAGGTAGCCATTCCTCTGTCCCACTAAAAACTGTTCTAGAATTTGCAGCGCATTTCCGTACTGAAAAAAACACAATGGTTACTATGCTGCTGTAAAAACAGAGGAAGTGTGGGAAATTAAGTTCTGCTGAATGAATTCAGAAGGACTGCATGTGTTGTATATCGTAAGCCGCGCATAGTGGCTTGCTCTCCAATATTGGATCAATAAGCTACATAGTTCCTGCCCCTGTATATGCAACAGAAATATTTCATGAGACTATATTTGCAAAATGATATTTATTAGACACCTCTGCTAAATGCCAGTAGATAAATGTTCACCGGTATCCCTCTACATGCCAATTAATATTCTTCCCACACCCTGCATAATTATGTCAGAAGATAATTTTCCTCATCACTTGTTTATACAAATATATATTTTTTCACACCTCAGTACCTGTCAGTAGCTACTTATTTTTCGTTTACCTATGCATATGTCAATAGATAGTTGATGTCATCATCATAATTGGCGGATATGCTGCACTGCTACATTAATAAGCCGTACAGCCACGACCGCACCTAACGAGACAGTGTCTCGTGTGGAGTCCTGCCACACGACTCTGTCTCATTAAGGTCTGCATCTTGTCTGCCTTAATGAGAGTCTCTCATTCTCTTGCCTCCGCTCCATCGGTAATCCATACGGGCAGCCGCGGCGCTTCTCCAACGGCCGCTTTTTGATCCTGCGAATCTGAAGCTCCGACCCCCCGCCACCCTAATTTATGCTGCGGATATTTCCTCTGCTAGTAGGGGGGGGGGGCGGAAGTCTCTGGACCCCACTTGGGTTACTTTGCATTAAAAGTTTATTGGTTGAATGAATTTAGAACTAATTCATCATGCGGTGGGGCAGCCTGTTCCATTAGCAGGCGTTACGGCCAGAAGTTAAAAAAAAAACTAAAAGCAAATTATTCTGGATAGGCACTTAATACAGTGAGATTCTTTGCATCTGACATGTACATTTATTTTTTCGATATGCTTGAAACTGGTTCCGCTACCTATTATTGTGTATATCAAATGATTTTATCTGTTATGAGCTAGCACTTATAAGTATTGTACGTTTGACCTGACTTCTCTTTCTTATTTAAAATTTATCATCTTTCTAAAAATGTCGGTATACATCTCTTTGTACATTTCGATGGTTTTAAATACAAAAATTTTACGTGTACTTTTCTAATTAATTTTTTTACCTTGGGTTTTAAACTATTTCTGCGTCGCATCTTGTTAAAAAGTTGCAAAGCGCTTCACTTCTGACGGACGCACATTGTAAGTTACCTACTGAACGCGCATAATTTTGCGTCTCTAAGTTGCTGCTTTAATGGCATCATTTATCTTCCTTCAGATGAGCCGCTGTCTCTGCAGCCGTACCTTTGCTGCCCACTGAGGTCTTCATGCTCTGCAGCGCCTCGTGAGTATCGTCCATTTCCGGCCCACTATTGGGTGCCCACCTGCAGCCTCTTCCATCTCCTGCCTCTGTCATTCCATTATGTGCACGAGGAGGTGTGAGCCAAATGCCTGGCCTGCTTGCCTGGATGCGAAAGATACTTGCATTACTGTATCTTTGCCTGCAAACTACCCAACTTATCAATTGCTGCAGCTATGTTTGCGTTTCATCGTTGTTGTGAAACTCCCTGGACGTCTTTTTGATTTAGTCATCGGCGTCACGAGGAGCTAATATGGCGAGCTTGTTTGCGGTATTATTGAATATTTATGGTAAGTATCCGCCATAGTCAAGGAATAGCAATAACTGGATAACTACTGTACAGAGTAATGATCTAAATTCCCAACTTCATTTTGATCAATGGTGCTCTTCATGCTAAGAGTAAGTGCAGAACAGTTTACTAAGTTCGATAGACTTATAACTGCATAGTCCAGCGAAAAGGATGGCGTAGGTTGATTTTGCGGGTATAAATGCGAAGAGGTAATCAATTTGAGCTCGTCGTTGATGTTTCATGTTTTTCTAGAAATTGCTGCATATAATTTTTTCTTTCATTAAATAGGAATGAGGATCGCGAGGGGGACTCTTATGTCGATTTAAGAGTATGTTAGTCTTATAGACGTCATACTATTTGCCCAAAGGTACTGTAATAGGTCCACCTAACTTTTTAAAAGGCTTAACAACAATTACTCTTAGCATCAAGATCTCTTAATTGGGCCGTCAGTGACGTTATAATTGTTGAATCAGCTGTTCTCTGGTGACTGTTATTCCTCGACTTTACTAAACCTATCTTACTCAAGCTGGGCTACCTGCAGGCTAGCTTCCCATAGGGCATTTTCTCCTATAGGCATTCAATAGGGGAAATAATCCTTCCAGCGAAGCAGCACATACACTATGCTGAGTAAGATAGGGCCCGGTTATCGTTAAACATCTGGCAGCAGTGCTGTTCTTTTCGTATTTTTTAATTTAATGCTTGTTAACCTTTTTATTCTATGTCCTACTTGTATGATGGATATGCAGCATATCATTCCGTAGACTGATTAGCTACTTACTGTTGGGTTGGGACATTTAACGTACAGCGAGGCAGTTGACCAGCCCGTGTGCCCTCGTCCGTTACATATTTCGGTAGTTGTAATGTAGCGAATGTTTCTTATATACACGCCGTCTGTGGAAGCCATTTGTGTTCCAGCGCCCTCTGACGTCAAGGCATTCGCATAAGTTCATAAATTACATTAATAACTGGAACTGACATATGACTGGACTTTACAGCCCACGACTCGCCTCAGTGTGACGCGCTGTGATATACGAAATAATGTATTACCTATTAACCCATTTGAACCAGCGGGCGTTTTTGGACGCTTCTAAAAAATACTGTTATTCCCACAAGAAGGACGTTTTGCTCGGTAGTTGATGGGTTACATCGCAGTGGACCGATTCTGAACGCTTCATTTGTGCTGCTCCTACCTCTGTCACTGCGCTACTGAGCCGTTCATTCACGACCAATGCCGCTGCCAATGGGATTTTTAAGAAAAACTCACGATTTTGAAAAAAAGCATACTTTGACAGCCCTTGATACCGAAGGACAGACACACAAACAAGTCGAAAACTTTACCTCCAAGGGGATACTGCGTGGGTTGGAAACAGAGCCAGACTCGAACAATCACGTGGTGCCTTGCCGCTGCTATGGCAGAAATACATTTTAACTACACCATTGTCGCTGGTGGTTAGCTAAGGCCTCCCCAGTTACATAGGGCTCCCTAGAGACATCTGATGGTCGGCGTAACGCCGCCGCAGCCTGAGGGACACTTCCCCTCCTAGCAACGAGTCGCGCCGCACAGGCAAATGGTGCAGACGTATTTTTTTAGGAGGGGGAAAGGGAGGAAGGGCTATCTTCGCTGGGCTTATCTAATACAGGATCTTTCGCCAGTTCCTACAGGCGATATTTGGTTCACCTACAGCAAAGTAGCTTTACGAAAGTACAGCAATTTCTTTGGCGAAATATATTTAGGGTTACCACCCTTGGTAGAATCTTATTTCAATATTGACCATCCTTCTGGTTACTGCCTTCGGAGCCATCATCAACTGCATCTGCTCTTCACATTTTACTCACATACTACCAAGCGCCGCACTGACGCAGTCTGCTGAAGCTTCAGTATCAGAAAGTTCAGTCGGGCGGCTGGTGAGCTCACGGCAAACTTATTGTATTAGACTGACGTTGAAAACATTGAAAGCTTAACTTAGGGAAAGGAGCTGCTAGATGATGAGTGTTAATGACTGCGATGGTTGCGTTCTTTGTTTGGCGAGGACCTCATTCTGTCTATCGGCGGTGCATATTACAAATGCTATTTTGCGTTCTATAGCTTGGATGTACCTGCATCCCTCTGTCGTAATCTTAAGAATTCCTATAATTCTAATACTTCCGACCCTACTTAATATACTGAATTTATTCAATGATTATCAGTAAACAGCCAATTTCTGTATATATTTTTTATAATTAAGAAAACCTGCACTACAAGGTAACAGTGGCAACAGTCACGATTGGAATACAATTTGTGTAAAACATGCTACGTATATCTATCCTCTCCCTCATGTGGGCCACTTTTTCATGTTTACCAAGTTTAAGTTTGCCAGCACACCAAACTTATATAATTAAGTATCGCAAGGAGGCAGAGCGTGTTTATCTGGGAACCGTCGTCGTTGCATACGACGGCCGCGAACTTCCACGTGAATTTATTTTTACTACCATGTGTTGTTCATGGGTTAGGATAGCTAAGGAATGTCCCAGGGAAGGTGGTCACGACTTTGTAGAAGATAATTAATCATCGATGGGCAGACGTTAGTTCCAATAACACAGCCAATCGAGTCGAACTTAAGGTAGAGAACTGATTCAAAATGGAGTTTCACGTCTGAGGGAAAGGCTTTATTGTCAAGACTATATTACGTAGGCGAGCCAAACAAGAGGTGATCTCACAGCATGCGGTAGGATCAGTCATGAGAGCCGGGCGTCGACGCAACTGTCGGCCTCCGAATCTGCTCTGCTCGGCTCACCTTTCGAAAGTATGTAAACTACGCAGCGACGTCCCGGCCTCACTTGCCATGACCATTTGTCAGAACGAATCTCTTCTATAACAGTGTCATCATTGTGCCTACATTTATTTAGCATTTATTTCCAAAATGTAGGAAATGGAAATCCCCAAGTCCTCAATCAAGTCTTTTGCGTAAATTTAAAAAGCTCAATTCGGGATGGGACACCTCGTCATTATTAGATCTCGCAAATATGGCAACAACGGCAACACCAACATGACACCTCGCGACAGCTCGATTCTTTTGGTCTCCCTCGGCCTCGTGATCAGCCAATGAATGATTCCTCCGGCCCGTGCTGTGGTCACTTGCACAGCTCGTGACGGAACGGCAGTGCTTGCTTTCTCCACTTCTAGTTGTTTTTCTATTTGTTTTTCTAAAATATGTACCTCCAATTGGTCAATCATTCACACCGATCCCTAGCAGCAGCCCTCTAACCGTATAAAGAACTAACCGTGTCAAACATTAGCAACAGCCCACTAACCGTATAAAGCACTAACCGTGTCAAACATCAGCAGCAGCCCACTAACCGTATAAACCCTAACAGTGTCAAACATCAGCAGCAGCAGCAGCCCACTAACCGTATAAAGCACTAACCGTGTTAAACATCAGCAGCAGCAGCCCACTAACCGTACAAAGCACTAACCGTGTCAAACATCAGCAGCAGCCCACTAACCGTATAAACCCTAACCGTGTCAAACATCAGCACCAGCAGCCCATTAACCGTATAAAGCCCTAACCGTGTCAAACAACAGCAGCAGCAGCCCACTAACCGTATAAAGCCCTAGCCGTGTCAAACATCAGCCGTCCACTAACCGTATAAAACCCTAACCGTGTCAAACATCATCATCAGCAGCAGCCCATTAACCATATAAAGCCCTAACCGTGTCAAACATCAGCAGCAGCAGCAGCCCACTAACCGTATAAAGCCCTAACTGTGTCAAACATCAGCAGCAGCAGCCCTCTAACCGTATAAAGCACTAACCGTGTCAAACATCAGCAGCATCCCACTTACCGTATAAAGCACTAACCGTGTCAAACATCAGCAGCAGCCCACTAACCGTATAAAGCACTAACCGTGCCAAACATCAGCAGCAGCCCACTAACCGTATAAAGCACTAACCGTGTCAAACATCAGCAGCAGCAGCCCACTAACCGTATAAAGCACTAACCGTGTCAAACATCAGCAGCAGCCCACTAACCGTATAAAGCCCTAACCGTGTCAAACATCAGCAGCAGCCCACTAACCGTATAAAGCCCTAACCGTGTCAAACATCAGCAGCAGCCCACTAACCGCATAAAGCACTAACCATGTCAAACATCAGCAGCAGCCCACTAACCGTATAAGGCCCTAACCGTGTTAAATATCAGCAGCAGCCCACTAACCGTATAAAGCCCTAACCGTGTCAAACATCAGCAGCAGCCCACTAACCGTATAAAGCCTTAACCGTGTCAAACATCAGCAGCAGCAGCAGCCCACTAACCGTATAAAGCACTCACCGTGTCAAACATCAGCAGCAGCAGCCCACTAACCGTATAAAGCCCTAACCATGTCAAGCATCAGCAGCAGCAGCAGCCCACTAACCGTATAAAGCCTTAACCGTGTCAAACATCAGCAGCAGCAGCCCACTAACCGTATAAAGCCTTAACCGTGTCAAACATCAGCAGCAGCAGCCCACTAACCGTATAAAG
>LQNS02000211.1:39925895-39939465 GCA_001587735.2 Parhyale hawaiensis
GTTTCTACAGTAATTTAAAAAATGAATAATTGGAACATTGGTTGCTATAATTGAAAGTGACTAATTGGAATTACCAAAGATATATATATGTTAATTAGCTTGTACACATTGTTTCCTAAATTAGCTTGTACACATTGTTTCCTAACACTTTTGTAGCTGAAAATTGAAGTAAATCAATTTCACAATACTAATAAAAATGAAAAAGAAAGCAAATCGAGTTCAACTTGAAGTAAATCAATTAAATAATTCAATTAAACTTACTTTAATCTGAAATTTATTTATTGCAGTTGGAAGCTGTCACGATTGGAGCATCTACGTAAACCGTGCACTTACATATACCCAGTGTATCCGTTTCGCTGCTGTTCTGTTTCGGAATAATAGAATGAGCAATGGATGGTATCTAACATACGAAATGTGCACTAATTCACCTCGAATTGCTTCCAAGCAAACCTACAGATAGTTTCCTTTACCTACGCACAACAAGGAAGCCGGGGCAAGGAACTTCTATAGAGGAGGAAGGAGACCTGCGCCCCATTTACAGATTCACCAGCGAGTCAACAAGATCTCTTATGGCTGTGAGACGCGTTCATGAATTTCATTGGTGAAAGCGTTGGGGGAGCAGTGAGTTTCATGGGGGAGCAGCAGAGTTTCTGATATGCGATTGGTACGTACGGGACTAGCTGCAGCCATAAAGACTCTTTACTGATATGCGATTGGTGCATATGAGACTGGCTGACATCCATAAGAGACTGTTGAGCTTCACTGATGAAACTCCTGGCTCCCTCCTATCTATAGAAGCTCCTTGGCCGGGGGACACACTGGATAATCGCACCCACAACATGACGCTATAGGATCTGCTGTTCACACGTCATTCCGATGTATATTTCAAGTCGGTATCATAGACACGGCAGTATGCACGATGTGCGAGCTGAACGTCCTCGCATCGTGTAGAGCGTGCCACTGTATAGTGTAGCCCCGGCTGTAGCCGTGCCCATCTGCTCCGATACTTTAGATTTCAAATGAGAATTGGATATCCAGGTCCGATGTATTCTTCATAGCAGAACCGAGACCATGTAATCTGTGTGCCGATGTCGCTGGAAATGATTCGTCGTTATTTATTTGCGGCAGAATAGGCTAATGCTTAGAAATATATGCCTCAGTAGTGAATCAACATGTCCCACTCAAACGAACTGAGTTATAACAAGTGCATTTGGCTTAGAGTTTTCAAATGAATATAAGAATCAAAGCATAGTAGAAGTCGGTTGTCAGTGACGTCAGATGTTTCATAATTCGCGCAAGATGTCAATACAACGGAGGAGTGCAAAATACGCGGTCATGCAGGGCACTTAGCAAGCAAATTTATTCTCGAGTAGTGTGTCCGTCATGGTTATTTAGTATCGATTTTATAAATATATGCCGAGGACATGATTACCTCCGCTAACTAGGTTATGTTTTCGTCGTGTTTGTCTGTTTGTCTCGTTGTCTGTCTGTCACCAAGATAACTCAAAAAGTTATGAATCGATTTCGATAAAATTTTACAGGGATTCTTAGGTATGTTAGGAGGAACAGATGATTAACTTTTGGTAAAGATATGTCCATCCGTTTGTTTGTTTGTTTGTCCGCCTTAATTTTCTCGATGCCATAACTCAATAAGTTATGGATGGATTTTGATAAAATTAACATGAGTTGTTAGGTATATAACAAAGAGTATATGATCAAATTTTGGTAATGATCCGTTTGTTCGTTCGTTTGTTTGTCACTTTTTAATTTTATGATTATTAGCACAGTAACTCAAAAAATAATGAATGAATCTTTATGAAACTTATAGGGTTTGTTAGTAATGTTAAAAGACACAAATGATTAAATTTTGGTGCAGATCGGTTTGTTCGTTTGTATGTTTGACTTATGTTTTTTATAATGCTTGTTAACAGTTTAACTCAAAAAGTTATGAACGGATCTTCAAGAAAATTAAACAAGCTGTTATTAATATAAAAAGGCACAAATGATTAGATTTTGGAGTTTATACAAAGAAAATTATCGTGTCAGAACCAATTTGAATTTTTTGCTACCGTTACCTCACTTGGCGGAGGTATGCGCTCTCAGAGTGCTCTAGTTATTCTCTGCAATTTCTTTTGGCTCGTTGAAAAAACAAGCTCGTATTATGTGTTTGTTTATCGTAATGCATCGTATTGTGTGTTTCAGTAAGTTGGGAGCTCTAACTAATAACGTTACTCTCTTTACGTGCTTAAATAAGTACGATTGTATTTGAATTTTGCTTCAACTCTTTTTCGTAAAATACTTTTCATTGTATGCAAGGAACTGGCTGCCGCTATTCGTGGGTGTAATTTTAACATGATTTCAATTAAATTTTAATTAGGAATCTTGAGAATTTAGTAGCAATGTTTATGAACTGTGACTGGAAATTGTTACAACACGTAGAACATGCCAAAAAACTGAAAAAACGTCGTGTGCAAAGAAGATGGTGAAAGCTCAAAGTGAAACG
Organism: Parhyale hawaiensis; assembly: GCA_001587735.2. Classification (NCBI taxonomy): domain Eukaryota; kingdom Metazoa; phylum Arthropoda; class Malacostraca; order Amphipoda; family Hyalidae; genus Parhyale; species Parhyale hawaiensis. The sequence goes on from LQNS02000211.1 coordinate 39,928,399, forward strand.
TAGCCGGCCAAAATTTTATACCTGAAGTCGGAAAAAGTTACGTGAGACTGAAAAAGTAGGCAAGTCTCAGTCTTCTTGCACAGTCACTGCGCCATCTAACTCTCTTTTGCAGTATGAACACAACTGTCTTAATTTTGCATCGTCAGTACTTGCACTCAAAGCCAGCGCCGCTTCGTGGCTACAGAAGTGGCCTGGTTCCCAGTTCCACGACAAGACAATCGTAATTCTTTCGTATAAACTATTATGGTCGTTTTTGACATTACTTTGCACTCTTGTGCCAGTAGCCATCTCTAACTCATGAGTAAATTAATGTATGTATCTTGGTATGAAATTCTCCCCTGAGCGGCCAAGAGTTGCAACTGATCTTCATAGACCGCATGCAAGCCGTGCAGAGTCGGAGGAAGAGATTAATTTCTCAGCAGAGGCGGCCTCATCAAATTATGAAGAGTGCAAACAGGCTCGAGGTTTTGTTCAACTGAATTAATGCCCTTCTTCTCATTTCATTGCTTCCGTGTCATTGTTTATCCTTGCTCAGCCTGTGCATAAATTGTGAGTAGCTGTACAGCTAATGTTAACACAGTGTAATGACTGTGCAGATTAAATGCTTGAGGCATTACTACTCATTACTGAAGTGTAGTGGCTGGCATTTAGTCACGATGGTAGCCTGTCCTCGCGTGCCCCGTAGGCCATCAGATGCTCTATACAAACGAAATCGCAGTCATTTTGTGAATTTCTTCTCATGCTCGACTCAATCGCATTGTAAATCTGATAAGTCATTCACCGACCGTCTATTTCTTCAGTGAATCGTCGCGTCTAGCGGCGCCCTGCATGTTTTTGTTCCTCCGTGAACATGTTCGTTTAATTGGACGGTTCGCTGATAGCTGCACGTCCTTTTCTGTATCTCAATTGCGGTGTAATTGAATCGATCCAACTATTAGTTGACGAAGGGTCCATCCATTCCATCCACTAAGTGCGTCCGGCGCATCAATTTGTCCCTATAGGACCCATTTGCCCCAGCAAAACCAATCGATTCTAAGCCACAATTACTGTTCTTCTCCCCCCCCCCCCCAGGGCTGGGGAACCAATTAGAGGACTTGCTGCGGATTATTGTATTTGTCTCCCATAAAGAGAGCGTTTAGAGATAAGTCTGAAAACTCTAGGGAGAGTGTCACGCTTTGGATCACGCTACGGACTGGCATTTACTTTGGATCTCTATATAAAGGGCAGAGGATTGTGTGTAGACGTCCGCTTGCAATATGCACTCTATAGCTTGATCATAAAGTACGCCAGTGCAGCTATAGCATTTGTGCCCTTTGAGTAGCAATCATGTGTGCAGACAAGTCAGGTAGAGTTTTGCTCGTGATGCTCTCGTATTTAGCCTGCATTCGACAATGATCCACAAGATATTAACAACAAAAATCGTGCAGTAAAGCTCTCCATTTGTAGGATCTTTCAAATATGAGCGAAAGTGTGTTGAGCGTCTTCATAATGCCCTAAATTTCGTATGCCTACACGAATTCACTAAATTTTATTAGAGGCACGTATTTCCCATGTAAATACTGATAAAAAAGTTCCAAATTATGATATTTGCATAGCTGAGGGTTTTATAGGTTTGATAGGCTTATTATACATAGACACATTTTATATATTACAAGTATTTGGTAAAGTAGTAATACACTATATAATAATGCATTTGCGTAGCCACTGAAATTTAACAAACTTTTTGGGCAACATAAAACAGAAACAAAAGCTAATAAAATTGCATGACGTATACTTTAAAACGTTTTTAAGACATTATCAGAAATGGGATCTAATAAATACTCAGGAAGTTTATTGAGAAGAGCTGCAATTTGAAATACTGTAGCGCGTTTCTCAACGTCAACACGCACAGTTGGGAGATTGAGAACAGAACGTCTCAGTTCGTAATTTTGTTGGGGAATAAGGGGACTGAAATACTTGAGAAATACTACAGGATGATTATAGAACACAAATCGAAAAAAAATTAAGTAAGGAATAGTTGTAAACATCCTGAAATTGCAACATTTGTAAAGACAAGTACATTTCACTGCAGCTCATGTTTGTTAGAGAAGCATCTATTGTATCAGCATCATTTTACGTTTCCCTTGTTTTTACATGGTCTAGTGCGGAAAAGTTAATGGAGTAGGTATTAGTTAGTTTGCGCTATACGCCGGCATTACATAGCAAGCTCGAATGTTTTGAACAAGGGTGATTGACTCTCCTGTCTCATAAATGTTATAGACAGTGTCGATTTATGTCAGATCATAACCTGCGACATGGTCAACAATAGCTATAGTTAGATACTGGTATAAGTTAGTACACTAGTCAGATTCAGAAGTAACAGGATGATCATACTAATTGTTTACTCTTTTTGATCTCTTATCATTGTTTCCTAACTTTAGTTTTTGTAAAAAATAAATTAAATTAGACGCCACCGTTTTTGTTCATGAATTATTATTCACCTTTTAGAAATCAGTAATAAGAAATAGTGAATTATAGTTATATTAATTATATATAATGTATATTGCGTGGTTAACCTTATGGAGTTTCACGTCGCCAGCCTAGTGTATCTTAATAATAGGAATTATATCTATGTTATGATTACATAATTGTGTAAAACACGAACAAATGAAGTTATTAGTCAATTTATTCAAACTGTTAATCAAGTAGTGATTATATAAAGTTTTCGAGCCTCGTGTTAGCAAGTTTTAAACTTTGAATTTCGGAGTATTCTTGAGAGTATTGGCTGCCCATTGAATTATTATCATTCACGCTTTAAAAAGAAATTGAAGCAGCCAATGTGGCATTTGAATCAGTTTAGCAGCAGATCAGGACTGGAACTGAAGCTTGGGAGGCTGCACAGAAAATTAAGTGAAATTAAAAATGTCAATGATATTTCCTTTTGCTTTGTTAAACAAATTTCATAACTTTGCTGCATCGTAAATTTATTTTGTCAATTTTTTTTACTTGCAATTCACTTGGTTTCATCAGCTGGTACGATGTTCTATTGAGACGCAGAAGTTTGCGAAGCTGACAAGCCCTGCATGACAGCTCCACGCACGTGTCGGCCCCGTACTTATATAAACTTCTGTCAGCGGCACCCCGCATGTTTGGAAGTGATTGACACGGTGTACTCAGGCTGAACAGTTGTGAGGTGCGTGCTGCAGGTTAATGGGTTCTGAGTTATTCACCTCGCGATATTTGTTCAGGGGCGTCGCTGGGAGGAGAAAATAGAAGGAGTTTTCTTTTAACGTGCGCCATTTGGACACCAACTTCATGTAGGAAAATATTTAATATCGAGCATACTGTTGTTAGCAATACGAGAATTACCCAATTGCCGAACTAACTCTATTTTCGAGCAAACAGTTATTATTTGATGGGGTTATTATTTTCACCTCTCAAATGTAACTGTTTGTTCGGAAAGAGTATTAGTTCGGCAATTCCCATATAACAGTTTCTCATTTCCATTTGATACGTCAAGATCTGCGTATGGACCGATAAAGTATTTCCCTATAGGTCTCTGCATTTAGTTTTCCTTGTAGCGTTCCTTTGTTTTATGTCAGGGTTTTTTTTTTAACGCAGTAGTAAAAACATGTCAACGTAATCAGTAGCCGTGGAACACCGTTATACTCTACCGATTTAAACCAGCGGTGCTTCAGATGTTGGCCTGCTTCCCATCCGAAAGGAAAGCTGTCAGGACTGCGAGATCTCGCGTATCATTTCCAATCTCACTTCTTCAATGACACACACAGAGAATTCATATATATTATTACAACACTTTTGTTGATCAGTATGAAGAGACGCAAAACACACTAATGCCTCTTGGGTTATTCGTTTCAGCGTATTTTTCAAAGCACATAATTTGAAATGCTTCAATACTTTCATTTCCGCCAGTCCTGCAATATTTACTTCTCTTACTTCAGCTGGCTGTACTTGGTTTGTTAGTTCAATGTTATTTGCTGCTGTTAGTTCTTTAGTTATGTTCGCGTGCTGGGCGCCAGTATCGTCCGAACAAAAGGTGCCCAGCTGAACGGCTCAGTAACTGCAGTGACAAAAAATTTCGCGATGATATCGTTAAAAGTCTGCAACAACATTATTTGGTGAGCACTTTGTTCAGTTCAAATCAGTCGATGCTTTCGGTAGTATTAAAGTCATCACGGTTGTCTGGCAGAAGTTTAAAATACCAACCACAGAAATCTAATGCAAAGATCATGTCATGCATCATTTAGCGGCGTTGAATAAAACTAATGCTGTAGCCTGCAAAATTCGGTATTGGTTTGCTGATCAGCATCGAAAGTATCTAAATGCCAAGCTCGTCACTTTGCAACTAATTCATTATTTGTATGCCATCCTCAGTACCAAATACAACGACTCTCAGCTTTGCGGTATAACTTGTATTTTGCTCTCTAGATAGAACATCTCCGATCGAGCACTGTCATAACAAGTGAGATAGTGATCCTAGTGATGCGCTGATGGTGCACGGGTATTGGTTTCGGTACAATCAGCGGCAGACGTGCGGAATGTGCAACTAGATCTAACCAACATCTTTTACTGGACATCGGTTAACAGCATAACCGTCAACGAAGCAAAATTTGAACTGTTACGATACTTAAAAAAAACTTCTTCCTTACTGAATCTATGTCCTACACGACGAGAGATGGGAGTGAAATCGAGAGAAGGCAAATTGTTAAGGGACCTTGGGGTGAGAATACAAGATAACTTTTGAAGATCACGTGGCTCGAGTTCTTACCATAGGTAACAAATGGAGCTAATGGGTGCTTCGAACTTTCTCATCACGAGAAGCTGACACAATGCTCACCTTATGGAAACAACTGATACTGCCGAGGGTAGAATACTGTTCACCTCTTTGGATGCCCAGCAAATGGAAAGACTTAGAGCACCTCGAGGCTATCGAGAGATCGTTCACTGCTAAAATCCGGAGCGTACAAGATTTAAACTATCACGAAAGGATTGCTCAACTTCAAATGTACGCAATTTAAAAGATATTTGAGCGCTTTACGATCATATATAGGTGGAATATTCAAGAAGGAATGGGCGAATCCAAGCCAGACACTCATACCATATTGTCGCACTTGTGAAGTGCGAATTCCGATCAAAACTGGTGGTGATGCGGTAGCCACAAAGTATTCTAATAGTTTCGCGGTTCGGGGGGCGAGATTATTCAACAAAATGCTACGTCACATCCAAAATGTCACCGGTACAGAGACTGTGAAATTTAAAAACTTACTGGACGCATACTTACTGAAAGTGCCAGATAAACCTGCTGTAAGCGGCTATGTGAACTGTTGGGATAACTCGCTGTTAGCCACCCCGCTGGTCACGGCCTGCAGCATTATCTCTGCGCAAGATGGGTTGCGTGCATAACGCCACCTGGACCTCGTCCGAAGTATCATCAAGGTAATTAAGGTAAGGTAGTCCGTGTTATAGATCTGCGAGATTGTGTTAAGAGACGCGGGTTCAGGTTCAGTAATCATAACACACTGAGCTTTAAAACCGTGCGGAACATTCGCTCGGCACAGATTGCTGTTGTTGGCCGAGCGGTGTATTGAGTGGACATTTCTGTACAGAAAGCCAACCCCATGCAAGGCTTTCGTTAGCGCTTTCTCTCCGCAACTAATCGGTCTTTCTCGTAACAATAGCGCTGTTTGAAATATTGTGCGCAGACCATGCTATGAGAGGAAGAGTTAAGCCTGTAGACTAGATGGTCTGCACAGTGGTACCTTCGGAGAAGGTCAAAAAGAAGGCTGCGCTTATACATGCAGCGTAGTCCAAAAGTTGACTACGGTACCACTGCTTCCGAAGGGTAGATTCAGCCAAAAATGCCATGCGAAGAGACGAAACCATGCAGCATGTTTTTAAAACCTAAAATAGCATGTCTTACAGAACAGTATAATCATCCAGCACTGTCAATAAGGACGTGGAAGGATGCGACACTTACGGTATGCTTTAGTGATCCTCCATTGTCCATAAAATTGTATGGTAGAGTTCACATTTTATCTGCAGTGCTGAAACCATGCCGTATACTCTTCCAACCGTGTAGTATATTGTTCTAACTATGCAGTTTACTGTTCTAACAGTGCAGTATACAGTTCTAACAGTGCAGTATACAGTTATACAGTTGTAACCGTGTAGTATACTGCTCTAGCCGTGCAGTAAACTGTTCTAGCCGTGTAGAATATGCACTGTTCTAACCATGGTATAATAACACAATGGCTCTTACCATGCAGCATAATACACGACGTCAGCTCCACTACAGTGTCCGCCACGACCATGACGCATGGTAAGTGTTCATTGACAGCTGAGCCGTTGAGCTGTCCCTAATGAGAGGGTGAGTTAGATGGCATCGATTGTGTGTGGACTTCAACTTATGACCCTCACATTATCACCCCCCCCCCCCTTCGTTTGCTACACCAGCCTCAGAACAAGTATGCACTGCTCGCCCGTGGCCACGGTAGTCACGAGAATAATTATTGTTTCTGTGAGTGAGAACAAACCCAGTGGTCGCAGTTACGGTGTGTGAGTAATCACCAAAGTGCTCCTCTTATTCACATAACTGTTATCGTTACTCATTTATACAGCTTGTCCGTGCAGGCCTTAAGTGCACATTGCGTGCATTGAATTTAGCGCTGCCCTGCACCGTAACGTGCGTGAGCGCACTGCATTTGTTCCAACTTCGTTTAGTGCGCCATTATTTTCCTGAGTAATACACACTCGTTACGGCACATGCACGGATTGACCTCGTTCTGCTTGCTGCACCTCAGCTCGTGCAGTGCAAGGCAGTACGTCATAACGAGGTCTACGGTCTACCCGACACCATCGAGAAGAGCCTCCATCTCGACGGTCTCGGTAGACCTCGTCTTTTTGACGAGGTCGTGTCAGAAAAAAGTAAAAACTGATTATTTTTCACCCCTACCGAAATTACGGTTTGTGCGGTATGACGATATCGCTATTGATTAATCTTACACTGAGGCTGCAACGGTGCACTATACCGGTTCTAATTTATCGTGGCTATAGCTACAGTACCACAGAGAAAGACGGGGCAAGCTCTTTAGAGCAACCACCAGATGCAGCAGTTAGCAAATCTTTTAAAGCCGCTAAGTGCCAACTAAGTCATGCTTAAAAAATATTATTTACAGCTATACGTTTCAACACATTGTTCTTAATTCTACGTGAGATTCATACACACTTTCCATTGCTGTTGCAATGAAGTTAATCGTTTGACGATAATGTTTCATTTCATGTATGAGCCTACAAATTTTTGTTTCCAATATCGCAGTTGCTTATGCGCACAGAGATTTGCATAGCGATAAACTCTACAGATGGCAGTTACCTTTAAATGAGGTAAATCTGAACAGCAATCGGTGCGGATTTGCGTATCAAAAGATGAATGTGAAATTACCGTTACAGAGAATAACTTAACTTCCTCTAAATTAGTAACTTTTATAAAGTATGCACATATAAAGCGCTACCATGGCTGTTGCTGCTGCGCTTATGCATTTTCACGAAAAAATAATTGTCAGCTGTGTAACCTCGTAACATAAAATTCAAAACTACTTTGCGTACAATTGCGAGGAAAACATATGTATGTAAAAAAGTTATGTCGTAACGCTTCTTTCGTGTAATGGGTACTTCGACTAGCTTATTTTCTTATTTACGATCGAAATAAGCATTGCAGAAATATCCAGATTTACCAGAAAGTCTACGTACAGTACTTGTTAACAGCATTATAACAAATAAGAAAAGGTTAAGCGCTGTCTTCGGATTCAAGACTATCGTTTCCGACCCTTTACTGTAACACCATCCTCTCCCCCCCCCCCCAAAAAAAAATTATAAACAATGCCTTTTTTATTTGTTTTTTCCTCTCTCTTTGTTAATTATTATTAAATATGTCGAGAGTATACGCTTATGATTAAATAAGCGTATACTTCCGGTATATTTTTCTACTTCCTAGGATAAAAAAAGAAACACTAAATCAATGAGTACCTGTAAAAGCTGCTGTTAGAACACCGCTAAAGGCAAGCGTTATTTTGTTGCAGCGTTGTTCAACGGCCATCTCGTTATAATATTTAATTTCTAAAGCGCAGTGTAGACTGCCGCGTGGTCAGTGACGCTTCAATACTGCCATTGCAAAAGCTACAAATAAATGGCTGAAAAAGTGCCTAGTGTTTGACAGTCAACTGTTACATCTTTACTGTACAATAAAATGGCTTCAATATGAGTAATGTGTGTGCACACCTTTGGCAGTACTGCTCGCCGAAAATAACGCACTTGACACGATCTAACTACGCCACTGCATTGCTGGTCTGATTGTGTGAAACACTGAGTCCATATTTTTCGGTTGCTTTTGCTTCATCAGCCGACAAAAGTCAACAAGAGCAAATCAAGAGTAGGTGCAGCGTGCTGATTGATATTGGTTGAGCGATACCCACGCGTGTAAAAAAGTTTCTCACAATATTCGCCAATAAGAAATCGCACGACAGTCAAAGTTGTACATGATAAAAATGGTACGATTTATGCACAGACTGTGAATGTGTTATTGCACAATACAGCCTTGTATTTATGCATATATCAAGAATGGTGGTGGCGGTGATAGCAAATTGGCTGCCGATAAATTGATGTTCCTTCATACGGGTACAAATTGCTTCCTATCTCTTTTCTAAGCATTCTATATTTGGAGACAGGATGAGTTATATTTCTGTTGCATCCATGAAAACAATTCTTGTTTTTAGACGTAGTGTTATTGTCACTATTTTCATCAATAATGTTATTTACGGAACTGGTCTACAAAATATTACTTTTCTCTAGCAGCGAACTTGAGAATTGCGTTAATTCTTTATTGAGCGCTGAACTTAGTGTTGCCACTGAAACTGGGTTTTAATTTCATTTTTTTTAGTTATTCGAATTAACATTCTTGTGGGAAGAACGTTGTATGACACGTCTACAAATGATCCTAGTTGGTGTTCTGCAGGAACGTTGCTGATGCGATGCAACAAACAGCTCGTGAATGATTGTTAGAAAAGACCAAAACAAACTTCAGATGTAAAATCTCAATGTAGAGCTGATAAAGATACAGTTGGGAGAAACTTTCTGCAGGGAAATACTTGCTGACCAGGGTAGTTTAATAACAATTACAGTAATTTCATTCTCCATAAAAAATGAAGGCAAATGACTTGCAATTATACTTCGTCATTGATCATACATTCGGTACTAATGTTTTCGTGAAGGATGCCGTGCAAATGTTCTTGTAAATGAACTTAATGTGACGAACCAGCGCCCTCGGCGTCATCTCTGCCGAGCGGTACAATCTTTTCTTCCTTTTTGTTGACACGTAGAAAAATTAATTTTATTTTAGCTGGCTGTCGGGCACTACTCCAGTGAATTGAAGCTGCGTTATTATTGATACATGTGACAGGTGTTGCTTCGGCGGAAATTATTTCGGTGCAGTGAAAGGCTGATGTATCACAGGGAGAATCTGGCCGGAAAAAATGCCGGCGTGTTGCCATGGTACTCTTGTGTTTTTTGCACTTCTGCGTAGTTCGACTGCCTGCTGAAGAATGGGTTACTTTTCATTTAGTGATCATCTACAGAATTTGTGCATCCTGAACTCGGAGTGAATGAAGCTCTGAAGGGGGAAGACAGTAAAATTCAGGATCTAAGAGCGTAGTAAAAACGTGGTACGACAAGTGTCTGCAGCACATATCTACCATGTACAGCAGTACGAACCAAACATGGTATAACAAGTATCCACAGTACATACTATATGCAGTAGTGCCAACCAAACACGGTATGACATGAGTGGCTACAAATCATCGAGAGGAAATAGCCAACGTTCGTGCAGTGGAGTGATGGAAGGCCGTTCGCTCTTATCAGCGATTGCTTCATAATTGCGGGTTGTCTTGTGATGACCGCATCCGCTATGCAAAGAGAGTTATTATTGGACCCGTTATTGGTATGGGGCAGCCGCCTGCCTCTGCTTATTGCTCTTTCTATTGAGGAGCTTTCGATCCAAACTCTGCATTCGATTTTCCGTGCTGTATTCACGTGGGGAGGCTTGACTTAAACATAAAGTTTCCCTTCGTCGAACGATTGACGCTAATTGCGGGGCTTTGTTTAGTGTTTCAGTTCTGCAAGGGAAATTCAAGCCTTAGCAGGCTTGTAAAGCACGGCTACTTTAGGTACTTGGGCTACTGCACGGGAAACCGTGCTTGTTTTGGGCAACAGTTTTCCCCAGAGCATGGCAATCCATTGGAGTCTAGATACGACACACCTGCTGCAAATATCCAAGTTTCCAATAGCAGTCATCACTGTACAGGCAGCTTCAATATCGTGACGGCTTCGGCTTCAAACTGGCAGTCTCTGCCCAGTTTCATACCGGGACATTTTGTCATCATTTAATGAGCTAACAGTTAAGTGTGGCAACCTCAGCATGGCACAGTAATGCGATGTACGAACTTGTTATCTGCATGTACAGAAGTTCATGGCAGAATCATCCTGTTGTGGCACTGAGAAGTACACCAACTTTGGTTGCGACAAACGCCCCCGTGTCACAATACTATTCCAGCTTGTTTTCCAGAGAATTTGTCGAGTATAAGAGTCAACAAACGCCTCGGTATTATTTTTTCTGCAATTACTGTTAATGTTCTTGCAGCTGACTTTGCGAACTGTCTGCAGCATAAATATATCGATATAGTTTGAATAAATCTCGTTGTAAATGCTAGATGGTGAGAACGGAATCATGAAAATCTCCTGAAGCTGTCCACCTCATCTTTAGTCATAAGAATACTGGCTTCAGCTGATCTCAGATTGCTGTAAAACCATCAAATTCGTTGCAGTGATGTCACAATTGCAGTATAAAATAGGAATTATTCAGGCGTTCTGTCTCTGAAGTGAACCATTTTGCCTCGATATTTTCTGGGGGAAGCCGTCGCCCTTTCTTGCCGTATTTGGTCTGCGAGCTGATGAAGTCGCAGTTCAAATTTCGTCGCGTCGCTCCAATAACATTTCTGAATTCTTTGGGACAGCAGACGG
>LQNS02000211.1:39939512-39950033 GCA_001587735.2 Parhyale hawaiensis
GGGGGTGGAGGGGCTGCTGCCTGGGCGACCCACACGACCGTCCCTTGCACGTGCGAACAATCGTCCCAAGCGATTGTACCCTGCATGTAACTTCGATTGTCCCCTCACGATTGTTCCCTGCATGCTCGCTCGAATCTCTCCCCGCGATTGTCTGTCGGATGTACAATCGGTTGTCTCTTCGCAATCGCCTTGCGCACGTTCATCACGACCGGCCCTCGCACGTCTCCACAACCATCCTCTGCACGTCCTCACGACCGTCCCTCGTACGTCTCCGCGACCGTCCCTCGTACGTCTCCGCGACCGTCCCTCGTACGTCTCCGCGACCGTCCTGTGCACGTTCGCACGACCGTCCTCGGCACGTCTTCACGACCATCCCTCGCATGTCCTCACGACCATCCCTTGCATGTCCCCACGACTGTCCTCTGCACGTTCTCACGACCGTCCCTCACACGTCCTCACGACCGTCCCTCGCACGTCCTCACGACCGTCCCTCGTACGTCTCCGCGACCGTCCCTCGTACGTCTCCGCGACCGTCCCTCGTACGTCTCCGCGACCGTCCCTCGTACGTCTCCGCGACCGTCCTGTGCACGTTCGCACGACCGTCCTCGGCACGTCCTCACGACCATCCCTCGCACGTCCTCACGAGCATCGCTTGCATGTCCCCACGACTGTCCTCTGCACGTTCTCACGACCGTCCCTCGCACGTCCTCACTACCGTCCCCATCACATCCACACGTTGCCACACTAGCTACCCTGCGTCGGTCAAGCGCTCGGCGCCTCCCACCAAACTTTATTCTGACCGCACCGAGCTTTTTTGCCCCATAATGGAAGAGAATTTTATGGGCAGTATTTTTCTTCGGCTAAAAGCATTGCTCGGTCGACTTCCGAAAAAAGTCACGAATAAAATTTCTTCCAAAATTGTGAAGGCTTGCGAGGCGCCGGTCTTATCTTCGCTTCTAAAAGTGAGGAAACTGGCCCGGGTTTTCCGGTGCCTCGCACGCCGCTGAAATTACGCAAGGACAAACTCCAAGTGAACTGACGCGTCCAGCCTACCCGTTGCTTCTGCTACGGGCCAACATTTTGTGTCGTGGTGGCGACAACACTTTGTGTTCTGCTGTCCTCTCGGTCTTTCTTGCTGTGCGGAGACATTATGCCGAGGACTTGCCTCACGTATTTTACAATTGAGAGTTTTAAAAAACTCGAGAGTGTAAACGTTTGTTGTGGTCTTCCCGGTAGCATTGCGCTGTTCTACTTTTTCCACATTCATATATGAGGGCCCTGGAACTATAGAGGCGTAAGCGACGGGTTTTTCAATTTATTTTGCACCATCGGATAGTACACATTGAGACCTGTCGTTCTGTAAAGTGAGAAAGGCATAAATCTGAGTAGAAATGGTCGAGAATCGTATGTAAAGTCGATTACTTTGAAACTTATTAACGCTGCATGGCACAAAAAAATCTTGTTTTTGTCTGTCGTTTACGCCCCTATTGTTCTAGGGCCCTCATATAGTCACTTATTCTAACCCTATTACAATGGTAAACGGTATTAGTCTGATTAATCTGATCTTAAATGCGGCGTGGAATACCACTGTTGGCCATGCGGTGCTCTTCGGTACACGCCATGTCGCGGCAGGTAGGTACTATTTAGTCATCAGCGGCCATGTGTGACTTGATGAACTGTGGCGCTGAGTTCGTAACAGTTATTGTACTCGCCATAATATTGACAATTTCAGTGAAGTTGCACGACACACAGCTGACTAGTTTCAGACTCTGAACATTACACAAAAAAAAAATCGTCTTGACGTATATTGGGAACAGACATCCTCCGCAACTAAGAACTCCTCTTCCGGGAGTTGCAAACACTTAACGGCCAAAGCTTCCGAGGTAACCATAAACCATCTCATTCTCTCTCCCGCTCCAACTACTCAGTTTGATGTCTCTAAGCTCCGCATGTCAGCGGCTCTTGAACGTGCTTGCGTGCATTCAAGATCGTCTCTTGGGCATGGACTCTTCACCCCCCCTTTTTTTTTCTCTCTCCCTCTTTTCTCCTGTCCTCTATATCCTACTAACATAATGGCAATAGCTCATCGAGTGCCGGGGCGTATGTTCCGGTGTCTCTTTGGGAATGGGCCTATTGGTTCGTCTACTGCCGCGTATCTAATCTAAACAATACACAGAGATTTATCAAGAGCTAATCCTTCGCTGCGTAATGTTTCGAATATGATAGCATCATTCTTACGTGAAGCGCAAGATGATGTCACGCAGTGAACGAGTAAGCTTGTAAAAAAGATCGTCATATCATTCACTGCATGCATTGTTCTGGACAGCTTACTGCAAAAGTCCAAGCGAGCCCTAAAGAATACGTTTGACGAAATTATAATGAAAAATTTTCTTAACGGCCTAGTAACATTAAAGAAAAACAAACTACTCAGAGTGATGCAGTGAAAATATTTATAGCGAGCAAAATTGATGCTTTTTACAGGTCATCAATGGCCAACAATGATTGGCCTGAAGGACACAAAAGTGGCTTAAAAATTGTCGTAGTTAGTACTTTTTCACAAGGATGATATACTGTGCATACAACCCATCATTATATTAACTTATTTTATCCCAACAGTCATCTTGCCGCCCCTGTACGAGTAATTATTTACTATCTCCTTCTAGGCTTAGTTGTGAACTTAATAAAATTATTATTATTGTTCTTATTTTCATTACTGTTGTTATTAGTATTATTTACTTCTTTCCGACTCCACAGAGTTTGGCGTGTTTCATCCTCCCGCCCACGCGTGGCTTTCCCTTTGTTTATACCAGACGCAATTATAAAGTATTTCTCGTGCTATATGTATATATATATATATATATGTATATATATTGCTAAATTGCACACTTACTTACTTTTTGTGAGAGCCGCGGCCGTTGTTTGTTTAATTGCCACTAGCGGGTGAGGGATCGGTGGCACTGTCGACACTTGCCACCTCCTCCTCCTCCAGAGCCGCCTATTGGCAATCGATAAGGCCAATTACGAGGGCCAATTGCCGCTGACCTCACACCAGAGACCTGTTAGAGGGAAGACCTGCCCCTGCCCTCACCTCCCGAGAAATTTTCTCTCGCATCCTGCAGAATATGCCAGGCTGTTTTTAATTTTTGTTCGAAATCTGGAGCCAAAAATTATCTTGCTGCAGAATACGTGAAATATGTTTTTCTTTTTTAGCGGTGAAAAATTTTTAGCGTTCAACTGAGATATGCGCAATAGTTTTTTTTTTTTTAATTTAAAGAGTCCACAACTTTTTCTTACCGACTGTGGAATCTAACATGCGAACTCATTATTTTTTCTAATGAAGAAGTATGGACAGTTTTTATAACATTTATGCTGGCATAGATTACGTAACTTACTTAAGGCAGGGAACAAGTAGGTAGGTAACTATTTTGAATGCAGAACTTGTTTGGGGAGTTTAAAAATTTATAGAGTAAGTGACGTCATAGAGACTTAAGATAATAGTATATGAAATAGTAAAATTCGTACGAATTTAAAAATGCATTTCACTGCAAGAGCCAATTAAATAATTAAAATAAATACACTTTATTAGTATCCTTACTTTATTATTATCACATAAGCTCCCCGGGCAAAAAATTAGTCACCTGCTACTGATAAGGTGTTGTAGGTGTAGGGTTTGTCATGTTCTGGGTTTTTTTTAATGACTCGGTTGAAATAACCATCAAAATGAATCAGGACGGCTACACTGATTTGTTTAACGAAAAAGTTGTGCCATTTGCACAGATCTGTATGAGGCTCAAACAGATATTTTGTCAATCTTCCAGGATAATAACTGGCGTATATATCAGGCTAGATTGGTCATGCATTGGCTTCAAAATCATTCTGGCTATGTAAGGCACCTAGATTGGCCAGCTACGTTTCCAGACATGAAACCCATCGAGAATTTATGGGACCAGCTTGAACGACACGTTGGGCGCCGAGAAGATCCTCTTCGTACTTTGGCTGATTTATGGAATCGATTGACGCAAGAGTGGTTCAAAATGGATCAAGTGTAGATTCGAAATCTTGTAGGCTCAATGCCTTCCAGAATTACTGCTATTATACGTGCTCGTGGAGGTCCTGCACGTTAATAGTAACAGGTGACTATTTTTTTGTCCGACTAGCTTATTATTAATAATTATTAGGTACATATAGGGACATGAAGCATGTGGACTAGGCACAGCTTGTTACTAGAGTTATATCATGCTAGAATAATTCATGTGTTGCGTGTATTTTTTGCATTCTTCTAGTCTGGCATTAGTACAAGTCTGGACCACAAGGAGGCTCTGGCTATAAAAAAAATCCATGCTAAAGACCTTAGTGGGGGACAGTGCGTTATCCAGGTGGAGCAGAATGCCGTGAAGTAACTTATTTATTTATTTATTTTTTTTGTTTGGCTGCTGATGCAAACTTCAGTTTCTCTCTCTCTCTCTCTCGCAAACTTCAGTACAGTGCTTGGCTCTGCTGAAAGTTGGTCGCAAATACGTCAAGAAGTATGCGTGAAACACGTACCAGAAACACAACAATGTGATCTCTATGGCAATCAATGTCTTACAAGTTTCAGCCTGGCGGTAGTAAGCTATCAAATTCGAATTTATTTCTATCAATAAAATGCTAAATAATATTTAGTTAAAGATAAGCATTTCTGCTCGAAACCCAATTTCCTCTCTAGTGAAGTTGTATCACTAAAGGTCGATCACAATTCGCAAATCATATCCATTTTCTGGTGTAGTACGAGCCGAAAAGTACGAGTTGAAAGTACGAACCGAAAGACTGTGTAACACATTTTTTAATCAACAGAATATTCAAGCTGCAGGTTTTAATGAATTAACGGTCTCCGGACTGCGGAGTTTCTTTCCTTCTTGCGGATTTACTTTCGGTTGTATGCGAAAGGCGAGGCTGAACTTCGTCAAGTTTTTTCTTCAACTTCTGCGTGGAAGTTTGTCCAATCAAGAGTTCATTTTTGGATAATTGAGTGCCGCCACAACTTTGCCTTCAGATTACTACCTCAAAGGGCGCACAGCTCAGACTTGTGCCAATTTTACGAACACTCATCAAAAACTCCGTCAATTTTCATACGCTGCGTGATCAGTTAGTTCTGCAGTCCTAAGTTTTGCGAAAGAAGGCGGCAAATTCCCTACGCTCGAATACTTTTATAAAGTAACGCTCAGTCCAGTAAGTCTTAAGTGCAACGTAATACATACTTGTTGATGTCTTCATAGTTACGCTCAAATTCCACAATTAAGGCCGGCACAGTAAGCTCAGCCGTTTCTGGTGTATGGCCATCGGTATATTCCAAGCCCTTTAATCCCATTTGCACCAAGTCGTGTTATTTTGCTGCTAGGGTTCGTTGTTCTGTTATGTTCCTACGCGTAAAGAAGCTTCGATTTTAACAAGTTGGCATAGCCTGGTATTAATATGTAGAGTTAACTCATTACCGTCTCGCCTATTTACAGACCGCCAAAAAGAGTGCTAGGTGTGAAAGACCAACGAAAATCTTCCGTCCTAAGTAGGATACTAGTTTTTCAAGAAAAAAGTGCGATTAACTCATTGCTTTGGTCTGTTTCAACTGTTACTGCATTGAAGATAGATATATTTTCATCCGAAACGCTAGTTTTGCTCATTAAATAGAGTTTAGCAAACTATGTGAAGTTTTCCCCTATTGCGCAAGCCACTGTGCAGCAGTTTGGCACCGAAACACGCAACCACAACTGCAGCAAACAGGAGGTCAACTCAAAAGTTTCAAGTATTTGATGTCGATATGAGCTATCATCATACCCTAAATAGCGGTAGGCTGGAGTTGCTGATATCAATGTCACTGAAGGCAGCAACAACCAATGTTAACTCAGGCCAGCGAGCTCTTGCTGTGCTCACTCTGAATTGATTTTTATCAAGCTTCTACATAACTGACCTGTGCTGGAAATATGGAGGGCGGGGGGGGGGGTACAGGCCGTTAGGTTAGCGCCATCCATCGATGTCGTCAAGCTGTTCACTATCCGTGGTCGACTGCAGCAGTTTACTTCTCTGGGACCCGTTGGCCTACGTATGCAGCACGAACCAGTGAGTGTAGGTTACTCAGTAGAGGGTGCGGTCAAGTTGACTTTATCTTTACCTTTGGATATTGCCGTTTGAATAGGGATACGGTTCTTTGGACATGGGCTTGTCCTATGGGTATGGATATAACATTTTGTTATGGAAATGGTGCTTTTAGCCAGGGATGGTCCTTTGGATATGAATATGGTTCAAATTTAGGTACGGATAGCGTCCTTTTGATATTCAAACAGTCCTCGTAATCTGTCTTGTCTAGCCGCGACGGTAGCAGTATGCTTACGTTCGCAGCGCCGTGGCGGAATATGCCTTCCTCAGAGATGAGGGGGATGGGGGGTTGCGGGTCATTTGAACCTTCCGTCAAATTGGCGCCATAGTTCTTGATGTCCCGTGGTCGGCTGCAGCCGCACTTACTCTTCTGGCGCCAGCGGGCCTATATCCGCAGCACGAACCAGTGCATGTGGGTTTCCCAGTTGAGGGTGTGGTCTATGTTGACTTTACCTTTACCTTATCTTTGCAAGCACATTCGGCCAATTCTCAGAAGCCCGGTATTATTAATAAAATAATTATAAAAATTTAATATAATTTTATTGGAAAAGAGGAAATATAAAAATTCAGCAGAATACTAGTAGCTCTTCTGTGTTGTCAACTACGAGTACGTAACTGATAAAATCTAAATAACGTGCCTCGTTTTCCTCTCCCACTGGATAGCCTGGTTATTTGGGCAAAGACCAAACTAATTAAAAGAAAAAAATACAGTGCACTAGCCTCAACCTGAACATTATTAATCGCTAATAAACGCCTATGACTCTCGCTTAAGGATTCAGTGGCCCCAGTATACATAGCACCTTTTTTAGTAAATTGACGGACCTAGAACAATAGGGGCGTAAGCGACACTTTTTAAATATATAGGAGAGTCACTGAAAGACAGTGCACTGGTGTAATAAGGCACAAAATAATTGACTTTAGGTACGATTTTCGACCATTTCTACTCCGATTTACGCCTTTTTGACTGCACAGAACGTCAGGTCTCACTCTGAACTATCTGATGGTGCAAAAAAAAATACTTTTAAAAACCTGTCGCTTACGTCCTTATTTATTTAGAGCCCTCAATCATCTAAACAAAGTAAGCAAGTTATAGTACATTGAGTATCCAGGCCTCCACCTAATCCACAACGGTGCTCTCACAGAGAAAAAGAAGAAAGCACACACAGCATGGCAACGGAATCGTGGATCCCATGCACAAGGGGGGGGGGGCTGTCACACAGGATCCACGCACATGCAAGCAGAAAGTTGGGAATGACGAAGAAGAGCAGAGAAAAGCAACTTCGGTAGGCGTACAAGGCAGAAGGAAACAAACTGGGTCATAAGTAACTCAAAGTTTGGGAAAGTAGTCATGGTAATTTCTATCGCTTACGGAGCCTTCGTTTCCCCCCTTCCCGGCTATTCTGTACCCATGGCTAGAGGTTGGCCATGCAAGACCCGCCCGAGATGCCTGTCCTAATATCCTGGCAACAATAAACATTTACGTCCTCTTCAGGGCTCGGTTGCCAGAAAGGATTTATGGCCACTAAATATGAGACGTAGCGTTTCGACGCTGCAATAGTCCTTCGTTTTATAAAGTTTATTCGGCTGAGGCTCTTTTCAGGCCTCATCTGATCTATAAAGCTCGCAGACATCAAATATTGCGTCGGTCGAAATGAGATTTCAAAGGTCGAAGCTTTCAGCACAACGCGAAACTTTGCTTGAGTCCGCACGAGCCGAGCCGCTCCGGGGGTGGGTATCGATCTGTGATGCCGCGTTGGGCTGTTGCGCTGTACGCGAAAACGTTCATTGCCGGTGGCGACAAGTCCGGAACACGTCTCGCTGCAAATTTTACTGGACTGAATTAGGGTTTTAACTAGCTCTGCCAAGTAGGCCATGGTTTTGTCAAATTTGTTTGCCTGTCTTTCTGTTCGACTGTCACCAAGAAAACTCGAAAAATTGTGGAATTATCTTTACGAAGTGTACAGGGATTGTTAGGTGTGTTAAGAGGATCAGATGATTTTTTTTGGTGAAAATCCATTCATCTGTTTGTTTATCTGCCTCTGTTTTTCTTAAGGCAATAACTGAAAAAGTTATGAACGGATTGTTCTGAAATTTACTTGAGTTGTTAGGTATGTCATGAGGCGTAAATGACCAAATTTTTATAATGTTCTATTGGTTCGTTTGTTTGTATCTGTGTTTGATTTTCTGTTTATTAGCAAAATAACACAAGTTTTGAACGAATCTATATAAAATTTATAATAATTGTTAGATATGTTAAAAGACATAATTAAAATGATGAAATTTTGGTTTGTTCGTTTGAGTGTTTGACTGATATTTGTTAAAATGTTTGTCAAAACACAACTCAAAAAGTTACCAACAGATCTTCACGAAATTTCCCGAAACTGTTGTTACTGTCAACAGGCACAAATGACTAGATTCTTGTGCTGATAAAAAAGAAGTCAGAGTTTGAGAATGAACTTCAAGTTTTTTGTTAACGTTGCCTTTCTTGACGAGGTATGTATGTGCTCTCAAAGCGCTCTTCTTCGCGATTTAATTTATATTTGTTGAAGAAACGATGATGACATATTGCTGAAATGGTAAAATATATAAGTCAGGGTTTCACCCATCGCTGCTGAAGCTCTGCTGCTCTAAGCCTTCATCGCTATACGCTCACCGAAACTCCTTACTTATATTTTGTTAAGTATTTCTCAATGGCTAAAATAGTTCGATAATGTTCTATTTCATCTTGTCGTCATCCATAATAACTTGCCCATATTTTTGTTTGGAAAACTAGGCAAAACGTGACAAACGTGAGCGCGAAAATTTGTTACTCAAGCTCTCCTTTTTGGGTATCCCTGAGAAATGTTTTTTGTGGGCTGGAGAAATTCTGTCGAATAGAACGCACGGTTTAATTAATTGTCAGTAACAAAGTATTGACATGATAGTCAGCTTTCAGTGGAGTCCACAGCACACTATTGGCTGTCCATAATTCTTTCTTAGCATGATCAGTGACATGGCAAACCAATTGAAATTTGCAGTACCTTCGAAGTTTGCAGTTCGTACACGAATATCAGCCGCAGTGCGGTCAGTAGAAGATATAGACGCACTGCCCAGTTCAATTTAACCAGTAGTTTTCGGTCATTACTGGTTAATTTTCAACGATATGAAATTAAACTGCTACGATAGAGGTTAACTCATCTCTTTTTGAATCAATAATCTACACGTCCAGTGACGGAAGCGAAAGCAAAAGAAAGAATTTTAAGAGACCTCGGAGTGGAAATGCAAGATAAGGTTACTTCTGAGATCCATGTGGCCAGCGCCGTAATTAAATGAAAGAAATGGATTGGATGAGTTCTTCCAACTTTACCGTCAAGAAAGAAAGGCAAATATAGTGTTCACTTTATGGAAAAGTTGATATTGCCTAAGATATTATACTGTTCACCTCTTTGGATTTCAGTGAAAAAAAAAAAACACCTTGAAGCTCTCCAGAAATCATTCATTGCAAAAATTCGAGGCTAACAACAATTAAACTATCCCGAAAAAGTTCACAGTCTCTACCTGTACTCAATTCAATGTAGATCTGAGCATAGTCAAATCAGTTACATATCTTTGAAAAATTTTGGATGAAATCGCTGTAAATGTAAATAAGCGAATTGTTGCCAGACAGTAAACCCTCGGAACGTTCTGGACGTACTTGCAAAATGCGAGTTCCAATCGACGATGACGGTGACGCAGTTGCAACAAAATATTCTAACAGCTTCACAGTGCGGATTTCAAAGCTATTCAACCAAATAGCGGGACCAGATGATGAGCCTGCAAAAATTCTTGGCTAAGCTAAGCATGTCTTACCCTCTATACCTTATGTGGGGAAATCAATGAATGATGGACTATTTCCACTCACCTACAAGCACGCGACTATTTCACCTATTCCTAAAACATGGATCCAGCCAACTATAGACTTGTCTCCCTGACCAGCTTGTAGTGAAGACGTTTGAAAGGGTGTTTAGAAAACACCTAGTACCTCATTTAGGAATCAATAACCTGCTTACATCAAATTAACATGGCGTTCAACCACTTTGCAGCTGCTTGAGCATTATGACTCTATTCTCGACCTAAACTATGCTAAGGCAAATGTGTGGACGTAATATATTTAGATTTTGAAAAAGCATTCGATAAAGTAGACCATGGAACGCTGCTACTCAAACTCTTCAACATGGGCATCCGAGGAAAATGTCTTAGATGGATCGAAGCTTTCCTGACAAACCGAACCCAAATTGTAATCTAAATACTAAGAATAACCTTCGTGTGTTTATAAATATATATATATTTATATGTTTGGTGTCACGCTCTTAACGAAATAGATAGGCGGAAATTAGCCCAGGTTGGAGGCTCTGGTGCTCCTCTCAAGCTCCA
>LQNS02000211.1:39954986-39989908 GCA_001587735.2 Parhyale hawaiensis
CCATTCGTGTCTGCAGGTGTAGGCTGAGTGTATCTATTTATTCTCATTGTACGTGGCCACCAATATTTGTGACTGGGCCTAATTACTAGGTTGAATTTTGGCTACTTTGTTTGTACTTGTGAGCTTGTAAACGTATTTTGTGAACCCATTGTGTTCTTAATAAAAGCTAATTATTATTATTATTAATGATACCTTGTACCTGATGTACCTTGTGGGTTTTCTTACGAAGTCCAGGAGACGTTCCTCACGTCACCTCACGTGTCTGGAGTCACAATGCTGTGTGTCTTCTGCAGGACCGCAGTTAGTGAACAAAGAGAGAGCCAGTAGCCAATTATCTCAGTGCACGTAACCGCTGGTCTATCTGGTATTCTTCGGGAATAAAAATCCTGCAAAGTTTTGAACTCTATATTCCTGCAAAGTTTTGAACTCTATAATTTGATATCAGTGGCGTTTCGAATATGCCGATGCTTTTTGTTTAAAAATCTTGTTCCCCGTACAGCGAAGCTATTTGAATATTTGCCATGGCTTTGCCACCATCTCTGCTTGGGATGCGAATATCTCAAGTCCTTCCAGTTCCTTCTGAGTTTCCCGCATCAGGGAGTAAAGCAGCTGTGAGCGACCATGTGCACTGTGGAGATAATTCACGTTTAGACCTTCCAGTGTTCGTTGAATGCAGTTCAGACAACTCTTCACAGAGCGGATGGCGTGCATAACATCATCTGGGCCTCTTGCAAAGATGAACCGAGGGGAGAAAAGGACAACGCACTGACCCTAGCGATCAGAAATTACTTGTGGCGGTATGTAGAAACTCTCTCAATAGTGGGAATATTAATATACGACAGCGATATTTTGGCTCGATGATTGTGATCATTGGCGTGCGTGCCCTCTCTACGAGCGAGTCAATTTCAGGGAACTTAAATTTTCTCTGACACAAAAGAATTGGATCATTGAAAACAATTTGCCAGCGCTCAATACCGTTTTGTAAAGGCAGCGTAACTTGCAACAATTTCCAATATTTTATCAGCAGCACATCGCCGGTAAAGTGAGATGCACTTAGCGAACTGAAACTTCAGCACCGACGTGCAGGGATAAAGTGGCTCTGCGAATCTGCGTTAGTAAGAATACATAGTGAGACCTGAATTCACTGCTAACAAATTCTGCACCAATGACGAATACAGAATTCTGGGCTGCAGAGCACTGACGAAAAGTTCTAATTTTGGGCCACGCGGGCACCGAATGGAAACGAAACGAGGCTATTGGGTTGTGGGCCTGGGGTTTTTTCAGCCATTTTGCGAAAAAAATATATGAAGCGACGTTTTTGTAACGTAAGAACTATTCTGCAGGCACGTCAAGTTTTGCAAGCACAGAAGTTTCGGTGTTGTCTCTGTACGTAGTGACCCAAAATAATAGACTTTTTATATCTTCAACAAGAGGCGAAAGCAATAGTTCGTAATATGATACTTGATGCTTGTACATAAGTAACAATTTTAATGTTCAACTAAGCTACATGAGCATTTAAAAATTCAGTAGAGTTACGCTGTCACTGTTAAACAAAGCTCAAGAAAGCATGAATTTCTTCAAATAATAATTGACGGCACTTACTGGAAAGAATACGTTATTAAAAAAGGATCGTTATATAGTTGAGCCGAAGAATTCAAGTAACACAATTAAAAGCAATGCTTGTAGCTTTTGACTTTCTCAAATTGTGTTGGAAAACTAAGGTATAGGTGTTAAACATCAGCAAACAGCGGTTGTGTGACCGACACTGACAGGATGTAACTAACCGACACTTACAGGATCTAACTCGCCGACACTGACAGGATGTAAGTAGCAGGTTCGTGCTGGCACAGACAACTGACAGGCTCTCAGGTGTGATTGTTATGTCACCACACGGCCGGTGGTGCGTGCAGATGTGGGAGGAGATAACACCACGCGTGTGTGGTGAGGCACAGATAGTATTCAATATACGATAGGGACAAGCGGAAGCGTCTGGGCCCGTCATCTGATAGCCGAGGCCCAGTTCCGGTGATGGTGTCTATTGTAGATAGACTAGGAGGCCGCTCTATCTACCCTAGGGTAGGCGTAATGGGTGTCCATCGTGCGTGTTCGGTAGATGTGATGAGCAGGACGAAATTTAGAGGTAAACCGATGTAATCTCCTTGCAACTACCGTGCACTGTAATATATGCAATATTCGATAGCATTTTATGATGCAATATTCTACAACATAGTGTGCTCTGATTAAACAAGTAATTCTTTTTAATCTTCAAGACCAACAGTTTTGCAGTAAAAGCCGTTGGATCCTTTAGCCTGATGTTCTCGGTGAGTGAACGCATTAAATTTGTTTACAATAAGCATACAGTATCAGTGTCGATCTCCCTACTGTCGATGCGCTGCATTCTCAGCTATTAAAATACTTGCCGTGAGGAAGAAACTTCGTTCTGAAGGGCAACATTGCCTGTTAATTTTCTGTCAACCTATACCCTGGTAAATATACTGCAGCCCTGGAGCTCTATAGCCAATCTGCATGCTCAGTATTAGCTTCTCTTATGCAGTATTTTCATATATTCACTAGCGCTTCTACAATAACTTATCAAAGAAGGTATTCAAAGTCTATATCTTTGATGCGGTAAAATACTTCGTAGATGGAAAAACTGCCTGCTGTCTGGTTGGTGCATAGTTTTTTTTACTGTACAATAGCCTGTATTTTATAGGGAAATTTTACTGTATAATTTTTATGCTGCAATTTGTTACCAAGCCGTCGTATTCTCTGTTGCCGAACCAGCTGTTTGCATTTCGAAATCAATTCGACAGGATTAAAGACCTGCCGACTGTGTTCCAAGCAGTGGTTACCGTGCGCTGTGGCGTATTGTATGAGAAATTAGTTTTCTTAGTGACACGGAAAGAAATTTGTTTGCTAGTCCTTGGTGCACATGCACGTACCGTAAGTTGCAGTGTAGGGGAATTTCTAAGAACTAGTAAAGTTTAGAAGAAATTTCTACCGTGGTGGGAGAAATAAAGAAAGGGGCACTAGTATTCTCAGACTGGCAGGCGTGCAAGAAAGGTGCCAAAAGGAAATGCAAATGCCTGGCACCCGTCAATCTTGCTTAGAATAATCGCTCCAAATTGGTGCGAATGCATAAATAAGCGCGCGCCTTTCTGGTGGACGCCTCCTGCCAGAAGCCTTCTCTTCTGACAGTGCCGGCGACGCTGGAGCTCTTCTTCCTTCGTGTCGCACCAAAATGCATCCCCGGAGTTTCTTTTTGTTTTGCTCCTTGAATGTATAAACAGCAGCCAACACTCCGGGGACGTGCGCCGCCCAAACGCGTTCTTTGAAAGCTACGACACACTTCCTTGTAGCGCCAACAGGCGTCTCACTGCCCCGGCTGAGCTGTGACGGAGAGACGGGTCTCACTCTTGCTTCCGTCTGTTCTGCAAGTTGTGTCTTTGTACTTCCTCTCACCTCCTCTTGTATTAGATTCCTAAAACTTAGGTAATATGATGCGCTGCGAGACTACAGAGAAACAGAATAAATGTGAAACATTTGCGGTTATGCTGTCAATTATTGCTAATTTGCAACGTTTTCAGAGAAGGATTCTCTCGCTTTTGCTACTGCATAATATAGACTTTTTTCATCTGGCTTCATATGCGCCGCGGAGAGCTCCAGCGCGTGAAAAACTTTTCGAAGCAACAAATCCGTAAACAGGCTTTATTTCAAGTATTCATGTATCGATCTGTCGACTAGAAAGCAATCTCTTTCTTCCTGCTATATGTTGTCCGAAAACCAGAGTAGCAGCGTATCTTATGTGTTGATGTACTGCTGCTCTTTCTAGATTTTTCTTCAGCCCAATTCGCTTCGTCTCATCTTTAATTTTGCTCTTAGAGGAGTTTCTGCTTTAGATTAGCGGAGTAAGTTAGAGGGTTGAACCCTTTTCCCTTGGGCCACGTCAGAGTTAGATTAGATTAGATAGGCGGCAGTAGACGAACCAATAGGCCCATTCCCAAAGAGACACCGGAACATACGCCCCGGCACTCTATGAGCTATTGCCAAATAGTTGCTTTAGGGAACTGTGTAATATTTCCAGATCCTTTCGCTAATTGCTGTTGTGCTGACATGTTTACTTGCTTGAATTTTCTTTTAAACTGGCATACTATTTGCTTAGAATCTGGGAAACGTATCTTTGTTATCTTACTACCTCTTTTCCCTACATGCTGGTTCTGTGCACATTGATCCCGTGTGGGAACACCTGCGTGTGTATGCATCACGTTTTCATCGACATGCTGCATGTCCCTCCTTCCTCTGTGAGATCACTTATGTTGTGGTCTGAGATAACCTATATTGTGGAAGCGGAAGCTAGAACTGCTAAATGTGGTGATGATAATATTAATAATTGTATCGCTATTACATCTATATATTTAGGCTACTCAAGTATGAGACAATTATTATATACTTTTTCTTGCTTTCCAGGCATGCTTTGATTACACATAGTATCAACTGGACGGTCTGCCTGGTTTTTATTTTTATTTAGAGTTCTGTGAGACCTTGTATGCATCTCAAAAGTACTCACTATTGAAATCGTGAGTTGGATTGAGAGTCCATGTGTCTGAAAATCCTTCCTCCACGTATTGCGTAGCTGGAGCGCACAGTCGTCCGCAAGCACGTAGGTAATGCGCCTACAATTGATTAATTACTAAGACTGTTTTCTCGTACGCTATAATAACCTAAACACTGTTCTCAGTTCCTCGAAAGTGAAATCTCTCAGAAAGAGTAAATCCTTACTGAATAAAAGGCGTGTTTGCGCTGTACCCCTCAGCTCAAATTCGTTGCTGGACGTCATATCGCTCGATCGAACTTGTGCTGTAGAAAACCGGAAGAATCGTTAAGAAATTGCTTGAATATTCATGCATATGGAAAAGCATTTCCCTTTGTTACATCAATACAAACTGAAAAGGAAGTTTTTTGGAAAATTAATTGCAGCAAATTTCTTCTGATGGCACTGATCGCTGAGTTTATGTAGCAAACACTAGCCAGTTATTACTAAAAACGTATTTTACGTTTTAAGTTTTATTTTATATGCTGAATTTTATTTTTTATTTAAAATGCTATATTAAATGGGTCATTTTTTTACGTATTGACTCTATCTCAATTAGAGAATCACTCAGACGGTGCGTACCTCCGCCAAGCAAGGTGATGTCAACGAAAAATTCAAACTGGTCCTGAATCCAAAATGTCTTTTTTGTCACCACCAAAACTTGGCCATTCATGCCTCTTGCCATTAATAACAGTTCCTGCAATTTTATTCAAGATCCGTCTGTAACTTTTGGGGTAACTGTGGCGATAGACAACCAGATAGCAAACAATTAAACAGACAATCTCCGACAACTATTATTGGGGGATGAAGACTAGTCGGTTGATGATGGTAGCACCCGATGACTACAAGTCAATTAGTTAGTTATGTTCGTCAAAAGGTCAGCTGTGCAAGGAAAATATTTTATAATTGGAGAATAAGATTAATTCATTACTTCTATTAACGCGTCACTGTATGAATGTCGTAAGCTCTTTTCAAAATATTCTTTAATTAAAGTAGAAGAAGTACTAAGCATGAACAATACGTTGCTTTCATCAGAGCCGCTTGTCATATATCAATTAGCTAGTGGTAATATTACGTGCCCATTTTGCGAATGATATCATTATTAATTTAAGCAAGAAAGCTCTTCTCTATAGAAAGCAGAGTCCAACTTCCACCTCATAAGCCTGGTCTCGACAGTGCTTAAAATTTAAGCAGGCCTTCCCTGCACCAGGAACAAGGAGCCTATTGCAATAATAGCGTTTCGAGTACAATGACCGTCCGCTTCTATTGTCTAGAGCCAGAAAATATTGCGCGCCATTGTATTTCCTGCGATGAAGTTCCTTTTAAAGGTGGCGTTGCTGAGAGACTTCCTTCCGAAGCACGCCAGCCTGAGTGTGCTTCATTGCTTGTGTTAGGTGCAATGTGTACATCTAGGGTCCTTTTGATTCTAAGTTGTGTAGTGGCTTTCATAATGGGCTAGCTTCCTTAGTACCCTGGCTATGTGATTGTCTTTTTTTTTGTGGTTATGACTGGGCTTGTTTGCCACGCTTGCCTAGTGTGGACGTCTTAGTTGTGGTTGAGCTTGTCTGCCGGGCTTGATTATTGCAGACTTCTTGCATATCTTTGCTTATGACAGGGCTTGTTTAATATGGACTTTTTAGCTGCAGTTGTGGTTGAGCTTGTCTGCCGCACTTGATTAGCGTAGCCATCTTTGATGCGCTTAATTAGCGTAGCCTTCTTTGCCTTGCTTGCAACGGGGCTTTCATTTCTGCGCTTGATTAGCCTACAGCTCTGTTTTAAGCGGTTGCAGGGCTGGTATACCGCGCATGGTGAGCGTGGGCTTCAATGTTGCCTTGGTGGCCAGACTTGTTTGCCTGGAAGGAGGGTACATACTAAGATTGCAGTGGATTTAAGCTAAATCGGTGATCGTTAGTCTTTCTTGGACTGTTACAATTGGAGACACGGTGCTGCTGAGGTCCGGCTCTCTGGAGATACTGGATGTCCTCCTTAATGATCAAAAAGCTTGCATTTGCATCAACGCTTTGACCATTGCTGAAGATATGGTCCTTCCAGTGCAATGCTTCATGGTGTTCTCTAAAAGCTAGATTTCATATGTGATGATGAAATCGAAGAGTATGACATTACATAGAACACTGGCCCGACTATATGTATTCTGCTTGTCTATGCCGGTAGCAAGCAGGGTAGGTTTAAGCATACACTGCCAAGTGGTATGGAGTTTACTTATATGTGCATTGCTTTGTGTATCTGGGACATCTGATCAATGACTTACTAACCAACGCTGCAGATATTGTAAAGCAGGTAAGATGCCTGAATGCCACTGGTGAATATAAACAGATAGAACGAGGGCTTCATCGGTGCTCCCTGAATTTTGAGATGCAACTTGGCAATGTGTATTGCTCTCAGTAATGGCGCTACTCTATCTGGACTAATAAAGTTCACGAGACTATGTGTGGTCCAGCAGACTTTACCTTTACGATGGCACTATGTAGGTGATTTTGACTTAACTTCAAATGGTTTTTCAAGCAAACCGCGATACGTGAGGAATTAGCTGGTTAATACCTGTGAAGTTCTTCGGACGAGGTCCAGGTCGCGTTATTCACGCTATCAATCGTGTGCTGAAGTAGCATTACACGCCATGACCAGCGTGAGAGCTCGCAATAAGGGGTTAATTAAAGACGTAAGCTCGCTAGCTTCAGCACATACTTCCCGCTTCTAATTCAGGACGAACATGGCATTCACTACAACCTCGACCACCACCAGATTTCGCCCAAGCCTTAAGCAAGCATTGGCATAGTGGCCGCTATCTGCAGCACGTTTATCCGCCCCATAACTTGGTGCCATCAGCGGCCCCGTCTGCCACTGACACGACCTGCCGCACCTCCGGAGCGCCGCAATGGTCACGCTCTACCTCCGCTGTGCCGCGCCTATCTTCCGGCGATTGTTCGCTCAACTGGTCTCGTCGACGCTGCAAATGACGGAGTGCATTTAATCCGCGGAGAAATGCATTTGCGCTTACCTTGTCGCAGACGTGGGACTGCATCGCTCCTTGTGGCTGCAGGTTGTCGGTCAGCGACGGGAACGTTCCTGGACCGAGTAAGAGTTTTGTCACTTTGACGTTTGTTCTGAGGTGTGGGGATATTTATCTTTTTATTATTTGTTCCGGATGGACTAAGTATGGAGCGCTTCACTAAAATGACTCAAATGCCTTTTTGGTAACAGAAAAGTGTAAGTCAGCTCTTTCCAAGCTCTCACTTTATTGTTCCAAACGCCATTGGATGAAGTTTCTTACTTTCCTACTTCCCAATAACGACTTTTACCTATAATGTGTGTGACTATATCTGAACAGCTTGTCTAGGGTACAGGCAGCGGTCATATCAATATCTAAAGTTGCCTGTAACGTATAGTTGAAATTATGTGCCCTCTGCTTAGCCTCAGATTGAGAAACGTGTACTACAGAAAAAAAAATAAAGATTTCAAATATCTGCTGTAGCATGGAAACTACAGAAGCGAATTGAATTGAAAAGCATGTTTATCCCATCACTGAATGAGCGAATGTCAGGGAAATGAACTAATTTTGATCACCACGAACAAGTCTGCACTCTCTACTCTGTGTAACAATACATATGTAATCGGAAATACTACTTTTAGAAGCTGAAATTCAAAAGTATATTTGTTTCTACAATAGATTTTGTGTTTTACTGGAAAATATATGGGGAAATTTGACTGTTCCCGCAATGTTCTATTAAATATAAGACAGGTTTTGTTAAACGAAGATGACATTCGGATTTTACTCGTACCGAATGTCATCCACTTCTTAGCGAGACGAGACAGTTTTATTAATGAAGTGCTACCCCCTTGTAGCAAATGTATATTTGTATAATTGGGAAGCAACCCTTTTTTATACATGCCCTACAGTTAGCTCACTGATCATGAAAAACAGCACCAGCAACAAGACACCATTGAAAGAAACAAATGTCGTGTATGAGTACACTTGTGAAATTGGAGACTGTGAACTCAAAAAACGCTCATACATTGGCATGACAACCACAACACTTTCTCGTAGACTGACAATGCATTTCGCCAACGGAGGACCGAAAGCACACACCCTGCAACAACATAATACCATTTTGACAAGAGCCATGCTAGTATCGGGAACCACAATACTGCACCGCAGCTCCGACCGTCAACGCCTTCAAATACTGGAAGCATTAGCCATCAGAGTCAAAAAACCAATAATCAACTCACAGACGACAGGATCAAGCCGTACATTGAAGCTACATGGGGACCCAGAAAGCTGGCGATGTAGCGCCATGATTGACTGACCATACTGCCAACCAGCCAATCAGCTTCCGAGAATAGCACATCGTTACGCTCCATCATCTATATATACAGGCAACGAACACGGTGATATCAGTTCACGCCATTCTTTTAATCCAGCTCAGCTCCTTCCGTTTTTGCTCTCACCGTTCATCAGCTTCAGTTACTTAAACATCCAGCCCGAAGATGACCATGTGCAATGGTTGAAACGCGTCGCGAAGAAATCAACTCCCTCAACTTTGGCTAGCTCTTTCATGCACAGAACGGACAATAATTTTAAAGATTCGATGTCTTGAGAAATATAATAAAGATACTTTAACAAAGAAATATGGCGTGGTTTTTAACTGAACATGTATATATATATAAACATTAATGGACACGTTTTGTATTATTTGATTGAAGTAGGTATATGCTTTCTTGTTCTCACAATTTTCATGATATTGCTAACACATCACAATTTTCATGACCTATTAGTGTCTTTTTTTACATAAAGCAGGCTGCTGTGTCGTAATTACACTTACTTTTCCAATGGCTTTTCTTGCTCTGCAAGCGAATTTGTGCTCGATGGGAGTCAAAAGAAAGGCAGTAATGACGTACACAATTTCAGTCGCAAACCTTCGGTTTAAATACTAAAGTCGTCTCCATTCAGTAAATTTAGGAACTGATGAAAGTTGTGAATATAGAACCACAGAAGTTGTGTCCAATAAGTATCACGTTATTAAATTCCTTATAAAACACTATATCTTTTTTCATACTCAACGTCTCGCGGGAAATTACTGAATGCTTTCGCCTCGCAAAAATTGTATCCTTTCCATTTAAAGAATTTTGCAGATGCTCATCTCTGTTTTTCAAAATTGAAATACCATTCTGCGCGGCTATAAATATAGTTCTGTCTAGTCCTGCGCTCCAACGATCAATTTGAGTTGATTAAAAACGTCCGCCGAAGACTGATAGTTGAGCGGCGTAAAAACGATTGCGGATGATGTCTTCCTGGGAGAAAGTTGCCAAGTTTCTGATCTTCGGAGCTTGCGCGGACCAAACTTACTTGTAGTTTGAGAAACTGTTCTGCTGTGCAAATGTTGCTGCCTGCTTGCTTACTTGCTTGCTTGACGGGGATAGTTGTGTACAGAGCTGTTGAAGTGTGAGAACAGTGGTTAGACTCTATTCCTCTGTTGATATCTTTTGCACCGGGCCTCAAGTGTATCATTTGTGCTAAATTTGGGTACGTTACCTTACGACAGCATATTTGTTGTAGTTGCTATACAAACGGTGCTCTCGAGTAGAGTAATGTGAATAATTAAACCGCTCTATCAATCATACTCTCAGAAATGTAAGAAAAGTAAGAGACGGCATTCATGTTCTCCAGCAATGGAGTGGGATAATGTTGCTGAGCAGTAATTGAAGAGCTGCTCTATATATATGTCGTATTGGCCTGATAGAGGTACACCCCCTCCGAGAACCTTGCAGGTTAGGGGCCAGGACTGGCTATGCTAATGTCCTATATCAAATATAGGTTTTTATACGGGTTTACTGTGTTCTAAGCTTCATGTTTCACTACGGGAACCAGTCCTACCCTACCTAACCTACAAGGTTGGCAGGGTAAGAGCTCATTATAAGGGGGCTGGTACTAGAGTGCATGGTCACGGTAGATGGTGGCAGCACACAAAAAAAAAAATCCCGTTTTACTATGGAGAAGAGGGTGTGCGTTGGAACGTAGACTTATTTTCCTACAAAATGAGACCAAATTTGAATCCACGGAGTTTATAGTGTGTTTTTCACTTTTTGAAGATTGAGGCGTTTAGGTGGATTTTGGTGCCTCTTTCGAACCACAAGGCCACTTAACAGGCCGTAAATGAATATTGTTAGCCATCTAAAAGCCCGTTTCGAAATATATATATATATGTTGTAGAATCACTTTCTGCTTAATAAAGGTACAAAGAATTTGGAAGGAGGGCATGAATATAGGATTTCTAATGCCTTTTACCCCTTGATTTGGTCATTTCCAATTTTCACTCTGCCTGAAAATAAGCAACGATGGGGAATTCTTAAGACGCTTCGCGTATAGCCTACCTTTGGTGGGCCATATGCAGTTATGAACATTAATCTATCACAATTATGTTGAAGTTATTAAAATTGCAGTGTTTCTACCGAGGTGTTTAGTTAACATACTGGGGTGATGAAGTTGAAGTAGATCGAAAGTCCCGATTTTGGGTAATGGCGTTGTTGAAGTGGGGCGCCCAGAAATGTTTAATTTATGTATGCGAGAGATACACATAAGGAAAGTTTTAGTTAGTGTCACTAAAGAGTTCAGCCAATACATTTGTTTCCGAGAACCAAAACACAAAAGTCCTTCATATTAGGCATAGTGCACGCAGAGAACTCTTCACTTTACGTATTAAGCACCTCAAGGCGAAACAATTATATTTCCAGTGTTCGCGGCTGTGTCCTCCAAAGGCATGGAAATGCATATGAGTCATCAATTAACAAATGGAAAGGCAGGTCGAGGACACCTGGACGTTTGACCTTCATACTTGCATTCCATCGTCAGCCATGAATCGTTGATTAGCAGCTCACGATCTCCACATACATCTAGGTAGCCGTAAATTGCCAGTGATAGGCAGCGATGAAACGCATGCGTAAGTCTGGCAACCTGTTGCCGTGACCAAGAGAACTCTAGCCGGGATACACTGCAGAAGCGTGTGACGGCCAACAAATGACCTGCCTTGTCCAAAGCTGATGGAAACGCTGAGGCTTAAACGACTGCGACGGAGAAACACACGAATCTTGTCGATGTGATTCACCGAGTGTGACGGACGGCACCTTTGTTTTTGGAACGCTCGTTTGTCTCCTGTCAGCTCAATGGCTCTTCTTTGATGTGGGACTGAGGCTTTTGCGAGTGGGTCGTCCATTTCTGTTGTCTTCGTGTGGTACTTCGGTTGTGTGGGACTGAGGCTGTTGCGACTGGTTCGTCCTTATCAGATTGTTCTTGTGCGGTGCAGTGTTCCTCTCTGTCCAATTTGCGTAGTTGCTTCATGTGAGGTCAAATATCGGGCGTACAGTACAGCTCTTGTCAGTAATTCAGTCGTCTACAATTTCTACTTTACAAGAGAGCTTTCTGTGATTGATAGACGAATTTAAACTACAAGAATCTGGCAAGACATGCCTCTGTTTTCATTATAGTTCATACGTTTTTGTATTTCCGTGTTTCATGTTTAGGTATCGATCAGTTACTTGATTTTTAATGGAGGTACAAAAATTGTTTTCAGTAAGGGAGTACTGGGGAGAATGTAGAAAAAAAAAACCTTGCACAGCATTGATGCTTTAGTTCTTACATCGAGTTTGTTTGTTTGTTTGTTTGTCTCTCTGGTTGTGTGTCTGTTACCAAGATAACTCAGAGTGTTATGGATGGATTTTAACGAAATTTATACGGAATGTTAAGTATGTTAGGAAGAACAGATGATTAACTTGTATTCGTTTGTTTGTCTACCTCATTTTTGCTTAATGCCGTAACTTGAAAAGTTATTGACGGATCTTTATGAAATTTACTTGAGTAGTTAGGTATATCACGAAGAATAATTATTCAAATTTTTGTGATGATCTGTTTGTTCGTTCCTTTGTTTGTCACTGTATTTAATTTTTATGTTTGTTAGCACAATAACTCAAAAAGTTATTTATGGATCTTTATGAAATTCACAGGAGTTGTTAGTAATGTCAAAAGACTTAAATGATTAAATTTTGGCGATGATCGGTTGATCTGTTTGCGTGTTAGACTAATGTTTGTCAAAATGTTTGTTAGCTGCATAACTCAAAAAGTTATCAATGGATATTCAAGAACACTACTGGAGCTGTTGATGGTGTTGAAAAGCACAAACGATTAAATTTTCATATTGATATAAATAAAATCTTGGTTTCAGAACCAATTTAAATGTTTCCTTGCCATTGCCTTGCTTTGCGGAGGTATGCGCCCTCAGAGTGCTCTAGTTGGATATGTGACTATAGCGTTAAAAAGAAACACATTTTGTGTTGGGACTAAAAAAAATTGTTCGTACTCTGTAGATAATTTACCAAATACTTTGAGTAGAAATAATTGCATTTTCACGCTGATAGAGATGTAATCTAATTATTTGTGTTTTTAGTAAGTATAACTGTTTCGTTGATCCCTAAAACCAGATGTGTTTGAATAAACCATATGGTTGTATTAACTTTAGATTTCTCTGTGTGTAAAATTATTAATTTGGTACATGAGATCTCAATGAGACTAGTCTGAGTGACAGAAACTGTAGTAGCTACCTAACACCAGCTCCTGTTGCAACAATTAGAACTTTCACTATTTCTACGATGTCTGTAGAGATCGTTTGTGATGTATTCCTAATTTAAATTGTTTTGCGAAATTTGTCGGTGTGTGTAATGAAAATATTTACTTGTTTTTGGTCCGTACAGGCATGACCTGGACTTAAATATTGAACCAGTAAGGCTTGTAAGACTCACCAAGAGTTCTTTCAGTACACTCTGTCACTTCTTAATTTCAGAAAAATCTACATGATGTATCTAATTTTTACATGCGCCGGGGAAAACAGTTTGCCCATGCACTTATTTTATATCGTGTAGACAAGTCTCCGTACCGCTACCTCACTACTCCAACGCAACCAGCAGCACTGGTGCTGGCCCAATGGTATTCACCTTCATTACTTATATGACCACCATATGAATACTTCCCCTGCTGATGCACTCATAAAAGCAAACTATTTTATGTTGGGCAACGTTTGAGTAACGTCGAATTTAAAATAGCAGATGCAATTACTCGCTGTTAAAGAGTACAATTCATCCATAAACAACAAATGTGACACCGATTATAACCTGTTGCATTTATTCTAATTAGGCCAATAACAAAACCACCGTTACGGAAAGGCAACATTCTTTTTTTTTTTAATCTTTCACCGGCGTTCTGACCGGTTGCACGGATTCTATGCATATTAGCTCTGTATTTGTTCTGTGTACAGCCTCACTTCTAATTTTTAGTCTTTATTTTTTTTTAGCCGTATTGTTTTTCAGGTTTTTAAAGTACTTGATGATGACTTCGGTGGATTGCCCAATTGGAAATTTATAGGCATTTATCGGCTGCCTTATAGGCATTTATCGGCTGCCTTATAGACATTTATCGGCTGCCTTATAGACATTTATCGGCTGCCAATGGGAAAATAGTGAAAGATATCCGATAACATCGGAGAAACGGCTATAAGTTTCCGATTGGGGTCAAATTGCTGTTTATGCATTTAACCTCATTTTTTTCTATTTTCTCTTGACTATTTTTTCGTATCGTATATTGAGTAAATAGAAAATATGGAAGTTTTTATTTCCAAAGATGTATAGAGAGCCACTGTCAGGTGGGTCCTCAGTGCCTCAAAATCCTCGTCGTTCTGCCCAGCGATTTGTCTGGTCACTTCCAGGAAGGTACCGACGCTCGCCACTTACCATCGCATGAGTCGCTCTGGCCTGGAGCAGATCAAAGCTTCAGCAAACCAAGCGTTCGCTCTGCTATTCTTGTACAGCCATAACCAGGAGCTGGCCAGCTCGTGAGCGCTGCTTCCAGCTCCTCTCTCCCTTTCTCTGTGTGTATGTGTGCCTTGCTTGCGCAAACGTTTCTTTGATATGGAATCTTGTGTGAGATGTTCTCGGTATAGAGCGCCGGCAGAATATGCGTCCGATTGGCCGGGAAGCTGGCTTGCTTTTAGCCTCTGTAGTAATCCACGGCACCAATATATTCATGAATATTTATAATTTTTTGAGTTATTGCGCTAACAAACATAAAATCAAACACAGCGACAAACAAACGAAGAAACTAACAGATCATTACAAAAATTTTATCATTTACTCTGTAATAAACCCAACAACTCATGCAAATTTCATGAAAATCCTGTACATTACTTTTCAATTTATGTCCATAAAAAAAATTGACTGACAAACAAATAAACAAACGGGCGGACAAACCTTCACCAAAAGTTAATCACCTGTTCCTCTTAACATACCTAACAACCCATGTAAGTTTCGTCAAAATCCGTTCATAACTTGTTTAGTTATCTTGATGACAGACAGAATACCAGACAGACAAACCCGACGAAAACATAACCTCCTTGGCGGAGGTAATTATTGCGCTAGTCGGAAAGTGTTTTGCCTTTGGTAGACTTTAGATCGTCTTTCACCAGTTCCACTTTGTTATTCCATGTCTAGGAATCCTTTTCATATACCCGACCACATATGTTTTTTTCTTGTATTTCGGATGATTTATTCCTGGAGAGCAGCCACGGGCATCAGTTGTTGCCGTTTTACTAATAAAATCCAACCTGGCAGCAAGTTTCAGTTAGAGGTTTTAAACTGATGTGTCCATCAGAAAATTAATACCAGTTCGTAAGTGTGCAGAAGGAAAGGGAAAATGTAATTTTGTAGATAATTGCTCTTATTAATATTACTGCACAACAGGTGGAGAAATCTGTAGTTAATTTATTGCTGCCAACAAATACGTTTGGCATCGAAAAGAAAAAAGAAAACGCCAATTGTGTTACAAGAAAGCACGCAGAGAATATTTTAAAGTTCATGTGCAACACAACTTGTCCAAACAGAGTTTAATGTTCAGGAGTGAGAGATCTACAGTATTTAGTTAATTGTATTAAACGGGTACCAAACATTATCGTCTCTTGTGTTTTCAATCAAATGTGTTTTAGTGGTTCAAACATTTGACTACGATGACTGTAAATTATTGCTCTCCAACTAGTGCAATAGACATGTCTTAAGCCGTGAACTCTTTCACGATTTTTGCGTTTTGGAAAAAATTCGACAAGGGGATTGTGAACATGATGAAGATGTACTGTATGGTGTCTCCATATTGTATATGTATATTTTATATTTTGTATGCCTATCACATTAAATGAATATGTCTTGACTGCAAATATTAAAAGATACATATCCTGCTCGAGAGCAAGTCGTCTCTCTGAGTAAGTCTATGGACTTGTCAGCCTACCGTCGTGGATTCTGTACACCCTGCCCAAAGATGCACCACACTTTCCCTCGACGTGAGTACACTCCACCGACCTGCTGCCGACACTCCGATGCTGCGAGTGCCTACGTCGCTGAGGCTCGTTGCCATGGCAGCGCCGGGAGCCTAGTCCATGCAGCAATGCTGTGGTATTGTTGACATGCTGCTATACTTCTCAGTGTGGGCTGTACCCCCTCCTCCACTCCTCCTCATCCTCCTGGGAGTGGTGAGGTAACTGAGAGCAGTGGAGCGAAGACGGGGTGACATAAGCAGTGGTTAACTTGTACAAAATTTGACACTGTTGTGTTTGGCAGGCGCTGCTGCGGAGAGAAGAGGGGCACTAAGAAAGGCATCTTCCATTCACTTGGCAGTTTAACTCAATTGGCTTTAACTTGTACAGAACTCAAGATGTTATAAGCTGTCGAGTCGCCAATTTGGATCAACTCTAATCGCAAATCAATTGCGTTTTGGATGACTCAGACGTATTCCTGCTCTGCTGTCTCAAGCCCAAATAGTTTGATGTTATCGCCTTATACTCGACCCAAAGAGCCGTTTGCTTCTAGAAGCTAGGGAAACTCTGTCCTAGAGATGGAGGAGGAGGAGGTTGTAACTAATCGGAAGTTTATAGGCGTTTATCGGTGCCTTTGAGTAAATAGAGAACGATATCGGATAACATCGGATAAATGCCTAAGCGATGTCGGATAACATCGGATAAATGCCTAAACGATGTCGGATGACATCGGATAAATGCCTAAAAATTTTCGATTGAGAAGCAGCGGTGGTGGGCGGGGCTTCCGAACTTTATCAATATTGTGTAATGACACAAAGAGGCTCGCGTGTAAGCTAATTAGAGGTATAATTTCTTCCAACAAAGTTACCACTGGTAGCACGGCTATGGTATATTGCACGTACTGGTAGCCCGCGCAACGGTCCAGTTAGTGTTCAGCAAGTTAATCACTCCTATGGAAGGCGGATAGGGAGGGTGCGGCACGAGCAATGAATAACATACCAAACTGTGAATAATAATATTATAGATATACATAACAGGGTGTTAGGAAGGCGTTCCAACCCTTGTGTATCTACTGTGCACATTCGAGCAGGCAGTAAGTTGTGCTGTGCCTACTAAAAATGCGCATCGCTAGTACTTGTTGGTGAAAATAACTGGATTTGGTTGCTGCGATCATAGGTACTGCTTGTGCGTACCTGAGGTGAATTACCGTGTAAAATCTACGTTATCACAGATACTCTAAATTATCATGTTTTATTTTTTGGCGGATGATAACTTTCTAAAATAATCGATACAACTCTTATTGGTACGCAATGTTTTTTTCAATATAGGCTACACTATATTCCCTATTATCATTTTTTTATTATTCGATCCAGCATCAATTGTACGCTTACTGCATCATGTTTGATAAAGTTGAAAGATAGGACCGGGCGCATTCATGAATATCGAACATTTAGTTGGAGAAACTCTTTATGCAGCTGAATCTTGCAGCTCAATCAAGCTGCGTGTATCAGTTGCTCAGCTCTTGTTAGGAATCGTTCTGTGAAATAGTCATGCGCCGCAAAGAGTAAAACACATATCCTAAATTTCACCAACATTAACTTCACATTTAAAAGCATTTAAAGAAAAAGCAATTGATTCGGGTTTCATAAACTGAAGTTCACCCAAAGTTCGCGTCGACGGTGTCAGAAACACAGCCTGCAGCGTTCAGCCGTCGCTTGCTGTATCTCTGTCAGTCGTCAGAGTAGCGGCGTCGTTTGTTGGTCGACGGGCTGTGGCGGCGTATTAATTAAGTATTAATCAGCCTTTATACTGTAATGTGCAGTTTTAACTGTAGGTTACGTTTGTATGACCAATGTAGTACCTCACACGGCCTGCAGGTGGTGTGTACCGTATGACCATTGCAGCCCTCACCAGGGGTCTCACACACTCAGTGCAGTCTATAAGTGCGAAAAACCACACTCTGAGCTGCACTTAGCAGCCCCAGTCTAGGCCGCAGGCCCACTGTACAGTGTTATAATCAGTGTAAGTTACATACCATAGGCCGGATGCGCAGTGTATTATGCATAATCAGTGTATCTCACCCTGGGTCGCAGGCCCCATGTACAGTTCATAATCAGTGTAGCCCACCCACGGGCTACACAGTCTACACACACCAGCACACCGCACACGCGCCTCCTCCCCACCTCCCCGCGGCACCCCAGCCAGCATGTCGCACATATTGACTTGGTCTTCGCCTGCTTTTGACCCGTACAAAATAATTCCCGCGAGATCCGAAATAATGAAAGTTTCTCTCAACAAATGTCCCCAGTGCAGCTTTTTTTTTTTTTCTTCTTCTTTTTTAGCCGCTTCTTCCCGCCCTCTTCTCCTCGGCAGTTTTGCCTGCTTTTTCTCTCCCGCTTTCATTAATGGAAAGCAGTAACTTCCGCATGGGGCCGTCCTCTGGTTATTGGCTGTGTGCCGGTGCTGGGCCCCTTCCCTATTGTCTTCTTCCGGTGTCTAGTTCTTCTTTTGTTCCGGTTATGCTTGGCTACAGAATGTTATAGGCAAATGCAAGTTTCATATTTACCTCCGCCAAGGAGGTTATGTTTTCGTCGGGTTTGTCTGTCTGTCCGTCTCTTTGGCTGTCTATCTGTCACCAAGATAGCTCAAAAAGTTATGGAAGGATTGTGACGAAAATTACAGGAATTGTTTGGTATGCTAGGAGGAACAGATAATTAACTTTTGGTAAAGATCCGTCTATCCGTTTGTTTGTTAGTCTGCCTCATTTTTCGCAATGCCATAATTAAAAAAGTTATGGGCGGATTTATATGAAATTCATACGAGTTGCTAGGTATATCACAATGAATAAATGACCAAATTTTTGTGATGATCCGTTTGTTCGTTCGATTGTTTGTCACTGTTTTTAACTTATGCTTGTTAGCACAATAACTCAAAAAATAATGAATGTATCTTTATGAAATTTATAGGGGTTGTTAGTAATGCTAAAAAAATAAATGATTGAATTTTGGCGCAGATCGGTTCGTGATGATGATCCGTTTGTGCTTTCGTTTGTTTGTCACTGTTTTTAATTTTATTCTTGTTAGCACAATAAGTCAATAAATAATGAATGGATCTTTATGTAATTTACAGGAGTTGTTAGTATTGTTCAAAGACATAAATGAATAAATTTTGGTGCAGATCGATTCTTTCGTTTGTATTATTTGACTCATATTTGTCATAACGTTTGTTAGCAGCATACCTCAAAAAATTATGAACGGAAATTCAAGACTAGAGTACTCTAAGAGCGCATGATAGGTTATGATAGTTTTATCACACACAGACACATTTTATACATTACAAATATTTGGTAAAGTAGTAATACACTATAGATTAATGCATCTGCGTAGCCACTGAAAGTTTAACAAACTTTTTGGGCAACATAAAACTAAACAAAAGCTAATAAAATTGCATGACGTATTCTTTAAAACATTTCTTTAAGACATTATCAGAAATGGGGTCTAATAAATACTCAGGAAGTTTATTGAGAAGAGTTGCAATTTGAGATACTGTAGCGCGTTTCTCAACGTCTACACGCACAGTTGGGAGATTGAGAACAGAACGTCTCAGTTTGTAATTTTGCTGGGGAATAAGGGGACTGAAATACTTTAAAAATACTACAGGATGATTATAGAACACAAATCGAAAAAATTTAAGAAAAGAATAGTTGTAAACATCCTGAAATTGCAACATTTGTAAAGACAAGTACATTTCACTGCATCTCATTACAGGCACATTGTTTTCGTTACGTCTTACACGTAGTATTCGCCTAAGTATATTATTCAATATTACTTCAAGTTTGTGAATGTGACAACGTGGAGCTCCGCCCCAAACGATGATATTCTGCACCAGCACTGAATGAGCCAACGAGTAGTAAACTATTTTTAATGATTCACGATCCACATAATTCGATATTGCATAGATTATACCGAGAACCCTGCTAAGCTTGCGTCCAATGTCTTCAATATGGGACCTATAACACAGCTTATCATCCAGGATCAGTCCAAGATATCTTATTTGGGGCACCCACTCTAGTAGGTTATTGTTTAAGAAGATAGGTGGCAACTGTTGGTGAGTACAGGGGGAGAAAAACATTAATTGGTTTTATTCTCATGCGCTGTTAATCTATTTTGAGTTAACCATTCAGACAACAGATTTATAAAAGTTTGCGGATCAGTTATAGCAGCTTGAAAAGTACTACTATTGGTGTAGAAAGCTGCGTCATCCACATACAATACACAGTCCGCATATTTCCGCCAAGGGAGGCAACGGGAGTAAAAAATTGAAATTGCTCCCAAACCATAATTTCCTTTGTATAAACTCCAAAATTGAATCACTTCTGCCTTTTGATTGTAATAATAGCTTGTGCAATTTTCTTGAAGATCCGTTCATAACTTTTTGAGTTATGCTGCTAACAAATGTTAAAGACAAACATGAGTCAAAGATACAAACGAACAAACCGATCTACATGAAAATGCAATCATTTATGTCTTTTACCATTACTAACAACCCCTATAAATTTCATAAATATCCAGTCGTTATTTTTTGAATTTTTGTGCTAACAAGCATAAAATTAAAAACAGTGACAAACGAACGAACTAACGGATCACATCCAAAATTTGGGCATCTACTCTTTGTCATATATTTAACAACTGATGTTAACTTCATAAAAATCCATCCCTAACTTTTTGAGTTATGACATTGAGAAAAATGAGGCAGACAAACAAACAAACAAACGGACGGACATAGCTTTAACAAAAGTTAATCATCTGTTCCTCCAAGCACACCTAGCAAGCCCTGTAAATTTAGTCCAAATCGGTTCATATCTTTTTGAGTTACCTTGGTAACAGACAGACAAAGAGACAGACTAACACGACGAAAACGTAACCATGGCGGAGGTAAAAATTGCACAAGCTGTTATTAATATCAAAAGGAAAAACTGATTAGATTTCGGAGTTAATACAAAGAAAATCATGGTTTCAGAGCCAAATTAATTTTTTTACTACCGTTGCCTCGCTTGGCGGAGGTATGCGCTCTCAGAGTGCTCTAGTTGCTAATCGAAAACTTGCGATGAGAAGTTCTTTGAAATTTTCATGTGTTTCTGTAAAACGACCGAAATTGTTCATTATAGTAAGCTTTGAATAACGTCATAGCCAAATAATCTACAATTCAGGGGTCATCTATGGAACTATTTCCATGGAAATAAGCTAATTTCGTTACCTTTTACTTATCCGGTACTTCAGTCGTATATATATGTAGAAGTTATTATTATTTTTTTTTTCGAGCGCCGCAAGCCGTTTTTAAAGTGTATTTAGAAGCACACCACAAGATGTATGACAATAGGTGGAGATTGTATGACAATAGGTGAAGATTGTATGACAATAGGTGGAAATTGTATGACAATAAGTGGAGATTGTATGACAATAGGTGGAGATTGTATGACAATAAGTGAAGATTCATATGCCAGGCGTAAACTATAAAAAAGCACCCAAAACTTACGTTCAGCTCGCTCGTCCTTTAAGGTATGCACTATCCAGGGGCATCTTGGATCCTGGCAAACTAATCTCAGCTACTTACTCATTTAATCTCATGTCTTGGACCACATACATCGTTACAGTAACTCTTCATTATTATCGAGGGGAATTCACGACCTAATTTGGATCAGTTGAGCAATGTTGGGCTCTACACTCTGGCGCCGGGTCGCATCCCGCGACCTAAGGCTCAGAGCACTTTGTGAATGATGTGCGCTGTTCCGAGTAGAGCGCTCTTCTGGAGGGTTCCTGGGTGGAGATGGCCGCACTGAGCTCTCGGAGGGCGGTCTTGAGATTTTTGGACATGGCCCTCAGAGCTCCGATGACCACTGGAGCGACGTCGACCTTCATCTGCCACAGTCTCTGGAGCTCGATGGCAAAGTCCCGGTATTTTTCCTTCTTCTCCGCTTCCTTGTCGATGATTCTGGAGTCGAAGGGGATTGAGACGTCGATCAGTTTGGTCGACTTCTCCTGTTTGTCCTTGACGACGATGTCCGGTCGGTTGGCGTGAAGTACACGATCGGTTTCCATCCTCTTGTCCCAGTAGATCTGCACGGCTTCGTTTACAACCACGGGCGCGGGTTCGTGCTCGTACCACCTCTCACTGACCGGGAAGTTATGGATCCGCAGGAGGGTCCAGTGCAGGTGTCGGGCAACTTTATCGTGCCTGCACTTGTACTCCTTTTGCGCCAGCACTCCGCATTCGCTTATCACTTGGTTGATGGTTTCATCCGAGCTCCTGCAGATTCTACAGGTACTAGGGACGTTTCTCTTGTCGGTTTTCTTTTGGATATACCTGGTTCTGAGGGCCTGCTCTTGAGCTGCCAGGATAGTGCCTTCTGTTTTCCCTTTCAGCTCACCCTTCAGGTGCCAGTTCCATAAGTCGGGGACTATTTTGTCCTGAACAGCCTCGAGGTACTGGCCGGACATCTTCATGCTCTTCCACTTGTTAGTTCGCTCGAGGCGTCTTCACTGTTTGAATAGCTCAGCCGTTTCGGTCTCTTTCAGCAACTTCGCCTCGACCAAGCAGCGTGCCCACGGGTCGTCGCTCTCTCTGAAGTGTTGGGAGAGAGCGCGATTCTCCGTTTCGACGCAGTCCTCGACGCTGATGAGGCCACGGCCCCCCTCTCTTCTGTTCAGATAGAGTCTGCCTACGCACGATCTTGGGTGCAGTGCTCGAAAGCTGGTCATGAGCTTCCTGGTTTTGATGTCCATGTCCGTGCAGTCCTTCTTGGTCCAGTTAATGATGCCAGCAGAGTATAGGACCACGGGGACGGCCCAGGTGGTGATGACCTTGATGGTGTTGCCCCCATTGAGAAACTCTTCATCATTATTATTATTATTATTATTATATATGATCAAAGGTTGTTTTACCGAACTCCCTGATACTGAATCTAAAGCAAGAAGACGTCAACAGAACTCGATTCAGAATGTTATTTTATAGAAGCCATGTGGGGGCAGAGCTCATAGATAATGTGAAGCTTCCCCTCTAATAAGTGAGGGTTTGCGAGAGCCCTCGGGAGCTTCAGCAGCAAGCTCGACAATCATGACTTGGGAGCTTTCTGTTGAAGAGGCGAAACGTAAAACTCATTAAAAAAATCTAAACTTTTGTTTGGTTAAAGAAGGGGCGCGCAACCTGATAGATATCTCGTGAGAGTAGCAATAAATTAGCCGTTTTACTC
Organism: Parhyale hawaiensis; assembly: GCA_001587735.2. NCBI lineage: Eukaryota > Metazoa > Arthropoda > Malacostraca > Amphipoda > Hyalidae > Parhyale > Parhyale hawaiensis. The sequence continues at coordinate 39,978,184 of LQNS02000211.1, forward strand.
TCTTCTACCACCAGAAACAAATGAAATTGTCATTCTTCTATCTACCGCTATTTCTCTCATTTAAGTAATAATCCTGGCAGGGCTTTGTTTGGGTCGATGTAGCTGACGAGAGTGTTGAGAAGAGAAGAAACACCAACACAGTGTAGAGACAGTATACTGAGTAGTAGTAGTTGGTTTTAGTTAGCAGTAAGAAGATACAGTAATACTACGCAGTGCTTCAGTGGCTAAGCGTAAATAGCTCCAGACGTCTCACAAATGTTTTTATCTCGGCTCTCCGGTCGGAAGGTCTGAGACAGCTTGTTGACAGCCTGTCACTTGCTTGCTTACGTCACAAGAAAGCATCTGATCTCATTGGTGTCGCAGTTTGCTGCTCTCCCTCCAAGTGTATCGCGTATTGGCTCAAGTTATTTTTTCAGCCCATGTTCAAATCCTGATGAAGAACAAAATCTGCTACAACAACGCTGATACAAAGATAGAGCGTAGATTAGATAGGCGGCAGTAGACGAACAAAGAGGCCCATTCTTAAAGAGACACCGGAACTTACGCCCCGGCCCTCTACGAGCTGTTGCCATTATGTTAGTAGGATGTAGAGGAATGGGGAAACGAGAGAAGAACAAATTGAAGACGAAAAAAAAAGAAAGAGAAAAAAGAAGGGGGAGAAGAATCTCAACCAAAGAGATGATCATGAATGCACGCAAGCATGATCGATAGCCGCTGATATGCGGAGCTTAGAAATATAGATGGGGCGGAAGTGAGAAGAAGTCGGCTTTAGATGGTCTGGGAAGCTTTGGCCGTTAAGTGCTTGCGACTATTGGAGGAGTTCTTAGCTGTGGAGGATGTCTCTCACAATGTATGTCAAGACGATTTTTAAATGAGTTGACCGGCTCCGCACCAACAATGTCGGAAGGAGTATATTCCAAATGCTGACTATGAAATAGGGAAAGAACTGCTGACTTAAGGTTGTTCTTCAAACTTTATGCTTGAGTAGTTGACCGTTGTTTCGCAAGCGATTTTCAAGGTCTCTTTCAAAGAGTCCCGATGTAGGTACGTCGTTGAAGCCATTTAAGTACTTGAATTTTCTATTAGTTGCCCACTGAGTCGTCTTTGCTCGAGGGAGATCAGACCCAGTTCTTTTATGCGACGTTCATACGACTTGTTTCTCAGCTGAGGTATCAGTTTCGTTGCTCTGCGTTGGACTCTTTCCATGTTATCGATATCTTTACAGAGATGTGGCGACCAGAATTGAACTTTAATATCTAAGTGTGGCCTCACTAATGCCTTGTAAAAGGGAACGATGATGTCCATGGACTTGTATTCGAAGTTCCTGGTGATGAATCCCAGAACTCTGCTTGCCATTTTCACATTCTTGTCGACTTGCTGACTGTGTTGTAGTTTGTTTATAATAGTGATGTCCAAGTCACGTTGTTGGGTGACAGTAGCCAATTCCGTCCCATTCATTTTCAATGGGATGGAAGGGTTCACCAGCCCTACGTGCATTACTGAGAATTTGTCGACATTGAAGTTCATCTGTCACGTTGCGCTTCATTCCATGAGGCAGCCAAGGTCTTGTTGGAGCTCGGCTTTTTTCGTGGCAGGATGACATAGTTTAGTATCATCCGCATTTTACTGATTTTACAACGGATGTTAAGTTCGAGATCATTGATATAAATTGAGAACAGAAGTGGGCCAAGCGCGCTACTTTGTGGAACCCCTGATGATACCTATCCCCCTTCTTATGTATCGGTATTACATTAGCTAGTTTCCAATCCTGCGGAACTTGTCCCGTTCTTAGAGACCGATTAAATATTTCGAGCAGTGGTTTAACGATGACTGGGGCCATTTCCCGTAGTACACGGGGAGTAAGATTATCTGGGCTGTGGACGTGTACACATTTAGGTGGGTTAGTTCTTGAAGGATATCGATCTCGAGAAAACACAGGTGTTAATTTGAGCAACTTGTATCAGTGCTGATTCAGGAATATTCGTAACATTTTCAACAGTAAACATAGAGGTGAAATACTCGTTCAGGATTGTTTCTTTGTCTCTTAGGTTATTGGTGATTTTACCGTCAGGTGGTTTGAGCGGACCTATGGTTTCTTGTTTGAGTCGTCATTCATTTACATATTTATAGAATGCCTAATAAATAGTAAGAGAGCGCTAACTCCTCCTCACCGTTGAGCTGAACTCATGGACCGCAGACAGATCCTACAGGCTACAACCGAGGAGATCGCGTCAGTTGGTAGCTAGAAAAATATGAACTTCATTTTTCCATGAAAAAGCCGCTACTCCTAAAGTATGTTTTTTTTTGCGTTTCAAGAGGTGGTATCCATCTTCAAGAAAATCACAAGGCTGATATGTATGGAGGATGAATGTACGAAGATAATTTTGTGGTAAATCACTTAAATTAAAAAGTTCACATTATTGTAATAAATGTGTTACATGTTACATTTGAAGATTACCTAGCACGCGCGTTCGAAGTCGCTGATTAGCTTTGACCTTCGCGCCATCGGTTGCAGGCAGTCCCTAGAGCGTGCACGTCGGCTTTGCGTTTCGTATTCGTACCTAATATCGTGAATTTATTTTATTTATTCTTCTCAAATAGATTCAAACCTTGTTACAGAAAGCACATCTAACGCAATATTGAAATATCTAAGAAAAATTAAGCTAAATAGTACATAGGGTGCGACTAACGTAGCGGTGTAATTGCGTTATGGCAGTTGTATTCCATCCACTTTTTCCACCTGAGCGATTATGAATGCGTCGTGTCCGAAGTGGTGACGCATGAAGGATGAAACGAGGGCGTCAGATTCGCAGGATGTTTGACAAAAGCTAAGAATTTGGATAATTTACAATAACAATTTCTGACTAGATTAGGAAAAAGTAAGTGAAATAATTATAACGAGTTTATATAGTTACTATAGCCTTACAAATACAACAATAATATATTGACATGATACAACCCCTTTTAGGAAAAGGAGGTAAGAAACGGGTTAAGCCTTTAGTTGATCATTGAAAATTCTGGCACGAATTTTAAATGAGCTGTGCCATGATGTTGGGAATTTCGAGTTGCTGCTAGCATCACTACGCATGCTGTACCTTTACAAGTCTGAAACCGATTAAGTTGGCGAAGATGGACACGAACTGGAAGGCCGGTGACTTGCCGTAGGTCAGACCCGAGATGCCGATAGCTTCAGCCAAAATTGGCCCATTCAGCCGCCCCTGCCCCGTCTGCATGAGAAAGCCCATCGCTATCGCTGTGGTATGGCCGACCGTAAATCGGCGCAGACTCGCTCATAAATCGGCCGGCCCTATAGACTCAACAATAGACGAGCCGAAATACGGCAGCGGGAGGATAGACGAGGGCGAGGTGCTCGCTGGAAACGCGAATGTATTCCGTGTTTGTGGGACTTGAAGATTTTCCGATTGCAGCCAGACCTTTGGCATTGCGTTTTAGCTGGTCTGCAGGTCGGGCTTTATCATTAACTTATCGCCTTGCTTTTGTTGTATGTGAACCACTCACTGGAACTGGAGAGATGCGTTGCAGTCACAACCACAGGGAATGTATGTTTCACCCGCCTGGATTAAGTACTCGGCCAGCTGATGCAAGCATAATATGTTTACGATTAACGGTTGAGACTCGATCGAAATTGAGAATCGAGGTTAAAATCTAATAGGCTGGGCTGATCTACATGGCGTGGCTGATGGGAAGTCAACCTAAGAGGAGCGGTGCACAGCAGCAGGACCCGAAGCTCCGCCGGCACTGGGACGCCAGCAGACGCACGCGAGCTGTTGGGAGGCACCAACAAAATATTCTGATAGATGTTCCGCATATCTAATCCAAACTCGCTTGTACAAAAACTGTACTCGTATTTTATGTAGTGGAAATAAGGATAGAATATCTCCAGTCAGCGGATGTAGCATCGGTCCGGGCAGACACTATCCACTAGGGTATGCACTGTCGCCAGGAGTACTAAGTTGGAAATGCACGGACACAAATGCCTGAATTTCCCTAAAACATATCTAAATTGAAGTCAAGGTTGATGCACGAGTAAAAAATACATTCAGACACCGAGACTGGGACCGCAGCGTGTACAAGATGTCCAGGGTAGTACTAAATTTGACGAGGCGTAGCCCCGTCAGTGAAGGGGGCTGTAGAAATGAGCACCCATCTCCCACAGTGTAAAAAAATTTGAAAATTCACAGTATAAACTGGCATTTGTCGGGCACTTTTGATAAGACGAGCTCTTATACTACCAGTACTATAGACAAAAACGCTTTTCCCAATATACCGCCGTTCCACTAACGGAGCAACGGGGAGTAATGAAGTATCTCAACCTCAAGTGTTGCTTGCAGTGAGAGTTCGGCCAGCTGCGCGACGACTCTGCCTTCGGCTGCTGCTCGGGGGTTGCCCCGCACCTCCACCAGCAACTGCTGAGCAGCAACGCAAACAGGTGGTTATAATCTATTGGTGGGTTGTAGCCACGCACTTAAGTGGCCATAATCTATTGGTACGCTGCAGCCACGCACCCAAGTGGCCATAATCTATTGGTACGCTGCAGCCACGCACCCAAGTGGCCATAATCTATTGGTGCGCTGCAGCCACGCACCCAAGTGGCCATAATCTATTGGTGTGTTGCAGCCACGCACCCAAGTGGCCATAATCTATTGGTACGCTGCAGCCACGCACCCAAGTGGCCATAATATATTGGTCCGCTGCAGCCACGCACCCAAGTGGCCATAATCTATTGGTGTGTTGCAGCCACGCACCCAAGTGGCCATAATCTATTGGTACGCTGCAGCCACGCACCCAAGTGGGCATAATCTATTGGTGCGCTGCAGCCACGCACCCAAGTGGCCATACTCTATTGGTACGCTGCAGCCACGCACCCAAGTGGCCATAATCTATTGGTACGCTGCAGCCACGCACCCAAGTGGCCATAATCTATTGGTACGCTGCAGCCACGCACCAGGCTGGCGTGACGGAGCAAATCACGAAACTATCGACCCCGGCGGAGCGATTTGGTCTCTCGATTTCTTTGCCGCCTCCGCAGGCGCTGAGCAGCACGCAGGGCTCTGCTGGCGGCCCCGCCTGCGCCGAGTGTTCGCTCTGCAGTACTCGTTCTGCAGTACTCGCTCTGCAGTACTCGCTCTGCAGTACTCGCTCTGCAGTACTCGCTCTGTAGTACTCGCTCTGCAGTACTCGGTCGGCAGTGCTCACTCTGCAGTACTCGCTCTAAAGTACTCGCTCTGCAGTACTCACTGTGCAGTACTCACTCTGCAGTACTCACTCTGCAGTACTCGCTCTGCAGTACTCGCTCTGCAGTACTCGCTCTGCAGTACTCACTGTGCGGTACTCACTCTGCAGTACTCACTGTGCAATACTCACTCTGCAGTACTCGCTCTGCAGTAATCAGTCAGCAGTACTCACTCTGCAGTATTCGCCCTGCAGTTCTCGCTCTGCAGTACTCGGTCTGCAGTGCTCACTCTGCAGTACTCGCTCTGCAGTTCTCGCTCTGCAGTACTCGGTCTGCAGCGCTCACTCTTCAGTACTCGCTCTGCAGTACTCACTCTGCAGTACTCGGTCGGCAGTGCTCACTCTGCAGTACTCGCTCTAAAGTACTCACTCTGCAGTACTCGGTCGGCAGTGCTCACTCTGCAGTACTCGCTCTGTAGTACTCTGTCCATTTATCCGCAGCAGGAGCTGATATAGAAGTAAAGTAGTTTTTTTTAATAATGGATTAATGTTCGGGCATTTAAATTTATATTGGCTATGTATTTGAAAGAAGAATATCAATTGTGAGAAAGATACAGTGTCCGTTTCAACACAGCAGTTTGTTTGTAAAGTTTGAAAACGTTTTGCGTAGAGTAAAACGAAAGCTTGGGTCAATAAAACTAAGGTCTTGATGATGTCTTTTAATTCATAAAACAACGATGGTCCAAGACGTCCAATCTTCCCGGAAATGTTTGAAACATAAAGCATTCAGCCTCAATTGTAGCGCCGACAGTCAGTATCTACAATATAATAAAGACCGATGTATATTTATCTATTTATCTGTTCATATATCCATTTTCTGTCTCGCTTTACTAGAACAGATAGGAGGTAATTAGCCCTGGTTGGAGTCTGTGGTCATCCTGTCAACTTTCATTGAAAATTGATTGGCAGAAAATGAGGCAGATTCCAGTTGATGGCAAACGTACGGTATCTTAATCAGTGGCAGTTCAAATTCACACAGTGAATATATCGAAGGCTGAGTGTGCTTTTTAAGAATATTATATTTTCCATGTATCAAATCTGCGGTAAAGAATAGGGCGACCTTATGTCTGAATGCACTTTTTGCATTGCCGCAGTTAAAATCGCACCACTGAAGATATCTGAAGCTTTCATTAGTACTCTCATGCATCTTGATTCTTACTTTCTTCCCACAGATAATGTTTTGCGTCAGTTATTCTTCCAAGTTTATTTTCGTTAAGCTAAACCACTGGACCTATATTGGATATCCTCCAGTATCCATAATACCGAATCGAAGCTAGTACTTTGAGCGTTGCTGATCGGCCTGCAAAAAGCAATGAATTTTCTCCGTGTCAGAGAGAAATTAAAGTTTCGATACTGAGCAGCTGTGAAGCCATAAACGCTCATCTCAAGGTGCGTTTAGGTTAGCAGTTATAGAAGCAAAAGTATGATTAATGGAGAAGGTCGTCACAAAGACTTCACTGTCATTCTTAACAGCGCGGGCCCTCTAGTATCAAATAAAGTAGCTTGGTTTGATTGCCTACGAAGCTGCAAAATTCAAGTTGCATGTGCCGGGTCGGGGTAAAAGTGCTTCATTTGCAAATTATTGTGGTAAAATTGCTGCTCCACAAACGCACTTTTTACTGAACTGTTTGTCCAAATGAGTATGATGAGGGATACAGACTCCTTTGAATGACACTGGACGCCCCAGAAATTAATTCAGATGAACAATTTCCATATAATAACGCTAATAATAAATAGGATAGTTATATTTATGGAACTTTTTCACCCGCAGCAGCAGTGGGGGGGGGGGGGGTCGGCTAGAGAGAGTGCTGACACTCAGGATCGCGAGTTTGTGTCTGTCAGCCAGGCGAGCGAATTTGTGTTGCGCTTGACGTAATCAGTCAGCCTTGAGTCCCCGGATGCTGCTGCGGAGGTACTGACACTGACCAGAAATGGGGATGGTCGGGTGACTGCAGCGTTTTATGGTTGGCGTCATAGGTCTTGAGCATCTGTGATCGACTGTAGCCGTACACTCTGTTGGGATCTCTAGGCTTGTAGCTGTAGCACGAACCAGTAGTGGTGAGGTCTCCCAGTTGGGGGTGTATATAGTCAATTTGACGGTACCTTTTACCTAGAAATTTACGATCAGCATTCACCTTACAGTTCTGTTTAAAAACTTTTTCTAACGTCCTAAATTTATGAAGACCTCGAATTAAAGAAGCTGACAAATGTATATCTTTCTAAATTTATGAAGGGAAAAGGTTTTAATTGGTACCTTTACCTCTAACAATTTTGATACAGCTTCACTTCTACAAAATTTTTAGAATTCACTGCAGCAGTACAAGAGAGCGATAGAATATTAGAGTAAAACATACAGTTAGTGTTGGGACTGATTCATTACACTTACTGTCTCTTTGCTGGACGGTCTTAATAGCATTATTCTTACGAGTAATAATGGTTCACTGAATGCTACAGTGGATTAAAGGCAAAGATAAAATCAATTTTGACTGCACCCTTTACTAGTAAACCCACACACACTGGCCCGTGCGGCAGATACAGGCTAACTGGGCACAAAGGAGTGAGTACAGCTGCAGCCGTCGACGGGTTGCTAAGAACTATGGCGCATATAGCGCCACCCGCCACCATCCTACTCTAAAGTAAGTACCCCCACGATAGCTATGCGCACCAAGCAAATTTGCTGATTCATCGTGCCAAGTGCCACGATAAAGATCGCTCACCTGACCTGGGGATCGATCCCGGGATCCTCAGCACAACTGTGCAGCACGCAAGGTCTGCTGCTACCTTGGGTTAAAGTCATTTCATTGGCTAGGAAGCGGCTAGTATTGGTCACAACAGAAAATGTGCAGCTAATTCGGCATGATTCCTGTTTTAACCAAAGTATTCCCTTAACGTATAATTTACGCAACACTATTATAGATGAGCCCGGCCGGACTTCTCACCAGGTAGACGGTGAGAGTATCAACGTTAGTGCTGTTCTGCGTGTGCCGTTGGGGAGCGGCGAGTCGCTCGCTGCAACGTTTCACGGCAACATAATTTACTTCCATCATCGCGAGGCTGCGGCGGCTCAATCTAGATAGGCAATTTATTCAGTAAAAGGAAGCTAGAGAGTCTAAAGGGACTTCAGTGCGATTGTGCTCGTTATTCGCTCACAAAAATGTTGGAACCATTTGTTCGCACCTGGGCTTGTTGCAGCGGCCGCCTGTGCAATGGTTGCGCTCTCAATGCATTTTCTTTTGTGTAGGGAGCGCAATGTTGCTCTGCACTGCAGCGTATTGCAGTTAGTGGGTCCTTTACGCCGCGTTATGTGAAGTAAAATTCTTGTACAGCATGAGAACATGACGCAATTAAGCACCGCTCCACTGCGGTGGTGCGCTGCTTGGTGGTCGCTGCAACGAGGTGCAGTGCGTACCACTGCGTTGGTCAAACGCAGTGTAGGGCGTCTTGGAGTTATAGTTCGCCATTTCGCCACCACCAAAATCGATCGCAGACTTTTGTATTAAATTTAAATAACTCTGCAATCGCTGAATTATTTTAGATTAATCCCGCGATTGATTTTCATGAAACACTACACAAAAAATTGCGCTTTTTTGCCGTTTTTCCCCAAAGCAACTAACTTTCTTAAGCAACGTAGTGCTAACAGCTTAACTTAACACGTAACCACTAGTAGTTAACCTATAACAAAGTCCGTATTTTTGGTTGTGCGTAGACCAAATAACAGTCGGCACCACCAACAGTCACCACCACCAACAGTCGCCACCACCATCCCGTTGGTAGGCACACTTCCGCTATCCACTGGGTCGCATCTCGGTATCGCTGTGCCGGACGACATTATGGAATGAGAAGCGCCGTGGGAGAAGGAATAGCATGAGATATTTTTTAGTGCAGCGGCTAATGTTTGAGCTTAAATGTAAGGCAAGCATAATGACTATTGAATAATGCATAAATATTAGATCGACTATTATTAATGTGTATAATGCTTCTTAGTATTTGAACTTCTCTCTATTCCCCAATCAATACTTTACGTCCGCTACTCAGTTAATACGTCGTAGCGTCAAAGGTTGATACCTCTAGGAGCTAAGACTAAACTGCCAGTGTTTGAAAATTTGATTTGTTTATTCCTTTATTCTTCGGAGGAAAGCTTCGCCAAGGATTGCCGATCGAGGAAGGGAGGAATTTTAATCCCGATTTGGATGGAAAAAATTGGCCACCGGACGCGAAAGCTTCGTAGTAATCGTAATAGTAATCACGGACTTTTTATTTTACGAATGCATGCCCAGCACGCCCGTCCACACGCCCAGCACGCCCGTCTACACGCGTACAACAGAACGACTGCGTATGGGCAGCACCTCGCCCTGGTACCGGCAGTCTAATGTTTCGCTTCTTGTCTATATGGAGAAAAAAAACGAAATAGCATAAAAATGCCATTAATAAATGTTAATAAGATTTTGTTCGTTTGCTTGCATATTACCATAAAATAGTACACCGTTCGTTCGTTGGATGGTTGATTGGTTAGCTGGTTGGATCTTCCGTTCCCTGTCTCAGCCATAGAGAGGATGCAAAATAGTCTACCTTTTTATCAGCTCTCCAACAATTTGCAAGAGTTGCACCAACTCTCAATGCCTTATGCAGCCGTAATGCTATGTAAGAACTGAACAAATCTATTATGCTGAACAGAACCATGAAGAGACGAGCGCAGAAGGCGGCTTTGTGTTGAAGTAAATATTTTCTGTCATATCCTGGCGGCCTGGACCTGCAGTTATACGATACTGAAGGATTCAGCCACGATGAAATAATTTTACTACGATTTGAAAAACTTCAATTTCGTTGTAAGATGACTACGCTTAAGGTAGGGGGGGGGGGTTATATGTTGCCTTAGCTATTTAGCTTAAGGTAGTGGGGGGCGGGTTATATCTTGCCCTTAGCTATTTAAATCTCAATTTTGAATAAAAATATTGCTCGCTGGAGAGAAATCTATACATAGTTACTGTTTTTTCTGCTGTTTAGCTGCAGCGTGTGCCATGTGTTCACAGCAGAACCGTGGGGCCAGTTGGCCTATATCTGCAGCACGAACCAGTGCGTGTGGGTTACCCCGTGGAGGATACAGCCAAAGTTGTTTACTTTGCCTTTAACTGATGGACGAGTGTCGATTTCAGTGTTTTGCCGTCATTTTTCGCTGCCGGACAACTACATAGTTGAGATGATAAGGTCTGACTTTCCTTGTGTGAATGCGGTTTCACGCTATAGCGATTTCTTCGCCGTCCGCAGTATGCAGAGTGAGTGTGTTAATGTGTTGTCGCGTTCTTTTAAACGTGAGAAAAATGTCGACCAACGTGAGTTGTAACGCGCTGCAGATTGGCTAAGTCAGCCAAAACTCTGCTAGGGTCGCTTGTTATGTAAACTGACTTAACGGCTTACTTTTTACAACTTCTTTGATGCGCACACAGTTGCGTTGCATGGACGCAACAGTTGCGCTGCATGGACGCAACAGTTGCGCTGCATGGACGCAACAGTTGCGCTGCATGGACGCAACAGTTGCGCTGCATGGACGCAACAGTTGCGCTGCATGGACGCAACAGTTGCGTTGCATGGACGCAACAGTTGCGTTGCATGGCCGCAACAGTTGCGCTGCATGGACGCAACAGTTGCGTTGCATGGACGCAACAGTTGCGTTGCATGGACGCAACAGTTGCGTTACATGGGCGCAACAAAATGTGCGAGCACTTTGCACTGCGTCAGAGGAACAAAAGTCTCTTGTCGGAACCCTCCTCTATGAGAATTAAGCTCTGGCGAGAAAATGAATTGGATGTTCTGGAATGAATGCCGACATTGGATTAAAGCTCCCGGCCTCCTTCTCTTGTTCCTCAGCAGCCGTCGGGCGCTTAATTTACTGAAGCAAATCCCTGGAGTCGCGGAAGTTGTGCTCTCTTGAGTCGCTCGGGCGCAGCACACGCTCTCCTCTGCCGTATCTACGCTGCCGTATCTACGCTGCCGTATCTACGCTGCCGTATCTACGCTGCCGCATCTACGCTGCCGTATCTACGCTGCCGTATCTGCGCTGCTGTATGCTATGCGCTGCATGATGTTTTACACACCGAACACCATAGACCGAGGAACCCACAGATGCACAACTTCTAAGTACATACGTCTCAAAGCCACTCTTCGAGACCTTCGTGACGTCATTATTGTCTCTAGGCGCAGCTGGAGGTACCTACACAACACTGGGATGATGGATACGAACATTAATAATAGCAATAACTAGAGCACTCTGAGAGCGCATACCTCCGCCAAGTGAGCCAACGGTAGCAAAAATTCAAATTGGCTCTGAAACCATAATTTTCTTCGCATAAACTCCGAAATCTAATCATTTGTGCCTTTTTATATTAATAACAGCTTGTTCAATTTTTTTGAAGATCCGTTCATAACTTTTTGAGTTATACTGTTAACAAACGTTATGACAAATATGAGTCAAACA
>LQNS02000211.1:40000628-40019992 GCA_001587735.2 Parhyale hawaiensis
CAGTTCAAATTTTGCTTCATTAAAGGTCATATTATTTCTTACCGACCATTGGCAGATACTTTCCAAATCTCGTTGCACAGATAGCACGTCTTCCACAGATTGCACAGCAGCTAGTATTCGGGTATCGTCAGCAAATGACGAGGGTACCACATAGTTACATCCGGACCCCATGTCATTGATCATGATGAGGAAGAGAACAGGTCCCAGCACAGTGCGTTGTGGAACTCCACTGAGTACCGGCTGTCTGGATGAAACTTTGTTATTGACAATTACGCTCTGCGTTCTATTTGACAGGAATGCTTCAAGCCACCGAAGGCATTTTCACAATAGTGTGAAAAATCTGCCGTTATGATGATTTGCTTTGTATCCATTGGATTAGCCATGTTTGTTTATTAATGAATGTGCGTACAATATTATTCAGTCTATTTTCGTTCTGTTATTGAAACATATTTGAGGTACTGAGCCTAAATGAACAAATATCATTTTCCAGACTTATGCAGTTGCACTCGTCAACAAAGCTTGATTTGTTTCCATGTTCGTAGCTGTCTAGGACGAGATTAAAAGAATTAAGAATATATTCCCGGGAATCACATCGTGTGTCTGTTCGTTTCCTTCGGCTGTCCGATTTACCCTCACCCGACCTGACAACTTTGTGCTCCACTTTCATCCATCATCGAAAGTTCTGAGGCGGTCGGTCTTGTATTTGGCGTTGAATTAATGAGATGTAATTGATTAGAGCTGGTGCTGGTAGTTCGGTGCGGTGTCGGGGCAGCCGACGTAGCTACGGCCACCCTAATTTTGTGTGATTGGGTTTGTTCTGTCAAGCGCTGGTTGGTTCAGAGGTTAAATTGACTGACATGGGCGATGTCGTGCTGGTCCCGCGGTGGCTGGCAGACCTCTAATTTGCTTGTCAGTCTTCTGCCTGCTGCTGAGGCTCCTGCCTTGTCGTCTGTGGCTTCTGCTTCTGTTGCTTCTTCTTCTTTTATTACCTTTGACAACCCTGCCTAAATACACGGAAATTGGCATAGTCCTCGCGGCCGCACTCGGCGATATGGTCTGCTCCAAACGAAGACACTGGAAACTTCGAAGTGTTTCTCACCTTACTGCTTTCTGCTGAAACCAAAACTTGAAGTATTCTTTCTCTACATGACCACGAAAAGAAGAAGTTTTGATCTTTATGGTCACTATGAAAACGATATGTCTCTATTCGTTTGTTTTGCTAGTTAGGCTATCGGTGCTTGAGTTTCAATAATTCATTCACCAGCGTTGAGTTAACCAACACAAAGAACAAGTTACGCACAGTGCCACAATCTGTCTTGGCCTTTGTTCACTGCATTGACGACTGCGCATTAATTATGAACACAAAAGAAGTTGTGAGACGCAGTGCGTGTCGACACCGCTGCTGCACAGATTATTCTACTTCTAACAGCTGAACATTGCGTGCCCCTGAAGCCAGTTCTTTGCTCGCCTTCATACCACATTATTCAGGTATTTGCTAGCGCTTCGTATGAGTGAAATTTTTTCTCAGAGGTTACAATGTCAAGTGCTCAGGATGTTTTTTTTTTCAACGAATTGCCAAATTGCTTACTACCTCCTACTTGTATTTAGCTTAAGTTATTTGTTTTAATTGTCGGGCATTGTGGGAATAGTGGGGCACGCTTAATTTACTTACTGTGTTATTTTTATGTAGTTGCACGTTTCTTAGTCAAACATACACAAACATTTTAAATTTTAGAAGAAGAGCAGTTCGTACTCCCTGTATAGTTCATATACTATAATTGTGATAATTATATCCTCACAAATAATCTGTGCTCTTTAAATTCCTTGCCTAGATTACTCATTGATTTGAACTCGTGAATTTGAGCTTTATGCACGCTGTTATCGGAGATAAATGGTATTAGAAAGAATTGTTACTTTAAATTTTACTGCGTGCTGACACTGCCTACAATAAATTCACCTGTGCGATTACAGTTCAAGGCTGAGTTACTCTGTTGCACTTGCATATTGCCTGTAATCCACATTTAGGAGCTGAGGAAAGGGAAAGTGATGCTGTATTGGTGATAGTGAGAGTTTGTGGTTGTGTTCTGCACCCAGCTAGCAATGTCTGTTCGGGGTCCAGTGCCAGTGGAGGTTGTGTTATACTGCAGCTGTGTGTTTCCGAGAGGACTCGAGTAGAATAATAGGGAGCTGATACAGTCACAGCACTAATAGTAACGTGCTCACGAAAGCGAACAGTTCGTAAGTGCAGTCAACGGGACCGCACCCTAACCGGGAAACCCACACGCATTGATTCGTGCTGTGGATATAAGCCAACAGGCCCCAGAGGAGTGAGTGTACGGCTGCTGTCGAACACAGACCACAAGAGCTTTGGCGCCAGCGACGGAAGGCTCTATGCAACAGACATATGCCCCCTACCCTCTCCATATCAGGCAAAAGTTAGTACCCTCGCAGCGGCACCCAGACCGGTCAAGCGCTGTACAGAGCTTGCCCGCCCGGTAGAGAGGCTTGAACTCATAACTTGGAGGGTTAATATCACAACCTTTAAGTAGTAGCTGGTAAAACGTACATAGGCTTGTCTTTTTCAGGCTCCTAGAGATTTTCAGATATTTTAAATGGACCAAATATATCTTGGTTTGAGTAGTGTAAAGCCTAGTCATTCCATGCAATATTTCACGTGCCCGTGCTTGTGTTAAGTCTACGGAATATTGAACTCACATCTCATTTAATCGCCCCGCAAGATCTTTCTCAGCCGAGGGTCATTAAGTCTGGTCGCCCGATGTAGCTCCTTATCAAAAGTCTGAGCCTCCGCAGAACCTGTGGCAGTTATTCAGCTTCCTGAGTGGCCCCAAATTTTGATAGGGCTAGCACCAAATCAGTGCGTTGGTGCTAAGCTGAACATGTCTCTATAGTCTGACCATGTTATGAAGACAGTTCGGTCGTGGTCAAATACTTCTATAACGGTGCCAATTCTATGGGTATTTCTGAGATTTCTCTATATACAGGTTTTGGGCAATACGAAGATATGGGCCGAAGAAAATCTCAGAAATGCCCATAGAATTGGCAACGTTGTAGAGGAATTTGACAACGACCGAACTGCCTCGATAAAATGGTCAGACTCTAAATTCTGGTGTTCACGTCAATACTTGCCACTGCTTATTCTTGCAGTCTTATTACTGGATTGCGATACCATGCATCGCGTCCGTATACAAAATGACTCATTCTTTTAATGAAATGGATTCATCGTTATCACATTTGAGTAAATCCCGTATTAAAAACATGCCAGTCGACCAACTTGACCAGTATTTGCTTGTGAACGTGTGGTGTCCAGACGACAGTAGAGTGAATAGCAGACTTTTGTAGCGAGATCAGTTTAGGTAATCATTGTGTATGAACTTTACAGAAAACTTATTACGGCGTTCCAACCCATTCTTGCTGGCCTCTTCCGACCGCGAGCGAAACGGATTCCGTACCCAGCAGTTTCCGAGGGACTGATCGTTTGATAGTCAGCTTGTATCCTTTATTATCCTATTTTAATTCGCTTTTTTGTAAATGGCGTTCATGTAACAATACTTGTAGTGACCGACAAACGTTGTAAATTTTTGTAGAGTTACTTTGCCAGCGCAGAAGTACTGTAAGTAGCCGGGCAATGGGCATTGCTCGAAATTATTCGTTGTAATATGGCAGTTGCATCTCCAACAGCTTATTGTCGAGGCATACAGTGATGCTAAGCTGTAACGAGCTGCAGAAGTTATGCCTGTGTATCACGTGCTTCAGATACTTCTTGCGTATTTCTGTTAAACAATTTACTGCGAACTTTCTCGGTTAACTGAGAGACATGTAAGATCCTAAGCTTACATCACGTAATAAAATACGACAGTAGCTGTTACAGAAACAATTATTTTCAGTCATCAATGTTTGGATCGTGTAGATCTAGCTCCGACCGGAATCCTCACAGCGGCATCTTCCTAAGATATTTTATCGTTCTGTCATCGTACACATTGTCGCCAAACAGTGACCACCCGCTGCTCTCAGTCTGGGTAGCGATGCAACGAAATTAATCGATTACGCTTTCCCCTGCATGCCGCTGACTAATGGCTCTGCCGTTAGAATCAGTTGGCTTGCGATCCGCATACGTGCATATGAGGGCCCTAGAACAACAGGGGCGTAAGCAAGAGTTTTTTAGATATGTTTTTCAAACGTAGTTTTTTTCACCATCGGATAGTACAGATTGAGACCTGTCGTTCTGTGAAGTCAGAAAGGCGTAAATATGAGCAGAAATGGTCAAGAATCATGTATGTAAAGTCGATTATTTTGAACCTTATTAACGCAACGAAAAAAAGTTCTTTCGAAAAACCTGTCGCTTACGCCCCTATTGTTCTAGGTCCCTCATATGACGGCGCAGCTGCATGCATGTATTCCGTGTCACGTTATAAGCCACAGTAATAAAAACTTTTGTTAAGAACGCTGTAGGTTCACAAATACGTTTACAAGTACATAGTGAACAAGGTTGGTGAGTTATCCCTTACAGCTTGTCGACTGTTTCAGTTGCGCCCGCAAGAAAACACAGCGTTTTTTTTTTTTTTTATGCAAGAGACGGCCATGTCTCTCCGATGTGTAAAGTTTGCTGTACGTATCCATGTGGAAAAGCAGTTGCTACGTACGGCATGATTAGCTAAGAAAATTATGCTCTCAATAAATAGTAGCGTGTCTTGAGCAATAAAGGTAGAGCAGAATTATTTATTTTAATATAGATTTATTATCATTGTTCGGAAGGCTTCTTGTAATATAGAGCTGGCATGCCTAGCCATCATTTATGCATACTGTGTGCATAGCGAATAATGCAGGCAGTACAGACATGCTGCTCCAGAGCTGATTTCATTCGTCAGGTTGCAGCTGGGGCTCGCTGCAGAACTATGCGAACCTCGAATTAACACATTATGATTTTAGTTTAGCTTAGTTTAGTTTAGTTTAGTTTAGTTTACGATACGAGAAAAGAAAATTAAAGCAAAAGCTTTCTTTCAAATCTTGCTAAGTTTGCATACGTGTACTGAACGAGGAAAAGAAATATATATATGACTTCAGGCATTGAGTCTACGGGAAAAACTTCTACCACAGTACGCCTTGTAAACACACAGGGGCAGAGAGGAATAAGAGAAAATCATTATAATTAGATTAAAGCTCTGGCATTTACAAAGATTATTAATTAGAGGAATCATAAGTAAGTTAGGCGGCGTCTGTTTACCTAGGCCATCATTTTACAAGAAACGGCGCCAAACCACTGTGTCAGTGGAGGTCTTTTGTGTTAGGGCTGAAGTTCTTACTTGCCTGGAGTGGTTGAAATATGGGGCATCTGGTGGGCCCTTGCGCCAACCAACAGGCGCTTGCAGCCTAGCCACAACAATACAAAAGGCTGCAGAATTCCAGCCTTTATTTTATTCTCTTTACTGAGCAGCAAGTGGCCGCAAGTGCCCACCTCTGTGCTCATCCACCCGACGGTGCCGTGTTCCAGCACGTGGCGGCTCATTCAGTTCCGTTGTCTCCTCGGACGGCACTGATAATGTTATCCGGACCCGTTAATTTTTTACCGGGCAAGTGACCACTTTGGGTTACTTCTACATATAATGCTATTTAAATGAAACTAATTTTCAATCGCCCGGTAGGAGGTTTAGCCCGTTGCACACGAGAGCCAAACAACAAACGTTGGTCCGTACTTTTCTGATTACTTTGAGGCAGTCACGGTTTCGGTCCACCCAATATTCTACTGTCAAAAATAATTACCTCCTTAAAATCTGAGACGCCACTGCAGCGTTCCCACTACAGCTGCTGCTAGCAGCACTGTTTCAAATATTACGCCTACTTTCGAGTGAGTTTGAATTCTTAACGACGTCTTTTTTAAAGCGATGTTCAAGCACGTTCAGCTGTACCCGCGATTTTAGGGACTTTTCTTCCAAGAACGTGCAACTTTCTGGAATTTAGACTCTTGTACGGATCAGGCCGTATAAGATGGGCAACTACGAGGAAGGCGTGAGTCTAAGCCGTGTCTATGAGGACTGAACTTAGCACATGTAACTGGTGGCAAGAAATTTTCTTAAATTTAGTATTTTGCTTAAATTAATATGAGCTGCTTTAGTAAAGTTAAGAACTCTGTGGCATTCAACAGCAGTAGCTGGATGTTACAGCGTCAGTACTGAGCGCCAGTACTGGGGATCGTGCCCGCCTGAAGAGCAGGTTAGGTCTTGTTTGCTGAGTCAACATTTCCGACGCTCAGACGCTATTGTGGGGGGTACTCACCCAAACCAGAAATGGGAATTATCTCGGCGGAGGTGTCGCAGCTGTCACTGAAGGCTTCCTTATCTGATTCCCAGCTCTGACAATCTATGGTTGACTGCAGCCATGCACTCCTCTAGGGCCAGTGGGCATACGTCTGCAGCACGAACCAATACGTGTATATCTCTCAGTTGGGTGTAAGGTCAAATTAACTGTACGAAATTCTCCATGAGAGTATAGTATATGACTGCCTTCATATCGTGGAATTTAGCCCTGTGAAGAACAGTGAACGGCTCAAACGACACGACAACAATGCTATTGCTACGAGAAGACAGTTTTTTATTTGGTACTTGTCAGATTATGATTCTGTATCTGGGATAAAGAAAGCATGTAAAGATCGCAACGACCTTTCAGCTCCGCATTCCAATAATAATTTCATAATTTCTCTGCATTATGCTGCACTAGCAATGCACTGTTTCTTTCCTTCTCTGGCAGTGCAAGTAAGTCTGAATTCTACGCTACTGAAACATGTATTGTGCTCTATGCACTGTAATTTGCATGGTATTCTCTGATACTGTAACATGTCTTATATTCTATGGGACTGTAACATGTATTGTATTCTATACGACTGTAACTTGTGTGATATTCTATACGACTGTAATGAGCATTATATTCTATGCGACTGTAACTTGTCTTATATTATAAGGGACTGTAACATGTATTGTATTTTAGGCGACTGTAACATGTATTATATTCTATGCGGCGAGCGAGCTCTACATCCTCGCATCAAGTTGTGTGTGAGAAGGTGTCGTGTGGACTGGCCTTTAGTCTGTAGCTTCAAGCGTGACAAAAAATGGACAGAAAAACATATAAATAAACAGACAAGCACACGTCGATCTTGATTGTTGTATTTTATTTATGCAGCAGCTGCATTTTCTGGCCTTACTATTTAAGAAAGCATTTAATATCCTTCCTCGTTTCCTGCCACGAGCCGCAGGTAATTACGCTCATTAACTTTTTCTCTCTGCCCAGCGTTCGCTTTTGTTTCGAGCGACGCCGTGAGGGCGACCGCCTGGTGCGCTGGCGCTCGTGCGCGAGGCCTCGCACGAGTCGCGCAGTAGCTGGGTGTTATGACACCAGCAGCTGTAACGTGGAGATTTAATTCTAATAATAATAATAGATAACGACATATAATAATATATTTAATAACATATATATATATAATAACATATATATAGTAACATATTTAATAACTATATTATAATAAGATATTTATAATAACACACATATAATAACATACATATATAAAGAGCAACTTGGCAAGGTCATAAGAGTAATGGGATGGCAGGGCTTCTATATAGACACTGTTAAATGCGAGTGAGTTAATTGTCGCCAGATACTCGGAGCGTAGGAAGTGAACGCACTGCACAGTGCCACTTCCTACGCAACTAGCTCTGGCGTAACTCACGTGAACCGTTCTAATAGCTTCACTGTACGGGGTCCGCGGCTAGCATCAAGATGGTCAGTCAAATTGGAAGGGTTACGAAGACATATAATAAATTTAACATCTTCCTGGATTCATATTTACTAAAGCGCCACATGCATCAGCCGCAGGTGGTTATGTGCAATGTGGAGAAAACGCGCTTCTGGCTCTGTGGATGATCAGGGAATTGAGCAGTTGTACCTTGACACATGGGGTGGCTTGCGTAACCCCACTTGAACCTCGTCTATCTAAGCGCCTATCTGGATACCTATCTAAGTTTCTATATTCCAAGTGTCTATCAACGTATGTATCTAAGGATCCATCTATAAAAGTATCAGTATTTATAAGTACCTACACATATGTATCTCAGAATCTAAGGAAGTATCTGCATACGTATCTGTCAATCTAATTATCTATTTATTTACGTATCTAAAGTACCTAAAGTGACCAATATGTACTATGTAATACCGTTGCCTATTAAAATTGGAGTCCCTCAAGGAAGCGTACTTGGACCATTGCTTTTCAACATTTTTGTTAATGATATAACTACTCTTGGTATGAAATGTGTTCTGTTTGCAGATGGTGCAGTGTTCTACACTACTAAATACAATTTTCTCTCAGCCATAACTGATATCCAACATATTTTAAGTAAACTGTCGCAATGGTTACCTCAAAATCGGTTGATTGCCCTTGAGGATAAAACTATGCTGATGTTATTCACTCCATGTTCTCGTCCTGACTTACCAACGATTCGTTTCAACGGTAAAGAATTGGAATAGGTATCTCAGTTTCGATATCTTGGTTTGGTTCTTGATGATAAACTTAATTTCAAAGCCCACATTGAGGAGTTAGGCCGAAAGCTCAGTAGAGTTCATGGTATAGTATATGCAGTGTCTAATTATGTTAATCGTGATTCATTGAAACAAATTTACTATTCATTAGCTTATTCCTTGTTAATTCAAAATATTATCATCTGGGGTGCAGCCCCTTATTGTTACATTCATAAACTAGAAGTTCTGCAAAATTATATACTAAGGCGAATACTTCGCGTCAAACGAGGCCGAAATAATATACCGTTGAATCGTAGTGATATGTACCGCGATTTACAAATGTTGCAACTTCAAGATGTGTATAACTATTCGCTTCTTACGTTTTTCTGATCGCTCATACGTAACCATCCTCTTGTCTTTCAACAATATTACGGATCACTCATACCTCATCAAAACTACGAGATGAGACGCTTCATTCTCAATCTTCCAAATGTGCGTGTTGATATAGAGAAACGTTCAACTATTTTCCAAACCCTATCACTTGTTAATCGGATTCCTACACACCTATTAGATCCTATTTCTAATGACGCCTTTAAAAAGCTGTATAAGGGTTATGTTATGCAATTGTGTTAGTCTACTTACTACTTGTTACCCCAAAAAGTTCTACAACTTTTCAATGGGTTATGCAGATATATTACTGTACGTATATTGTACTCAGAAAGTTTTTCATTATTGTAATGTTTATCTGTGTCTAATAAACCTCTCAAACAAACCTATCCATCTGATTATGTACGCACAGCGCAGTAGTAACGACTCCAGGACCGTGCTGCTCCCAGGACCGTGCTGCTCCCAGGACCGTGCTGCCCTCCCCCAATGCTATGGCTGGACGATCTCTGTAGACGCGGGCAGCTGCAATGTCTGTGTCAGGCGGATGTAACGTACATGCAAAAAAGAAAAAATATAAAATTGAAATGAAGTCGACTTGAACTAATATAAAAGTTTGACGTTTCGGAAGCATCCTCCCATTTTCAAAAATCCAATAAAACCCTCTAAGGATATATACCTAACAACAACATTTTTTTTATTTAAGAAGACCTAAAACGTGATGGTGGTTTTATTGGATTTTTGAAAATGGGAGGATGCTTCCGAAACGTCAAACTTTTATATTAGTTCATGTCGACTTCATTCCAATTGTATAATTTACCAAAGGATGATAAGAAAAAATATATTAAGACGTATGGCAGCGACTGTATGTTACCTCTTCATGCTGGCCACTTGGGGTAAATCTGTGATGAGCAGGAGTGAGGCTTATTAGCTCCCTGATGTCTGTATGATTGCAGGCCATCGTCCAGTGTGTGAAGTGTGGTGGAGACCATTAGGAATTGTTATACGTGCTGCACGACAGAGGAAGTACTTTATGTAGAAGATTTGCAGATTATCTGATACGACCGTTGGTGCGGCTACTTTTATGGATAAACACGGCTAGAGCGGTAAACTGTGGTGCCAGTAGCGGTGGTTACCACAGCTGTAGCCCTATCGCAACAGCAGCAGTTTACCCCAGTTATATCCCTGTGGTAACAGCAGCAGTTTACCACAATTATATCCATGCGGAAAAAGCAGCAATTTACCACAGTTAACATCCCTATGGCAACAGCAGCAATTTACCATAGCTATAGCCCTGTGGCAATCATCAGCAGTTTCCCACAGCTATATCCATGTGACAACAGCAGCAGTTTCCCAACGATGTATCCCTGTGGCAAGAGCAACAGTTTGCTACAGCTATATCCCTGTGACAAGAGCAGCAGTTTGCCACAGCTATATCCCTGTGGCAACAGCAGGAGTTTATCACAGTTATATCCCTGTGGCTACAGCAACAGTTTGCCACTGCTATATCCCTGTGGCAACAGCAGCAGTTTGCCCCAGCTATATCCCTGTGGCTACAGCAGCAGTTTACCACAGCCAGGTGCACCTGCACAGAAGGCAGCTCACGCCCCGCACAAATGCCGTCTAATGAGCCACTGCAGCTCCTCACTGACCAACCGACGGCAACAAAGTGTGCGGGGCTTGGGGAAGTTAGGCCCCCTGGCCTGCTTGAGGGGACACTGGACGCGGTCTGAATGTTGCAGTGGCCATGTGGCGAGCCTTGTGGCTGCGTTGTGGCGACGGCTGACGAATTTTGGCGAGAAGCGTGAGCAGGAGTTGGAGCGGCTGTGACGACTGGTAGGTATGGGGAGGAGTTAGAACAGCTGGGACGGCTGGTATGAGGAGTTTGAACAGCTGTGACGGCTGGTATGAGAAGGAGTTAGAGCAGCTGTGACGGCTGGTATGAGGTGGAGTTAGAGCAGCTGTGGCGACTGGTTTGAGGAGGAGTTAGGGCAGCTTTGACGACTGGTATGAGGAGGAGTTAAAGCAGCTGGGACGACTGGTATGAGGTGGAGTTAGAGCAGCTGTGGCAACTGGTTTGAGGAGGAGTTAGAACAGCTGGGACGGCTGGTATGAGGAGTTTGAACAGCTGTGACGACTGGTATGAGAAGGAGTTAGAGCAGCTGTGGCGACTGGTTTGAGGAGGAGTTAAAGCAGCTGTGACGACTAGTTTGAGGAGGAGTTAAAGCAGCTGTGACGACTGGTATGAGGTGGAGTTAGAGCAGCTGTGGCGACTGGTTTGAGGAGGAGTTAGAGCAGCTGTGACGGCTGGTATGAGGAAGAGTTAGAACAGCTGTGACGGCTGGTATGAGGAGGAGTTAGAACAACGGTGTAGAGCAGACTGGAAGGCTGTTCCGAGTGTTTCAAAAAATGTCTTCGATTTTTTGTAAGCTCATATCTCCTGTTTAAACAGACATTTTTAAATTCTGTTCGTTGCATATTATTAAGAAATTTTCACTTTGCCATTCTGTACAATTCAATAATAGGTCTTAAGTAATGGAGTGCTCAGTAAATAGTTCAATGAACAAAGTTATAACAGACTATGTGTAAAAGTATTTTTTTTTCTATCAATGAAAGTGCATGGAGTAAATAACAAAATATTTGTATTTTATCCTAGAAACTTGAGACCCACGATTAATCCCCTGTTAAGCTTCACTGAAGCCCCAAAATGCAGCTGTTTACACACCAACGAGTTCCATTATCTTGAAGTTTTATAGTGATACAGAACTGCCACCACGCTTGCGGAAAATTGGAGGAAAAATTTTTAAAAAGAAACTTTCCAAATAAGAAAGTATTCACCGTACAATAAGGAAATTCAGTGCCTACGATTCTAGATACTTCGAACAGCTACAAAGGAAGCTCTGCATTGGAGTAAAAGAATGCAGAGAGCTCAATAAATATCGCAAGAGTACGGAACTTTTATTACTGAAAATCCACATTATTCTGAGCGCCGCTACGGAAGCGGTTTGTCAACGTTTAGTGCCTACAAAAACTAGAAAGAGAACTACGCTTGAACCATTTCTTACTAGATAGAAGAGAAAAATCTATCATTACGACCAGATTACGTAAGAACAATATTTTAGATTTGGGTTTTAAGCCATGAATCCTGGTTCTCTGAAACATTGGTTCTAACTGATGAAGGGAACCGTCAGTATCTAACTGATGAAGGGTGCCGTCAGTATCTAACTGATGAAGGGTGCCGTCAGTATCTAACTGATGAAGGGTGCCGTCAGTATCTAACTGATGAAGGGTGCCGTCAGTACTCAGGACGCTATAGGTGCTGGGCTCATAATAAGCCGGAAGAAAATGTAGTCGAGAGAACTATGTGAAGAAAAAACTTTCTGTATGGGCAGGAGTTACTGGCAATGGTAACGTTTTGGGACCTTTTATCTATGACTGATTTCTTACAGGAGGCTACTCCCAAAATATGAATAATTTTATAATAATCCATTATTGAAGAAGCTTACGGTAATAGGTACATGAATACTTGGTTCATTCAAGATGTTACACTAGCACATCGAAGAATCATGGTAAAAACGAAACACATAGTGAGTAGCATTTGGTCATAGAGTCACTGCACTCGCAAATTATGTGAAAAGGTGAAATGGCCTCCCAGGAGTCCGGATCTTTTTCCATGTGATTATTCTCTGTAAAACCGCCTTGTAAAGAACAAAGTCCACAAAGCACCACCTCCATCGCTGGATATCTAACGTCAACGAAACAAAAACGAATTCCATGTATTAAGAAATAGCCTAGTGAATATGAGCAATGCACGTGATAGAAAATCGCCTAATGGGTGCGTAGAGGAGAATGGCAACCAAGCTGAGGGGTACGACTTTTTGTACCAGACGAGGTTTTCTGGATAACATAAGCTAAATTTGTCTTTACTACTTGGATACTTAATCAAACTTTTCCATAAGCCATTTTTGCCTCCTGTTGAGAAGGAGAGCTTCAGTTGAAGCAGCTTCCTCGTTCAACACATGGGCTATTATACCTTTGTTCATTTAATCACATGCTGAGAATGCATCATTTGACATTGTTTATAAAAGTGTGCCTACTTGCGAAGTAAAAGTATGCTAATAATATGCGGTGAAGAGATTGAAAGTACTCCAATGTAAGCCGGAGATATGGCCCTTCAGAGAAACGAATAGATTATTTGAAACACTCGGTATGTAGCACAACTCTGTAAGTAAAAGCCTATTCTGAGTCCACTGGGGAAATAATTACACGCAAAAGATTCGTTCGCTTTGAAACCCTTAGCACCTACACTCCTTTGACTGGAAAAGTTAAAAAAAAAGTGATCTGTTATTATTTCCCCCCCCCCCCCAAAAAAAAAAAAAAATTTACTCACAGCGGCAATTATTTTGGTGGGATACCTTATTGTGGTATTCCTTTTATTTATACACCGCTGCAAATATTTATTCAGTTGGTCAACAAAGTATTTATTGCGCCCTACCGAGTGTGTCTTTAAAAAATGCATTGCATTTGCTCGTATGAAGCTAGAACGCGACAGAAGTTGAGGATGTGGACGGAAATTTTTTTACGTGAAATAAGAGAACCTGTTGGGCAGCCCATTCACCAGACGCTTCTAATTTGTGAACATTGCAGGAACTTAACACAGATCACGGCTCATTTGTTCAATACATATATATATATATACATACACCAAGCTCCAGGAAACGCTTCAAATAATACGGCAGTGATAATACTAACATCATTGATGTTAAAAAGAATGTTCTGTATCGGCCAAGAGCATACGCAACAAACAAAGTGTTGCATACGCAACACTGTGCGGAACTCCTGTGCCTGTGACCTACCTTTCATAGGTCTTCGGACGAAGTCCAGGCGATGTTTCGCACGTCACCCCACGTGTGTTGAGTCACGATGCTGGGTGTCTTCTGTGGGGTCGCAGCTGGCGACCAGTCAGAAACGAGAGAAGTTCTCCGCAAAGCTGCCTACTAACGGACAGTTCCAGCGATCTTACTGGAACAGTACAGAAATAACCGTCAGAAGACGCAACGTGTATGTTCTTTCTGTAAAAGTGTGAGCTGTGGGCACTTCCAGGGAAGCGACGGACACTTTGGTCATTTCTTTCGCTATGGAAATTATTACAGGGGCATTCCTAAGATCTTCCTATTGAAAAGCTGAACTCTTTTTATAGTGTGTGTCAGTATCGCTAAAAAGCTTAGCCCTCTACATGGCAAGTGATCATTTATTGTTACTCTTTATAATGTTATTCCTACGAGAGCTTTTTTTCACCCGCCCGGTAAACGGCTAAGCCTGCAGTCCCGAGAGTTAACCGCATGCGACGCTTCAAACAAAGCAATAATTGTTTTAACATGCGCTGGTCCCGGAGCTAGCGATATGAACAGTCCATTTATTGGTCCGACTGTAACTATTGTAGTAGTGCGGGCGGTACTCTCGCAAACTAGAGGTCTTTGCGGAAACTCAGAGCACAAACTCACGCAACAACAACACTCGATCCGGCAGGTTCTCAACGGCCATTTACTCCGGGGAGCGGACACGCATCGGATTGTCACCTACACAGGCTTGCTTTCTCTTCGCTACGACTGGTGTAAGTATTCTCTAATGCATTTAGTAAAACTTACTTAGTCACCGCACTGGACAAATTAGTCATCAGTTTGATTGACGCCTTAACCTGGAACAGCTCCATGGATTCAACCATTCACACGAATGTTAGTTCTAAGAACTGAGCAGGAAAGGTTCCGTATTCGGCCGAACAATCTCATCCATGTCACCCGTAACTTTTTGGACGGCGAGGGGGGAACTTTGCGGCTGAGTGAGAGACGGCCCCGCAATATTCCTGTTGACGACCCTCCAATCTGCGGCTCTTTCTTTCTGGTCACTTTGGTGATTACTGGAATCTGTGAAAAAGATTCCCAGTGCTGTTGTGGTACCATTTACTGGAGCGAACCTTGACTGTTTCTTGTGAGGCGCCTTTGGACACTCGTGGAATAATAGAATTGGACTCAGGCACAGCTCCGTACAGCTGTATTTCGTACAGCCAGCTGTGCAACGAAGAGGAAGCGGAGCTGTACTGCCGACAGTGCGGTGAGTGCCCGCACTCCCTGCCTTGGAGTAGGCAGTGACACTTGGGCCAGGCCACACTAAACATTCACACAGACAACCTGATGCTGGGATGCGAGACTCGGACGTCATTTATGCTACCGTATCTATGCTACCGATCTTAAATATGAGTCGAAACGATTCGTAAGCTAGCCAGCCAATAGTTGAGCGTACAAATGCATGTGTGACCCCGGCATGAGAAGCTGATTGACCAGCGCATGTGAGGGTGTAGTTACGTCACGCAGCGGGCTGTGGGTCTCTTAACCTCGCATCTAAGAAGTAAACGCTATTACTAATTTGTCAGTCCTTTGCTCGCTACTGTTAACGGCGGCCATAACCTCAAGCAGCCACCAAAGGCGGGCAGTTGCGGCCCTACTCGAAGCCGGGCGGCTGGAAATTTAAACCAGCGGCCTTTTTTGAGCTTGTGGCAGTGCATGAATCGATTAAAGATTGGCTGACATCGCATTGAAAACACTAATTTTAGTTTCTGCAGCCAAGGAGGTTTTGTGTTTGTCCAGTTGGTTTGTTTGTTACCAAGATAACTCGAAACGTTATGGACGGATCTTTACGAAATTCTCAGGGATTGTTAGGTATGTTAGGAGGAGTAGATGAGTAACTTTTAGTGAACATCCGCTCAACCGTCTCTTTGTTTATCTGGCTCTTTTTTCTCGGCGGCATTGCTCAAAATGGGATGGACGGATTTTTATGTAGTTTGCAGGAATTGTTGGGGTTATTACAAGGAGCAAATGATAAAACCTTTGATCTGTTCATCAGTTTGTCTCTATGCTTATCAAAATATTTATCAGTAACGTACTCAAAATGTTATGAACGGATCTTCATGAAACTTGTAGGCATATTAAAACCGTTAGAAGACACAAATTACCAAATTTTAATAAAGATCGATTACTCCGCTTCTGTATTTTACTAATGTTTGTCAAAATGTTTATCAGAACAAAACTTCGAAACTTACGGACGGATCTTCAAGAAAATTGCAGAGGCTGTTATTACTGTAACTAATCACAAATGATCAAATTTTAGTCATGATGAAGAAGAAGAAATACTGATTTCAGGAGAATTTTGAATTTTCCGTAAACATAGCCTTACTTGGCGGAGGTATGCGCTCTAGTTTAGATATGCTTACATCGTGCGAGTATGGAACCTGAAGCACGATGTTGCATGGAGCTCGCAACATCACTGACTCCCGATATTGAACAAGCATGAGTTCCTTGTCGCTGATAACATATTCACTGGTTTATGATGCGTAGAATGTCGCGCTGAACTGCCTTAAGTCTCAAAAAAAAAAAAAAATGTTGGTTGTTCTTCACATGGGGGCTCTTGAAGCTAACAGAATTTCTCTTCTTACGAGCGTACGAACAAGCGCGGCCCCCATGGCAAAGCTGATCATTAGGTGCCGGATATTGGGTGTCGCCGACGTTGTTGTTGTTGTTGTTGTAGTTACGTAGGGGGTGGCTACGGGGGGGGGGGGAGAGGGTCGGGCATGTGGCGGAAGGTATGAAAAAGAAGGTAGGGAGCACAAGAAGTCGGATACAGATAGAGGACTGTCCCATAGAGAGATGGTACAGTCAGCCGACGTCAGCCTAGGCGCCGCCCAGCAACACTAGACCAGATAATTGGTAACTTCGTAGATTAGCTAACAAAACTAGCTAACTAGCCAAGTTAAACAGAGCAGGTACTAGAACAGCTCACCAGACTAGTTAACTAAACTAGGTAGTAGACCAGCTTTATGCCAAGTCTGTCTGTAAGTAGCATTTGTTACCCTAACTTATTTGTGATCTCGCAAACCCTCTAGTATAAATAACAAATTAGTTTTTTCTTTCGCTTAAATAGACTTAACCTTATGTGACTAGAATTTAGTTATAGCTGATTTAGATAAAACCTTAAATAATTGCCAACGAAGTCGTCCTTCTCAGGTGAAGTGGAGTTTACTGTGTTATATCAGCCAGGATGAGATAATATTATTGGTTCTTCACCATAAGCGAAAAAAAAAATCTCCATTCGTTGCTATAGCTTTAGTTCAAGTAATTTTTTCGTTCTTGTCTGTGCTCTTCTAAAATGTCCATGCAGTTTTTCATTTCGCCTTGGACATTGCTTTGGTCGCCCATATTTGTTCTTTTTGTTATGTCGTCCTCGATATTTCCGATTCTCTGCAAGCAATTCGCCATTCTTCAATGCAAGTCCATTACTTTTGCGAGGCGGTTTTGAGGTTTTTGCCATTTTTTCCTGTGGATTTCAATAAAATATTTGGTTCGGCTGCACACATTTCTCCAATTTTTCACCGCATGGCACTTTAGAAAAACAAGAGTTTGTTTCCAATCAGTGCCTTGGTCTGCCGATGTCGCAATTTGCATATAGATAGAAAACCGCCGACTTCTCGTGCCCCTCGACTCGCGTTCAGAAATTTGAACTTGCGGCGTGACACCACATATCGTGACCTTCCCAACTGCCTCCACTTCTTCGTATTTCATTCTCGAGCTCAACCAAGTGCACTTTGGCGCCGCTTCCCTAGCAGAATTTTTAATTGCCCCGATATTGGTTTACAGTTTAGCTTCCAGCACGGCAGGGAATTTTTCCCTGTAGACCGTAACGTTGTCTTCGAGTACTCTTTACCTCGTAAATAATCTAATCTAGTTAATTTTAACGTATCCTGGGGTCCAGTATCTGAATGTTCTGTATGCCACATTGACTTACGTCTCAAGTGTAAGCACTCTGGGATTTACGCCTAGAACTCCATCCAAATAGGCAAATTGAGCGCTCAGGATTGAAGTTCTGGTTAAAGGTAAACGAACTGGATCGTCTCGATGGAACTGGTCGAATGAAAGGTGCCTTTGTTCGTCCAATACATTACGGAAGAGTGACAGAAGACAGGAAAAATATTGACTGTGACAACGAAGTTCAACTTAGTAACTATACTACCACCTAGCGGTGCTTTCGTTTTCTTCAGTTCTTCGCTTTCTAAATTTCGGTGAGGCAGCGGCTGCCTGGCCTTTCAGTAGATCCATTTTCTTCTACCGAATCTGTCGCATCGGGACGGACAGAGCAGTCAGTAAGCAACTCACAAAACTGTGTTTTAGCTCGTGATGGTGTGGTTGTACAGTAAAAAAAGAGCACTTAAGAAAAATAGTATCGTTGTATTGTTAAAGAAAAACAAAGGAACATTGGACTCCGTAACTAGGGAGCTGTTACGCTCCAATATAACAAACATGCTGACAAAACTCATTCATGAATCAGCGATTGCAGATTTAATTCTTGTTATGTATCCCACTATACCTGTTTAATCAATAACGCACAATGTTGTGGTGTCTCTCCGTCTCCATCTGAACGATTAGATTGGACAGCATTCATCTGCTGAGAAGCAGGCGGCGCATTGATTTGCCAAATTTTCAAAACTAAATACACAATGTAGACGTTTCAAGATCCACCAATGTCGTGGTCACACTTGAATTTGTGCTCACAACTTGATGCGGCGACGTGAATCTTGTACGTCCTTTTTGCTACCGTATCTATGCTACCGACTATTATATGACGTGCGTACTGCATAATCTCGCATCCAGTTGTGAATGTGAATGCAAGTGTGGCCCAGGCCTAAGTAATGGAGTACGTAGTGGACTTTACTTTTTCCCTAGACTAATGTTCTTTTTCTGAGCTGATGACGCTCAATTTTTTTTAACAGAAGCTCAGATGCAGTAAAGAAAAAGATATTTTTGAGAGCGGACCCCATGGGGAACATGAGAGTGAACGGGGATATCGTTAAAGTAATTATTTTGGGCCATCATTTAATGAAGGTTGAAGCCATTAGTTTTCATCATAAACTGTGAAAATCAGCGATGTTACTGGGAAAATCCCGCACAGAATACTTTGCACAGTGCTAAACATATTATGCATGCTTGCGTTGGTTCTGAAATGTCCGCACTATATTGTTTTTTTTACAAACCACTGGATATTCCCTGGAATCTCTTCAGTACCGTGGAATACTTCCAATTTTTTCTCACCATTTTATAGCTCAAAACTGGAAAAAAAAACAATTATAATCTATACTGAAGAATGCGATGAGAAGCACGAAGAAGAAATTCTGTTACCCACGACGTACGTTTCGCTGTCCTCAGCTCATCAGGTGGGAGGCTTTAAGATGGTCGAAATGGGCGACAGGAACCTCCTGTACAAGGGCTTCAAAGGTCCTTGTACAGGAGGTTCCTGTCGCCCCGGTGCACCTGTATTGGGGTTGGAGTCAACGTAGCGGACAATGTTCTAAATTTCAAGAAACATTTGCTAGTTTGAAAATTATATTTAAGCTTTGGAATTCTCGGTATCACAGC
>LQNS02000211.1:40020021-40031663 GCA_001587735.2 Parhyale hawaiensis
TTTCGACCATCTTAAAGCCTCCCACCTGATGAGCTGAGGACAGCGAAACGTACGTCGTGGGTAACAGAATTTCTTCTTTGTGCTTCTCATCGCATTCTTCAATATCTAATATAATGCCATCTCAAGACTATAATCTATACTATAATAAGACAGCCGTCAGTCCGTCCATCCGTCTGTCTGTCCGAAGCTTTATTTTTCCCCTATCTAATCTATACTATAATAAGAGAGCTGTCTGTCAGTCCGTCCGTCTGTCCGAAGCCTTATTTTCCCCTCTCTAATACTGAAGAAAAAAATTCCGAGGTACCCAACTTTTTTGTTGCGGAGAGGGTATCTTGGATACGGGGAGGCACTTGGCGCGAACGGACGTACGGGCACAAACCTGTACAAGTATTTCAACGGTGCTACGGGTGATGTCACTTAATTGCGTCTCATCTAGACTATCAACCCTTTTGTTAAGCTGAGATGTTTTCAAATAAAAATTATAATCCTTTGGTAAATTATAAAATTGAAATGAAGTCGACACGAACTAATATAAAAAAAAAATTTTTGTTAGGTATATATCCTTAGAAGGTTTTATTAGATTTTTGAAAATGGAAGGATGCTTCCGAAACGTCAAACTTGGACATGTTTGGACATGTTCATTTTCAACGGTGCTACGGGTGATGTCACTTAATTACGTCTCAGCTAGACTATCAACCCTTTTGTTAAGCTGAGATGTTTTCAATTATATATGTTTATGACTTATTCAACAAAAGGGTTGCACTTGGTGCATATCAAACTTTTTGTTGAGCCGAGATGTTTTCAAATACATATTTCTATGAATTATTCATCAAAAGGGTCGCATTTGGTGCACTAGTACTGAATAAAAAAAAATTCCAAGGCATCCAACTTATTTTTTGCCAAACCGTATCCAGGATACGAACCCCGGAAATTGCCGGGGTATTAGTGAAGGCCTGGTCACGAGCCTTTGTGAACCAAAAGCACTTGGTGAACTTCGTGGACTTTGTGGACATGGTGAAATTTGGAGTATTGTGCACTTTTTCGATAGGATATAAGATATTTTCAAATACATACTTTCATGACTTATTGAACAAAAGGGTTGCGTTTGGTGCACTAGTAACAATAAAAATGACTAGCAGCTTAGTATAGAAAATGTAAGGGAAGCGCAAATGCATACTCACTTCAGAATCAATTTCACATGTTAGTGCTGCAACATTTGAAGGTTTAGCTAAAGAACTCTCACAAGCATTTGCGCTGCACCGTCTAAATAATTAATGGAGGCTGGCCGCTGGAGAGTCGGAGGTGCCCCCATGAGGCACTTCGTTTCTGAGACCCATGGACTGCCGCTCGATGTTCCAGGCGAAAAAGATCGGCTGGAGAGCGGCTGGAAAGTTCATGCGATAGCATCGTTATTATATTTGCAAGTTGACCATCCAATAGCAGCTTTTTCACTGAAAGTATCCAAGCAAGTCAGCGGTGAGAGAGATGCAAGTGTGTCGGCACTGCGGTGGCGGCAGATGGCTACTACGGTATAGCGGCAGATGGCTACTACGGTATAGCGGCAGATGGCTACTACGGTATAGCGGCAGATGGCTACTACGGTATAGCGGCAGATGGCTACTACGGTATAGCGGCAGATGGCTGATACGGTATAGCGGCAGATGGCAACTACGGTATAGCGGCAGATGGCTGATACGGTATAGCGGCAGATGGCAACTACGGTATAGCGGCAGATGGCTGATACGGTATAGCGGCAGATGGCAACTACGGTATAGCGGCAGATGGCTACTACGGTATAGTGGCAGATGGCTACTACGGTATAGCTTCAGATGGCAACTACGGTATAGCCATACTTCAGGCAGCACGTTATACAAACACTATGGCTGTCATAGAGAATAAGTTGATGGTATGTGTCGTCGATGACACGGCCTCACCTCATCAACAATGCTCTGTCTCCCACGACGAGGTCCAGCAAGCGCTACATTAAAAAAAAAAAGACTAAAGCGCAGGAAAGGTCAATGTTCCCGCAAACGGAGACTCCCAGACTGATGTAGCTGTTTTCAATTGGCACCGCAAAGTTAAGCTGAACCAAGCCCAGTAGGCTATAGTTGTCCGGGATTTCAAGCAGGTACAGTTGTTTCCTGCTTTTGGAACGTATATCAGGTGTTAGGCCTAAATTAAGTACCTTTCATCTATCCGCAGAATCTTGTGAACAAAATATTTTGTGTATTTGTGACTGTAAAATTGCATTGCTTATAAGCTGAAAATATTATATTTATGCGCCATTCTTTTTGTAACATGACCTGCCAAAATCCGCCGTAACCAAACGGCAACACCGCGATATGTACCACCGGCAGTCTCTGTTCACCAAACACGATTGAAACTCTTCACAAACAGATTTTTCCTTTCGGGAAGCGGGATTTTATAATTGCTAACAAGACCCGGGCTGTGATGAAACTCATTCTAAGTTCAAGCTTTCGATTTTTTATGAATCGTCTTCAGGAAGATATTTGATGCGGCATCAGATACCTTCCTGATGTCGATTCATAAAAGAATCGAAAGCTTAAACTTAAAATGAGTTTCATTACAATCCATGTATTCTTAGCAATAATATGAAACATGTAATGTGTGTACATTGAGAAGGTTTTTTTTCAATTTTCCGTGTACATCTCTGAAAAATTCCAATTTTTACCAAATGCACTACGATATTTCAAGGTTAATTTGTTTAGTAGAGTAATAAGTATGTTTCTTCTTCACATGTGCAGGATAATGAGGAAGGGAGAGAGAGCGAGGCTGACAGCGAGAGCCGCCCCCAGCAGAGCCAGAGGGACACATGGCACCGCTCTGCCCTCAGCCTCCCTATGTGCCGCGGTGCTGCTGCTGTTTTCCAGAGCTCCTCCAGCACAAGGTAAATTCCAGAGGCAACTTCGATTAATCAAGTTGACTGTCAGCAGGGTAAGATTATCTCTGAATGCATTTTGTTGAACTTCCCATCGCAATGTCATTTCAAGTTGAACGTGTTGCTGATCAAACCATGACAGTTCGAGCCGCCCGTGCTGCAGCAAATTGCATGCCGTGGCGGAACTGCCTTCCTCAGAGATGAGGGGGTGGGGGGTCTCGGGTCATTTGTTCCTTCCGTCAAATTGGCGCCATAGTTTGTGACCCGAGAGCGACTGCGACTACACTTGCTCATCTGGGGCCAGTGGGCCTATACCCGCAGCACAAACCAGTACATGTGGGTTTCCTAAGTGAGGGTGAGGTCTAAGTTGACTTTACATTTACCTCGCTAATATAGATCCCTATTACGATACCTACGAAGTGGTCAGATGGTCAGGAGACGTCTTTGACATGTGCTACTGTAATGGGAATCCAATTTTATTCTAAAAATAGGAATATGCTTCATTGTTGAATGCAGTGTTTGTTTGCTTGATCGCTGTTCGCTGGTATGAGATGGATCCCAAAGGTCCAGTTCATCCTTCTTGCTTTCTTTGATTTCCGCTGCAGTCACTGCTGCTCCGCGCTTCAAATTATGCGTTACGTAAGTCCCTTTACGCGGCACAATTTTACTGCGCAGTGCCGCTGTAACTCCTTGGGATTTTTCTCTCGATCGCGAGATTAGATTAGATAGGCGGCAGTAAACGAACCAATAGGCCCATTCCCAAAGAGATTTCAAGCTCAACTACAAAATTTGGACCTGTGCTTTTTAACTTTGCCTTTGCTTCTAGATATCAGTTGCTGTAACGCCACATCCATTTTTATTCTGAGGACTTGAGTCATAATTATGAATTCATGAACCTTCCATATATTAACAGCGTGAACCACGCTGGGAAATACGCCGTGGAAAAAACTGGGACCAAATGAGCTGGTTGCAGCAGAAGTTGCACCGTGTAAAGCGACCTCTAAGACCGCATCATGGCCCGTCTGTATGATTTCAAGTCCCTGGAATTTTCCATGATGTTCGAGCTTTAGCCTCAAATACGGAACGTGACTGTTTTTATTTCCATTTGATTTCGTGCATTAGCTATTGAAATTCAATTTTCACTTTTAATCTTAAAATTAAAATCATTTTATTTTTGCATGTAGAGAATTTTGCAGAGCGCTATTTGCTGAGAGGTACAAATGGGAAGTCAAAAGGTGAAAAATTTGCAGTTTTACAGTTCCATACGTATTCCTCATTGTTCGATAGCTTAACTGAGTCCGATGAAACAGCAGAAAAATGTAGAGACTGCCAAGTTTTAGTTATCACCCGCGAACGAAGTGAGAGAGGTGATAATGTTTTCGTTGAAGATTTAGGTAAATATATACATATTTGTATATATGTCTGTCCACCCAATGAGTGGTCGAGGGGGTTGAGCAATGTTCATTATTTTATTTTTTTATTTTTTTTTTGCAGGGAGTCTGGTGGGCTGTCCTCAATATGACCCATGCCAAAAAACTAGGATTAGCTGGCTATAAAAAATGACAGCGTTGAAATTTACTCTCACCGCGGGTGATGGTCTTACGCCACGAGGCGCTCTACTTTGCTCATTTTTCACAGAGATATCTGAAGCTCAACTAGTGACGTTCGCTTAGTCAACTGACGTTGCTATCGTTGTATCGCTGTGCTCTCCGCTGAGTGAAGGATTTCAGTTCTTAATTTTTATGGCTTTTAACAGCTTGGTAAATATTTCAGTATACAAAGATTGGTGCTTAAAAGGATACAAGGAAACATTCCGACATTTGAGTACCTAGTTTGTATAGGGAACAAGAGTCATGTGTTACGAACTTTAGAGAAGGAATAGGGAAGGAAGTGCTCGGATTGGCGAGGAACAGAAGTTGCAGAGAGTGTATGGGTCTTTACTCGGGGCAACTTATGTTGCGCAGTACATTCCCGGGTCTCCTTCTCTGCGACCTCCAATTCTTTCACCTGTGACTGTCCAGTTACATTGTTAAGGTTGACAAGCTTTGTAAACCTCACTCAACTAAAAATGATTGAGACCCTTGCACGTTTAAAATAACAATGGAGGTTGAAGGTAATAGTTAATGCATGAAGATAATTCATAAAGTAAAGCGCCAAGTTCCGCACCTTAGTGTGAAGTCTCAATTTTTGGAGAAATCGTAAAGAGAAGCAGTCGTAGAGCGCAACAAATAGAAAATTAAAAAAAATTGAGTTGCGGTCGTATTTCGCAATAAATTCTAATATTTTGAAAAATCCCAAAGAGTTGCAATTGTATTGCGCAACAAAGTTGCAGCGTACAAGCGGGCCTCTAGATTCTGAACACCGCGGCGGGCGCAAGGCAAAAACGCGGTTATTCGGGGCCCTGGGTGGGCCAGGCCGGGCACCGTGGCTGGGTGGGCGAGGTACGTCAGTCTTCCGTCTGTCATCATTTGCTGCCGCCTACAAAGGGCCTAAGGCCGCCTCCGCCCCTCCTGCTGCTAGCGTCTTCACGCTGCCCGCTGTCATGTCAGGTGAACTGAGGGTTCCAGCAAATTATGTATATACTTTAGGGTGTGCTGCGAACTGAACCTTGTCGTTTCCCTTCATAGATTCGATTCGATAAAACATCCTATTTGGCGCTTAGGAAGACGGAAAAGACTTTCAATGTAGCCAGTTCTAATGACGATTAACTTAACTTTTCTCTCTTTTGCTTTTTTTTAATTCACAGCAGCTCATATACTTGACAGACGAAACTGGTAACGTATGTTTTGTTTCTGTACATCGGAAGGGCGAAATCCATTGTAAGACTGATACACAGAGACCGATAGCAAAGGGGACCTGGCTACAGTATCATAACTAGGCAGGTGCGCATAAAGTGTCAGCTTTAACGATGAGAAAATGCTATCAGCCCCAAACTGCAGCGAAAGATCCAATTTACAGTTTATATTATTTGATGTAAAAGTACTCAAGTAATTCCATTAAGTTACGTTACCTTTGATCAAATTATTAATTCTGAAGTATTTACAATTACGAATGAATTCATATATATCAACTTCACAGAGCTAAATAGAATTTGTAGTAAACATTGAGATGGGTTGTTAACTTGTCACTATAAATTATATTGCCTATATTGATTAACAATCGTAAGGCAAGAAACCGTGAAGAAATGTCTAACGTAGGAAAAGAGAAGAGGTGTGGATGCCGTGCGGACGGCAATCCCCCCTTCGACCATTGGCAGACTTAACGATCCGTAGATGAAAATTTGTCTTTGTATTTTTTACCTCTTCTATTATTTTTGTTCGAGATGTCATTTTTAGTTGCAAGTCAATTTTTCATTAAATTTTTTTCTAGCGTTTTTCGTCAATTTTCAGTTTCTGTTAAGAGGGTTAAACCCAACAGGAAATATCAAGAGAAATTCAAGTAGAAGAAAACCAATTTCTATTTTAATTATTCCATCAACTTACAGTAAGTCAAAAGACTTGAGCAGTAATTTTAGCATGCAATATTATTTCAGCAAGGAGAATTATTCCAGCAAGTAGTATTTTTCAAGATTGCTCATTTCATAAGTGATCGAGTTAAACAGCAATCACTTTATCAGATTAATTATGTTCTTTACTGAGATGGAGTGCTAAAGGGAAAAACTGTAATAAATGCCAATGGGTAAGTTGGCTCCATTTCATTTATTCACACTTATAATTAGTATTTCAAAGGAGTGGTTCGAGCAGACAAAAACTAAAAAGAATATAATGAGTAGGAAACCAGGAACGCAGCTGCATATTTCACAGTGATAAACAGGTACATGAATGAAATTTGTACTAGTGTTAACTATCAGGACAGGCACTCAGCCGCAGAATCACACACCACTGCTGCTATGAACGGTCAACCGATGGTGCACGCCCCTATATACATATATCACTCAAGAATATTCTCGTCAGTGTACTTTACGAAATTGCATCCTTGGTCGCATTTTACATAATGAAGGGATTTTCTTGCTTTGTCAAAATTGCTTCAGCTATTTTCCAATCAGTGATATTATGGCTGCTAAATAGATTGGAAAACTGTTTATTAGTGTCTCTGCTGATGTGACGTTCATTATGGTGCTCGTATGCGTAATGCGAAATAATATGGCTTGTGGCCTTGGGCAATGCCTATGTTGTTTACAGTCTTTTGACAAGGCATTCATCTTGCAGCCTAACCAAACAGGGTTAGGCTCCCCTCTGAACAATGGAAGCGGTACACGACGCCTGCCACAGAAAGATAGTAGCGCTTCTGCTCATTCATGTATTAGGTATTGGAGACGGACGAAGTCAAGGAATATTTTCCTTCTCTAATTTTTATTAACTGAACCTGTAAATAAACCTAGACTTGCACTAATTGACCTTAACACATTCACAAGCCCGTAAAGTATATCTTTACAGGCTCAACGTAAGCGTCGAATGGATTTCTGTGAGTAACAATACCTAGGGTAGAAGTTGGTCCGAAACAACTGGCTTTTGAACTCTTGAAACAATGACCAGATTCATGATTCCCGTGTCGCCCAACTACATGGAACTTCCGTGTATCTGGGTAGTGACTACTGAGTGCTAAAGCGCACTAATAGCACACTACTGGACAACCGTGTTGCCAATATTCTTATCTGCGTGTAGCTCTCGACTGGGTCGTGGCAAGCACTCTACGGATGTAACCAGTGATAAATTCTTAGTCTCTGTGGATTCCCGTTACAATATATGGACTCAATCGTCGAAGTTTTCGACTGATACAATTTCTTAGCCTCAGTGGATTTTCTTTCCCCTTTTCTGAGCATTTTGTGATGCCACCGCGGCCCGCATGCATGCATGTTGAGCCATGTCGTGCAGAGCTCGAGCGACCTAACAGTTTCTGGCACAATGAATCTCTCCATTGTTTCGAGAGCACTGGAGAGACGGTGTCCAATACAGCGCATAACAAAAGACTCTTGAACGCTGCCTGCCTCTCCCGTAACTCAGATCTGAGCGGCGCAGCAGCTTCGCTGGTTTATGACCTCGGGGGCGGTTGGGGCTGTAGGGCTCCCCACTCACTCTTCTCACTTCTCCGCAGTGAGAGCTTCTTGTGCTTCTTGGCCGCTGCTCTTAACTGTGTTACACGGTGTTTGGAGACGTCAACGCCCTGCTAACTCTCCTTGTCATTGTTGTCGGCTGCTGTAGACTGTGTTGCACGGTGTTTGGAGATGGCAAGTCCCTGCTGACACTCTCTCTCTCTCTGATTGTTACAGCCGACGCAATATTCGGTAGCACGTAGAGTTTTCAGTGTGTCGGTGTATCTGTCCTTCCGCACTCAGAGCTGAGGAAAGTAAGGATTGTATCCAAAAATCATGGGTTTTCTCAAATATTCCATTCGGATCGCTCGCGATTACATTGCGAGCGGCTCAGTTGCGACGTGATTGCTGACCAGTGAAGAGTTTAAGGTGTGTTGCTGCTATCACCCTCCTGGACTACGCAAAAAGTACGTAAAGGCAGGCAAGCAGTTTAATATGCTATTATTTTATATGGTACAGACGGTCAGCTGAGGTAGATTGTGGGGTGGGAGGTGCAAACGGACGTCGGTTTTAACTGTCATTACCGTTAGCGGTATTGTCTGGGGTTTGGAAATGGCAACACACTGCAGATGGGCCTTGTGTTTATTGCCGGCTAATCTTTGCTGTTCACTCTGTTATGCTTACAAAGAAGAATTTCCTGCCTATCGTTAGCCTTTAATACGGGGATAAATTCCGGTAAAACTAAACTTATGATTGTCAGTCGGCCTAGGACACTTTTACCCTAGCATCCACCTCCGAAAATAGATGATAATTCACTTCTGGGAGCCAGCTCCCTGGAGGTTCTTTGTGTTCTCTCTGATGAGAAAATTACATTCGAGGCGCATATTGGGCGATTCGTGTTAAGGGGCTTCGAGTAAGATTGGGCTTCTTAATGAGATAAACTCTGTGTTTCGTGACAAAGTTGTAGTCCGTTGATGCTTTTATGCTGGCCTGCTGCCGGTGTTAGAGTATTGCTCACCGGTCTGGGCTTCGGCCGTTGACAGTCACTTGCGTCTACTGGACCGAGTCGGTAGCTCAGCCAGCAGGTTGTATGCTGTGAGTGATCTGATGAAGCTGCCCCGTAGACGAGGTGCGGCCTACCTCTGTATGATTTATAAAGTGCACAGTAATGAAAGACATTAATTGGCTGTATTCTTCTGTCCCTGTCCTCAAGATCTTTGTGAGAAATACACATGCTGCAGCTGATGCGCACTCGTATAATTTAGAGGCTGTTAGGTATCAAACTCGCCAACTCAGTCGGTGTTTCCTGCCTTCGTCTTTTCGGCCTGGAATTCATTTCCGGGATCGGCTTTTGGTCGTATCGGCCTGCAGGCGTTTAAGTTAGCTGTTAATGGCTGTCTGGTGGATTTTCCTTGGCAGCGTTTCAGGCTTCCTGGTTTTGCATAATGCCTCATTTGGGTTGTGCTATCTGACCGTTGTGGCCCGTGCTTCAACTTTTAATGATAATAGCTTAGGACAACGCTTACATAGCTCAGTGTCAGCTATCTAATGTACTGTGTGCTGAAGATATTTGCAATAGTAGCCCCAATTGCCAATATTCAGATGTCATTGTATTAATTGCATTTCTGGGGCTGATAAAACGGTAGTTTCTGCGCATCTTGTTTTCGTCCCCAGCTATGACAGTCCTGCGCGTATATGCACTTGATGAAGTCCTATAGTGTGTTTTGCCTTATTAGACACTGGAAAAGGACGAACCATCGGCCTCTACCCAAAAAAGGAGTAAAAGCATTCAATAGGTATTTAAATGACATTGCATTCTCTATTACTTCACATGCGATGACCTGTTGTGGATGTCTATCATCTGCAGTGTCTCCGCTAGATTAAATTTTATCAGATGATACGCACCCAATGAACTGGAATAGATGTCCACTCATATTCTGGTGATCTCTCATCAGCTGCAGTCCACAACATAAAGGCGTCAGCTGTCGGCATCTTCAAACCATCTGTTGTAATTAGTCGTAGCTTAGGGCCTGTTATTGCTTAACTTGGTGGCCTCTGCTCCTGTGTCTCGGGAGCCAAATCGTCCGCATTAGGGGAGCCAACTGCTGCTTGTTGCTCTACCGAGCTCTACACTGTCTGGAGATGACAGAAGCTAAGCCCTTGTAGTCTTCCGGGGCTGCTGTACGTCAAGGTAAATACAACGCGGTGGAGAATGAGCCAGCTAAAGTACTAACTTTTCTCTCTCTCTTCTGTAGTGAAACTGCAACATCAGGAGACTCCAAGCATTGCGACAATAATTCATCGTTAACGCGTGCAAAATGATCGAGTTAGTAGTCTACGTACGGTATGTTCAACGTAAAGGTAAAATCAACTGGACCCAGTGTTCCATCTGGTAAATCCACACGCACTAGGTCGTGCTGCAGACAGATGCCTACGAAGTCCCAAAGACGTGAGCGATTGCCATGTTCAACAAATGTTCAGAGCCATTTGCTCACAGACGGAAGGCTCGTGTGACAACTGCCATCTCTGACCCTCCCCATTTTTGGCCATGTCAGTAATCCTGCAAAGGTGTATGAATGTCAGAAATGCTGACACCGCCATCTGAGTATCGTGAAAATTTACTTAATCGGCGGGTAGGCAAACACTTGATCTCTAGCATGCCAACACAACACTCTGTGTAACCCCGCCGCTGGAGGTATGACTTAGACCTTCGTAGAGTCACGCGACTCAATTACGACCACCGTTCTTTATAAATAACTTCTGGTTCGATACACTTCATATGAAATCGAACACCTTAGGTGATCCCTGACGCGTAAACTCTCAGACTATCCTGTTACAGGATACACTGAGTAATACATATATGAAATGAGGCATAGCACTCTCTCTGTAATTAACTATACACGCTTGCCTAAGTACAATTTTCTAGAGTTTCTGAGGTCCGCCTGTCGACTTTGAATGGAATAAATAAATAAACCTATTCATTTCTCTGACTCATGACGTAAACTCAACTAGAGCCGAGTCATGTTGTCCATCTGACCGATGTATTTACCGTAACTCGACCTTAGGAGGCTGTCGTAGCCGTACTGCAGCTGCACCGCAAGTGTGATCATTGCGGTCTGCGGTCCCTCGATCCTCGTCTGCAAGACAAAATAAGTCTCGGTTTTGGCAGCAATTGCGCTCAATTTACTGCT
Organism: Parhyale hawaiensis; assembly: GCA_001587735.2. Lineage (NCBI taxonomy): Eukaryota > Metazoa > Arthropoda > Malacostraca > Amphipoda > Hyalidae > Parhyale > Parhyale hawaiensis. Next base: position 40,031,144 of record LQNS02000211.1, read on the forward strand.
GTGGCCGCCCAATACTGAGCGGCCACAGCCGCAATGAACGGCTGGCCATCAGCGTCCATATGTCTTGGCGGTAACCCGTCTTTTGGGCCGTACGTCAGCGGCCTCAGGGCGACTTATTGTCAGCATATGCGAGCGCTGAGCACCTCTGCAGCTCGTCAGCGCAAGTTCCTGGACGTGTCGAGCTGAATCCCCCGCGCTTATATGGAGTCCAGCCCTGTCGCGCTGTGCTTGTTCCCTGCCGAGACTGGGGAGCTTTGTGTCGCTTGTGCTGTGCTGTTGCGGGGGAGACATGCTGCACCCGTTAGGGAGAGACATGCTGCACCCGTTAGGGAGAGACATGCTGCACCCGTTAGGGAGAGACTTGCTGTACCCGTTAGGGGGAGACATGCTGCACCCGTTAGGGAGAGACATGCTGTACCCGTTAGGGAGAGACATGCTGTACCCGTTAGGGAGAGACATGCTGCACCCGTTAGAGAGAGACTTGCTGTACCCGTTAGGGGGAGACATGCTGTACCCGTTA
>LQNS02000211.1:40072108-40085402 GCA_001587735.2 Parhyale hawaiensis
CGAATCTCTAATATCCTTCCGTCTATTAGTGATGAAAAGCGTGACACACACCGCAGGTAGGTAGGTAGGTAGGTAGGTAGGTAGGTAGGTAGGTAGGTAGGAACAAGCGTATTAATATATAGATTAAGGATATCTATAGAGCTATACAACTATAGTGTCATCTTGTAAGTGCAGACATTAAGTCCTTTGCATGCATTGTAGGTCTGGCCAACAGGCGACCATGGGAAGTTAATAAGGGTACGAAGCGAAAGTAGGTCAATGCGCCACTAATTCTTCTTTCCCGTTTTTCTCGCTGCGAGCCGCGATGTGGCTGGTCCTTGCCAGTAAAAACTGAATTAAGGCTCAATACTCGCTATTCAGAGAACCAATCTAGGGACACTAGGAGCTATTATCCACGCACGGGGAGTCACGTGTATGTATAAAAGTTCTGTCCCGTGACGTAGAGAAGCCTGGGTGGTTACCTTCCATTCAGAAGTTATTCTGTACTTTCTTACAGTGCCAAAACTGACCCTTTTCAAATATTTCTAGCACGGCTTGTTTTCTCGCACATTGAGCCAACCATTAGTTATTCATACTTTACATTCTAATCATGAACGTGGAAGATAAACAGAATTATTTAAGTCGCGAAAGACAACTGAAGCCGCTACAGTGGTGATTCATAAACACGTTGATGCTTAAAAACAATTCTACGATGACGAAATGTTTTTCTGTGACGTTACAAATTCGAAGACTTTTCGATTTTCGAATTCCTTCTGCAATCGATCCAAGCTACGCTGGGCAGAAGAACGAAAGGATTGGATGCCGTATGGAGGAATTTATTGATTTGTAAGCGTCATATGCTCGCATTAATGCATTTTCATCAGCGTGAGCACTTTGCAGTTCCCTCTCCTTAAGTAATGATGATAGATTACTATCCAGTCGCGTGCTGTAGCCATAACCCGAGGCTCATTGGACCGAGTCCGCAACATCAACACAAACAAACATTTAACAACCCTGGCCAGCTTGTTGTGTCTCGTCAAGCAGCCGTGACAATAACTTCTGGATGATTGGACACAGTTTATGGTCCGTGCTATCATCTAAGTACATTGGACGTTATTGCAGCAGCTTATCTCTGCTGTACACTCGTACTGCATCCATCTCTCCCCCTAACATCCATCCTAATTTGAGAGTAAGACCCCCGCTGAGCCGGCGGTTGAACTCCGTGTATCGCTGCCTCCCCCCGTCGTCCGCCGCGTCTCATTGCAGAGACGCGGAGCAGCTTCTTTATAGAGCCTCGCGCTCCCCTTCTACAAATAGAACACAAGGGCTCTCCATTGGTTAATCCGGCTTCGCCCCTAAAACCAAATGCAAACTTCACTTATGGAGAAATATTGACTCGTTTCAATGGCCGGGAACCCCCGGCCGTGTTTGGTTCCCCTCCGGAAGCGCTTCTTTTCGTGTTGTCGCTGCCATAGTTCTTGATTACTTTCTTGATGATTGGGCTTTTTTCGTTTCATGGACGTCTAATGGTGTTTGATTTGCCAGTGATATCTGGGAAAAGTTCCCTCGGGACTCAATAGCCGCCACCTGTGTACACATTAGCCTGTAAAATTTGGGTCGTCTACTCTTAGATGAATCTTTGGTAACGATGCGCCTGGCCTGCCGACCCAAATAAATGCGTCCGAATAATTGTCTGTCAGAGGACTGTGAGCAGCAGAAAAACACGCTGTGCACTTTCTAATGTTATCAAGATAAACTAATCTCATTGGCTTAAATTTGTTTGGAATTTCTGTCGTGAGCCTTGGTTTTGCTACTTTAAATCGTGTTTCTGGGCGTTAAGCCAAAACCGGTTGCCATTGAGGTAACCTCAAATTCAGTCGTAGACAACCAGGATTAATTTGAGGCCGTCTCAATGCTAATCGGCTTATGAGTAACGCCCGAAACCTGATCTATAATAGTGAAGTCAACGCGTGTGCCTGAAGCTCCTGACAAGCTCAAGCTAGCCAGATCAGCTTATCTCAATGTAGTTGGCCCAATTGGCAGCACCTCTATTTTACTTTTGGTATCGCTTGCACTCGCGACTAGAAAAAATAACAATCATGGCACACCGCAGCTACCCATCTACCCTAGCAGAATGTTTATCCGAACCGGAAATTTGTCTTAATATTGCAAAATCTTTGGCGGGCAAGAACTTCTCTAACGCACTCTGTATGCTTCAAGGCCGTCCTAAGAGCTAAATACGTGAAGCAGCTTCTGGAACAAACAAAAATTCTGTCTGAGACAGCGTGGATGATGTCTTCAGCCCATATCGACCTCAGCCGCGTGTGTGTGTCGCCAAGCAGATGTTTTAGAGGGGACCTCATGGTCTTAACGCCTCGTGTTTCTGTCCTTCGCAGAGGTAAAGTTGGAGTGTACGAGGGGTTGAAGGAAGGTTCCAAGAATTTTTCATGTTAGTTCCATAGCTCTCGCTCTACAGAAGGAAAGCTGAAGTGTAGATGGAGTAGTGATGGGGCGGATATTCGCATCCGCGGAACATCCTCACCTTTTTTGACAGCCGTATCTGCTTCCGCGGATGCTAAGATGGTAACATCCGCAATCGCATCCGAGGATGTCAGAACTGTAAGATCCGCAGCAAAGGAGGTGCGGATGCGCAGGTTTATCACCGTACAATAATCTCATCCATAGTGCTGAAAACTGCTAATTCTCTTTTTGATTAAAATGTGCACCAGCGCTGTCCCTGTCAACAAAGCATCATCTAAGTTTTTTTTCCCAACTGTTGTATAAACGGCCGTCGTGAGAGGGGGTGTGTGTTTGGGGCGGGGCGAATATTCGCATCCCCAACCGCGGAACATCCGCAAATTTTTCTGCATCCGCGGATGTCAGGATGGCAACATCCGCAGTGCATCCCCATCCGAGGATGTCCAATAAATTACATCCTACTCATCACTAATAGGGACTGCAAAGAAGGCACCACCAATAGTTATTTCTTAGCTAACATTGCAATATATCTCTCATTTTACAGAAGTAAAGCTGGAGTGCATAGGGGAGTGGAAGGAAGGCACAACCAAATATTTCGTAGGCAGAATAGACTCCCGTAAAGCTCTGACAGAAGAAGACAAATATCGCTGCTTCGCTTGGGAGCGCTCGAGGGACGCAAACTACGACTACAAGATGGCGCAGAGCGAAGATGCGACTTGCAACGGAGTTCCTTCGGCCAGCGATGGAGCTGTTATCCTGCAGATTAAGAAAGGTCAGTAATGGGATAAAATAAGAGTATAATGTGATAAATACGGTACACAAAATGGAACGCATGTTGCTTTCATATGTACGTACGTGATTATCATATTTTTTCATATATCGTACGAATTTTCTCCAAGTGTAGTGTTGTGTCGCTGTGCTAAGATAGCTTTTTCTGGTATGTTTGGAACGTCTAAGCAAAATAGAGCAACTTGTTACATGGTCTTAGCCCCTCACAAGAGCTTTGCACCTTCACTAGATGCAGATTTGCAGGGTTTTGTAAGAGGCTTCATAAACGATGCTATCCCGTCACTACTAACAATCTCTGGGACTTCGTAGTGACAGTATCCCACCGCTAGTAGCAATTCTAAAAATTCTGTATCAGCATTAAGTTTACAGTCCGAATTTAAAGTGTTTCCCTCCTTCCTGAAAATTCCAAAGCAACTACTTGTCACTTTGTTTAAAACTATTCAGAAAAAATTGGCAATAGCACCAATTACTGTATTAAAATCATCGACAACGTTTCGGCATAAAACTCTTGCCATCTTCAGATCTAAACATACTATCTGTGAACATAAGAGACCAGTTTAGTCTAAATTTGTGAAAACAAAAAATCATTTCCTAACTATTTTAATTGTTCAATAAAAGTACAGATCACGAGAAAGTATCACAGGACAGTGGAAAGTATCAAATCGATCATTTCATAAGCGCCTGCATCCCGATCTTTCCACTGTCACTACGAGCAATTTGGCGCACCCAAGCCACGCACAGAAGCGTCGGTCCCAGAGCTTCTTATAAAGTCAAATGGCGGCGCGGTATTTTTGAACACTTGGGCAGCAGAGCGGCCAGCGCTGCTCGAGACTCGTCCAATTTGAGTAAGCAGTTTAATGCGGCCCAGTGCTGACTCTAAAGTAGCTAATTTGAAACAACTATTGCGTTTGATCTTTACGAGAATGAGAAGGCCGGCTAGCAGCGCCACCATCGCCACAAACGAAGACGCCGGGGAGCAGCCGTATTGGCTCAGCTAGACGGTGATGGCTGCCCCACTTCTCTAAATTATTGCACTCAACTTCACTCTATCACTATGCAGAATGGGACAAATTTATTAAAGCAGTCAACTTCACTCTATTGCTATGCAGAATGGGGCCAATTTATTAAAGCATTACGTCCATAACTTTTTGAGTTATGGTTCTAAGAAAAAAAGAAAGAAAGAAACAAATGGTAAAACGGATCTTCAGCACAAGTTAATCATCTGTTACCCCCGCCTTGCCGCACAATCCGTGTAAATTTCGTAAAGATCTGTCCATCACTTTTCAGTTATTTTGGTGACTGAAAAAGAAACAAAAAGAATAAAAAACTAACAGATATAATCTTCTGGCGGAGGTTATCAGTTTCTCTTCGTCACTATGCAGAATGAGAAGAATTTATTTCTGCAGTCAACTTCACTTCATCCTGTGTAGAAGGGGACAAACTTATTATTTCAATCGATTTCACTTGATCAATGTATGATGCAAATGGGATAAATGGGTCCGTGAGCTACTGGTAATTGACAGTATATTGCATTTATAACTTCTCCACAGAAGTTGAATATACAACATCGCTTAACTCTTTTGTGTCCCAGTTAAACTTCAAATAGCGTTGGAATAGCACTACAAATTACTTCCACAAAATATGGACAGAAGGCAAGAAAGCATGAATTTCCTCATGCTTGAATTGTCTTTTTTAACCATTTACGGGGCAAATGATCATATGTGGTTACTTGCATAATGCTGTAGCTTATTCAGCCCTATTATATATATTTCTTTCTCTCAGGTCACGACGTATAAATTCGGCATATAGTCAACGAAGCGCTCTGGATGAGTGATTTTTCACGGGCAGTAGACAACTATTTCTTCTAGCTTACTCTTTTTGACTTTTTCTACAGCAGTATTATTCCCGTTCAAAGGAGGGTCGCTGGAGCAGATCTTGCTATTCCATGTATTTCTGTCCATTACCATGTGTTCCTGCATCTCCATACCACGCACAGCATCCCTCACACTGTCGTTCTCTGAGGTGTGAATTTTGTTTCATAACCCAAAATTTCTATACTTCAGTGAAGCAGATGTTTAAGTTCGCAAGACCGTATCTCGGCTACGGAGCGCTGACATGCATACAAGCTGGCTGGAGTTACGTTCAAGTTCATTGCAGTATTTTACTCAAGATTTTTTTTTCTGCCTCTCACTATTGATGACCCATGCCTAATCAAGAAAGAAGATAGGGAACATATAATTCGTACAAAACTACCGTAGTACAGTCGCAAGATCGAAGACCTCCTACAAATGCATGGAGAGAGATGAATCGTCTATGAGATACAGTCAATAAAGACTTGAAGCAGAAAGGTTACAGAAGTGAATGAGAGCTGCCGATAAGCCTGAGCGGGAAATGAGGAAACGACAAGTCAGAGAAAAAAAAACCCTGACGTTGAAAGCACTAAAAAAGATCAATGTAGAAAATGAAGCAAGTCAGAGAACAGAAGATTCCGCAACGGCCTATATTAATAAAAAAATACAATTATTGCGAGAATTTTTTCTTGCGCGGATCCACTAGTAATAATTATAATACAGTACACTAGTTTTTGCAAAAGGTGTTACTACTTGAAGAATTATAATCTTTCGTCACTCACATTGTGATAAAAATTTAGTGGTGCGATTTTTGCTTGCCTGAAGTCGCAAACTATCACCCGTTCTTGCGTTTCGAATATGGTAGTTTTAATCCACGAGGCTTGGTAATAATTCGGCTGCTCCTAATTGGCTGTTAAAGCTTGTCAGAGCTGAACGTTATGGCGCCCAATTAAAACTTTAAACTCTTGTATGAATATCACAAACACGTCCGGATTGCGCTCTATTGTATAATACGAACACGAAAAGGAACACGGAAGTATTGTACAACACACACCTTTTCAGCACTTATTTTAAGCCATTGTACAACACACACCTGTTCATCGCTCATTTTAATCCATTGTACAACACACACCTGTTCAGCGCTCATTTTAATCCATTGTACAACACACACCTGTTCAGCACTTATTTTCAGCCATTGTACCACACACCTGTTCAGCACTTATTTTAAGCCATTGTACGACACACCTGTTCAGCACTTATTTTAAGCCATTGTACAACACACACCTGTTCAGCACTTATTTTAAGCCATTGTACCACACACCTGTTCAGCACTTAATTTTAAGCCATTGTACAACACACACCTGTTCAGCACTTATTTTAAGCCATTGTACAACACACGCCTGTTCAGCACTTATTTTAAGCCATTGTAGCACACACCTGTTCAGCACTTAATTTTAAGCCATTGTACAACACACACCTGTCCAGCACTTATTTTAAGCCATTGTACAACACACACCTGTTCAGCACTTATTTTGAGCCATTGTACCCCACACCTGTTCAGCACTTATTTTAAGCCATTGTACCACACACCTGTTTAGCACTTAATTTTAAGCCATTGTACAACACACACCTGTTCAGCACATATTTTAAGCCATTGCACAACACACACCTGTTCAGCACTTATTTTAAGCCATTGTAGCACACACCTGTTCAGCACTTAATTTTAAGCCATTGTACCACACACCTGTTCAGCGCTTATTTTAAGCCATTGTACCACACACCTGTTCAGCACTTATTTTAAGCCATTGTACCACACACCTGTTCAGCACTTAATTTTAAGCCATTGTACAACACACACCTGTTCAGCACTTATTTTAAGCCATTGTACCACACACCTGTTCAGCACTTATTTTAAGCCATTGTAGCACACACCTGTTCAGCACTTAATTTTAAGCCATTGTACAACACACACACCTGTTCAGCACTTATTTTCAGCTATTGCACACAATGCACTGTAAGTACGTATTCAACGCTTATTTGAAACCATTGCACAACACACGCACATGTTCAAAACTTGTTTGTCACTGTATAGAGATAAACTAGCAGCAGCTAAGAAGTGCGTGGCCTCGTACGTTGCCTAGGCTACAACGCACTTTGCCGTCGCTCGCCCTTGTTTACTAAAGAAAAAATCGATGCGGCCTGAATGTTGAAGTCCAATTAGAATTTCATGCTTTGAGCTTCGGCCGCTCCAATGAGGCATGAATGTAGCGATGTGTTGAGCCTTCGACTGCTCCAGATGCGCCTCACGTGATTATTTTTATAAACGCCCTATTCTGATGTGCACATCCCCAGAGGCAACTTTTAATGGGTCTATCCCTGAGAGGGTATTATAATGGGGATATGTCGAACTAAAGCGTCTATTGTATGGTCTTCATGTATTCCTTACTGACGACTAGGGCGGGGAAGGTGTGGGGAGAGAGCGCGTGTGAATTGTATTCTCTATTTGCTGCTAGTAATAAAGGTATTACGCCCTGAAAAAGTATATTACCTCCTGAGAAGTCCTAGATAAAAAGCTTAGGCGAATTATAGTAAACGTATTTTTGCCGTTACATGAATGTACGGTTGAGCTTCTCTGCGTCCTTTTTGTTTATTTCAAAGCTTTTTGCAAGCGTTAGAAAACTCTGAGTATTTTGTCGTGTTTGACGGACAATTGGATGAATCTCGTACACTATACGCAAGTGAAGACAGAATTTACCAGTTATTAGCTCCAACTCAGATCTCTCACCCGACGATAATCTTAGCTCCAGAAGTAAAAGAACAAGTGATTCTTCGTGTTTTCAATATAAAGAACTAAGTTTTTGTAGTTTTGTTACGCAAACTGTAATGTTCTAGTGTTTTGATGTATGTCCAGCTAGTCGACGATATTGGTTGCTGTGCGGCCTTAATCAGAGTAAAAAAAGTAAGCCAGACAAAAAGTAACCGAATAGCAGGAGTGGAGGAGGTGGGGAGTGTACTGTGACGTCAGTGGTGGCAAGCGAGTCTGTACCACAAGCTGTCAGAAACCTTAACACGCAGTAGATTCCTCAAATACAGCTAGACGCTGCATGTGCTAATTGAGTTTTATATCCATTCGGCTCTTGGCCAGTACACCAATCTCGTTTCTTCAGTATAGCATACCTACTGATGCTCTACTGCCTTGGTCTTACCGGTATAGAGTGACAGCTGCAATATATATATATATATATCTCAGTTTCTCGTCCCGGCAACACCTGGTATTATCCAGACAGGAGCCTCTCCGTCCGCCCTTGTGTTTAAATAGAAGAAATACAAAGAATCGAGTCACGATTCGATCCGGGGACCTAGAGATTACCACCCCGCCACTCCTACCACTAAGCCACAAACAGCTAAGGTCCCCGGATCGAATCCTGCCTCGATTCTTCGTATTTATACATATATATATATATTTATACTGTATATATATATTGGAAAATCGACCGACCGAGAAGAGCTGAAGCCCTTCTGGCCACTGCTGTTAGTTTGCGACTGGGTACAATAATTTCTTGGACGTCGAACGGAAAGCTGCAGCTGGTGGAATGAGTCTGCAAATATGATCAGCTGTGAGTTGTATCATTCCGGTTGTAGTACTGACACAATGCAATAAACTGCTTGTATAAGATAAGGCAAGAAACAAATATTGCCAATGGAAAGAGGAACCAGGTTAGAAGCTCATGTACTGTATGAGTACAAGTGGGATCCGGAACTGCAGAGGGTGCTGCTCCCAGTGCTTTTTCGAGCGGCTTTTGACGTGCTCACTGCACTCGGACGACTTCCGAAAGGAAACTTCCCTAATTATTCACTATGAAGTACGGAAAAAGCTGCCTAATTGAAATACCGGCTGCAGCAGTTGGCGCAAGCTAATCATGTACAACATGGCCACGGGGGGGTGAAGAACTATTGCCTCGCGCACGTTAGAAACTGGAAAAAGCCACGACTGCCACGCAAAACATATCACTGCCCTTTTCAAGCTTCATAATATCACCATACAATCTCACTATTACTACGAATATTTTTTGAATTATCGATAGTCATTTCTAAGAAGCTACAACTCAGTTCGAAACAGGAACCAGAAGCTTTGCAAAAACCACCTTTAGCATAAACCATCGCACAGTCATCTGCACGCCCGAAGAAAGCAACTGTACTGTACGCACTAGTAGCCACCACATCTCTTCTTCCAGCCTCCCAATAATTCCAGATGTGAAGTCCCGACCAGCCGCTGACTGTTTACAAGGTGTTATCTTGAAAGCCCTCGTAGGTCTGTCGCCTGCACCGGCCGTGAATTATTCGAGCAGAGCCCGTGGGTCGTGCCGGCGGTGAGTAGCGGCACCGCAACGGTCGTATTTCGGTACAGCTGCGGCGCGTCGGGCTCGAGACGAACGACTTGTGAGAGAGAAGAGCTGTAGCTCAGCAGCTGGACGGTGTGCAGAGCGCGTAGCTCTGAACTGCAGCTGTAGGAATACTTTATGGAAAGACTCGCGTAAATTAGGCGACCGGCCTCGTGCCAAACATGAAATGAAAGGCAGAATGAGTTAAGCTGACTTCAGTTGTTAAACAAAATGAAAGGTGAATTGAAGACTTAGTTAGTGGAAACCAAATAGAAAGCGATACATTATGTGAAACTAATCCCCCCCTCAATGCAAAACAAAATGTAAGGCAAATAGGAAATTAGTGCAATCCTTCCTCGCCCTGACCAACATTTGCGTCGTAAATGGGTAATGTGAATTATATGTTACCGCTAGTTAGAGACATAACTTCGGTAGATATTTTACCTCGTGCTGGAGTCGTCTTAGTATCGGATGCCTTTACTCCGCGTGGATCTTTTTTGTGTTGCTTGTGTAATGTTCTTTGTGCAATTGTGATGAAAATATTTTTTAGCCATCATTTCTTTCGCTTCTGAACCTCACTACACTACCCCACACCGCGCCAAACCTTACGGCAATTAGATTAGATAGGTGACAGTGGACGGACCAGTAGGCCCATTCCCGGAGAGTCGCTGGGATTTATGCCCCGGCCCTCTATGAGCTATTGCCATTATGTCAGCACCAGTTAGATAACCGAGGAAAAAATAAAAAAGGAAAAAAAAATCTCAGCCAAAGAGACAATCATGCATGCACGGTTTATTGCAGCAGATCTGCTGAGCTTAGAGACGTCAAGTTAGTTGGGGCCGAAGAGAGAAAATACATAGATTAAGATGGCCTGGGAAGCTTTGGCCGTTAAGAGTTTGTGACTCTGGATTATGTGTTCTTAGCGGTGGAGGGTGTCTCTCCCAATATTTGTCAAGACGATTTTTATACGCGTTGGCTGTCTCCGCACCGACAAGGTCCGAGGAGAGTCTATTCCAGCTGTTCACTATGGAATACGGAAAATACTGCTGACTTAAAGATTGTTTTTCGAGCTTTACGGCTCACTTATTGACCGTTCTTTTACAGGCGATCACTGACGTCTCTCTCAAAAAGTCCCGTTGGCGGTATGTCGTTGAAGTCATTCAAATATTTGAACGTTTCTATTAGTTGCACCCTGAATCGTCTTTGCTCGAGAGAGATCAGGCCCAGTTCCTACCGTTGACACTCGCACTGCTAGTTTCGCAGCTGAGGTATCAATTTCGTTGCTCTGCGTTGGAATCTTTCTATGTTATCGATTTTATTTCACAGATGGGGCGACCAGAATTGAAAGCAAATTGTAAACGTGGACGCAGTAGCGCTTTGTACAAAGGAATGATGATGTTCTTGAATTAATATTCGAAATTCCTAGTTATGAATTCTGGTACTCTGCTTGCCATTTTTCTTTACTCTTCTTGTTTTAGTTTAAGCGTTGATGATCGCCTCCGAAGCAACAACCAAAAACTCGAACGTACAGGTAGACTATAACTACTCTGAGCCTGCAATTTTTCCTGTACTTCATATAACATTTGGAATAGACTCCCCTCTGAAGTTATCGGAGCAGAGACAGTCAAAGCGTTCAATGATCGTATTGACAAGCACTGGGAGCAACACCCTCCACAGTTACGAACTCTTCCTCCACGACTCACCATTTCTTAACTACCAAATCCTTTGAGTCCACCTCCATCTATTATCCTTCATAATTTAGGTATAATAACAGCACTCATTAAAGAAGCTGCTTAACAAACCTGCTAGAGTTTTTGTCAAAAGTTACGGATATTAAAGACGAAGAAAAGGGTGGAGACATTGTGTATCTAGACTTCCAAAATGCTTTTGATAAAGTCTTCCATCACCGACTAATCAAAAAATTGGAAGCCCATGGCATCCAAGGAGACTATTTACGATGGATCGGGGCTTGGCTTATGGGTCGGCAGCAGCGAGTGAAGCTTCAAAGAGAGACGAACGATTTAATGCAGGTAACATCATGAGTTCCGCAAGGTAGCGTGATTGGCCCTCTTCTGTTCTCAATTTACATCAATAATCTCAATCTTAACATCCGTAGTGAAATCAATAAATTTGCGTATGATACTAAACTATGTCATCATGGCACGAAAAGAGCTGAGCTCCAACAAGACCTTGACCACCTCATGGAGTGGAGTACAACGTGGCAGATGAGCTTTACTGTCGACAAATACTCAGTAATGCACGTAGGGCTGGTGAACCCTTCAGCCCCATTGAAAATGAATGGGACGGAATTGGCTGTTGTCGCCCAACAACGTGACTTGGGAACCACTATTACAAACAAACTACAACACAGTCAGCAAGTTGCAATGAGTGTGAAATGGCAAGCAAGGTACAAGCCGTATGAATGTCGCCTAAAAGAACTGGGTCTGATCTCTCTAGAGCAAAGACGACTCAGGGGGCAACTAATAGAAACATTCATGTACTTGAATGGCTTCAACGACGTACCTATAACGGGACTCTTTGGCTGATACATCTGCTACTCTCTTCCGCTCCAACTACACAGTTTGACATCTCTTAGCTCCGCATATCACCGGCTATTGATCGTGCTTGCGTGCATTCATGATCGCCTCTTTGGCTGAGATTTTTCTCCCCCCCCCCCTCTTCTTCTTTTTTCCTCAGTCCTCTATATCCTACTAACATAATGGCAATAGCTCATAGAGGGCCGGGGCGTAAGTTCCGGCTGTTCTCTGGGAGTGGGCCTCCTGGTATGTCTATGTACTGCCAGCTATCTCCTCTAGTCTTACAAACTTAGTGAAACTGTCTTCCATTAAGTATACTGTGCACCTACGATTGAAATTTTTCGCATAGCTGAGTTACAGTATTTCTAATGACGATGACACACGCTAGACAAAAGAACGAGTATCGCCATCTTTTCGTCCGAAAGCGCTGATGTGCCCATTTAAGTAGCACAGACTTGCAAAGAATTTTAAGTTATAAATCCTTCCAGATATAATGAGATGTCCGAAAGTTAACTAACAGCAAGTACAGAGCAAAATAAATTGATGCTTAACCTTTTTGCACCTTTTCTTGGCAACCTCAAAGCTGTTTACGAGAGTTCAACTTAAGTTTTGCACGAAAAGATTGCGATACTCGTTCTTTTGACTAGCGTGTGTCGTCGCCATAACTAGCACCAGCTACAGTTTTAGGCACATGTTTGTTGCGTCGGTAGCCATTGCCTGCATTAGTTAGGAGACGTCCGTATGAGCCTTGATTGCTTGGTTGAACGTAAAATTTACTTCTGTTATCTAAGCCCATTATACTGTACAGATATATTACCGCGAGTCCTGATGAATTTATCGAAATGAAAAAAAATACGAAAACTGAGAGCGTCCTTCCTTGACAATTTCAAGTGCGATTGGGACTAAAACTAACCGTACCTATAGCCTATGTAGCCCCTAATCATGACTGTACTCCTTTCTTATTAACTTCCCATGTGCTGCGGAGCATTCGTACTTCTGAGAGGATAATGTTTTACTTTCTTTAGAGATAGTTGAATTAGAATTTGAGCTGCTGATGATGGCTTGTTTGCCGTCACCTAATGGTTAGCTGACGTCTGTGGAGTGCAGCCGAGACTGGAGAGTTTAGCTGCATGCAGCGAGCACTCTACACTAGCTTTGCACTCTACACTATCTTTGCACTCAACACTATCTTTGCACTCTACACTATCTTTGCACTCTACACTATCTTTGCACTCTACACTATCTTTGCACTCAACACTATCTTTGCACTCTACACTAT
>LQNS02000211.1:40105228-40118961 GCA_001587735.2 Parhyale hawaiensis
TCCCCACCACACGCTGCACTATCCCCACCACACGCTGCACTATCCCCACCACACGCTGCAGTATCCCCACCACACGCTGCAGTATCCCCAACACACGCTGCAGTATCACCTCACACGCTGCAGCATCACCTCACACGCTGCAGTATCACCCCACACGCTGCAGTATCACCTCCATTACTCCGCAGGCGGCGCTGGCGTGCGCTATCTCGTTACCTTCACAGCACGCCATCGCCCCCCCTCTGCTCCCCCATTGCTCCGAAAAAGCCCGTTTGGGCAGCTCCCGGCAAACAATCTCACGCGCCAAGCGCGCCCTAAACATTGTTCAAGTGATCTCACCGCTGCAGAAATTAGACGCGCTGCCTTTTGGCCTAGAACCTTCTCCACAGCTCATGCTTTGGCTTCTTTTTCGTTACGAACGCAGTACTGCGACACGCAATGTTGTTCCTACTGTGATGCTCGCCGTAGCGCACGACGTATCTTGGTGTAGACACTGCAAGCGTTTTCTCGCTTGCACTAAAATGCTCAACAGTGTGGGTTATGACAACCGTGTTGTAGGGTATTGCAGAAATAATTGTATTTCTTATAGCGAGCTGCTGGTTACAGAAAAAGGTCGTCAGTTACGCTGCAGCATTTTACGATAGAGGTGAAGCGTATTGCTTTGTCTCTATCTCGCAACAATTTATGACAACCTCCCTTGTGCAGTTACTGCTGTAAATCTTGCCACTGCAGAAGAATAGAGTAATGGCGAAATATTATTTTCCCTTGGTACACGCTCCGGCTTGGATGAAATTATTGTCTAGGACTTCCAAACGTGGTCGACAGTGCTAAAGCAGAACGACCTCATCCTTGGTGATGCGTTTTTTTTTTATTTCATGTTCATTCCTGCACTGAACCGAAGCAAAAATTATCTATTTAAAGCCATAAAATATCTTGCAACGTTGATGCAACAAATATTATCAGCGCTGTAAATGCAGCCTGTTAAAAGGAACCTCAGTTGGCGTCGTAAGCTGTGAATATTTCTGATAAAATAACCATCCAACATACTTCGGATAACGACACAGGCACTTGAAGCGACAGCCTTCTCTTAAAGCCAAGTTCATACAATATTCTGGTAGTCTCTGTACGGAGTACAAACTGTGCGGACGTTTAGTTTTATAAATATATATCAATATCCTCCGGCCAATTGTGGATCCGCCAGGGCCGTTTCAAGGTCATTGCTGTTGCAACTACTGGATCCGTGATCGGGTCAACCTATCCTGTAATGTATGTTTTTTTTAGAAAGTGCTTGGGCCTAACTAAACTGTGTGATGACCAGCGAGTTCAGAGAGTATTTGTAAACTCAACTGTTTGGCCACTCAAGTCTTTGCTAATATGCAGACCGTACGTCACCTAACATTAAGCCAGTATCAGTTGTGGAGTTTCGAACCTCTCTTCCAATTTCGATTATACATTTTGACGAAAAAAAAGCTGCGCAGTTGTTGCTTAACAGGGTAGTGACAAAATATTCGGTAGCGTGATAGCGTCAAAATACTATGGTTTGAACCAGCATTCAACAGCACTCAGCGTCAATCGAGATCGGGTGTGTAGACACAGTG
Organism: Parhyale hawaiensis; assembly: GCA_001587735.2. Lineage (NCBI taxonomy): Eukaryota > Metazoa > Arthropoda > Malacostraca > Amphipoda > Hyalidae > Parhyale > Parhyale hawaiensis. The sequence continues at coordinate 40,106,824 of LQNS02000211.1, forward strand.
AAGAAAATGTTTACCCATAACCAGCACGCCTGCGCAATTTTCGTGCTCCACGAGCGCACCAAGGCAGGCATTTCCGGTCTCTGCACGCTAAGGTGTGCTGGACTGGGCAGTACTGTACTCGGCCTAGAGACAATGATGAGGTACGAGTGCCAACATCCTCACAGGAAGCGTGGAGTGTACAAATTTACGAGAAGCGCACTTTGCAGCCTTACTTTGTACAAAAGTCATTTGCGTCTATTAGTTTGTGTGCCAGTAGTATATGTGTTATATGAATAGATATGCGTGCCTATTAGGTAGGTTAAGCACCTATTCTAGCTGAACTGAATCTATTATATCCTATTCTTGACTAACCTATTTTTACCTCGTCTAACGCATACTTTCAGATTGGCCCAATACGCTACCAGGGACACCTAGTTTGTAAAGCACTATAGTGCCGGTATCTATAGAGACCCCATGATTAGGTATAAGGTTGAGAGAGAGGAATGCCTCAGAAAAGTATATAAGGCATCAGCAAGTCATTCTTTACGAGAAGTGTGGCGAGCACAAATGCGAGAGAAGAGCACGTAAGACATTAGGAAGCCATTACGTACGAGAGCCTTCAAGCGTGCATGTCTGCGAACATCGCGTGCTGACCTCTGCACGACACTTCATTAAGAGCGTCAGGCGACGGGCCACGGCCTCTCCAGCTGCGTGACTCTTGTTCGTCATAAGGCAGTCTTTTGTTGCCGCTTCACACGCTGTCGTGTCACTCGCCGCTGCGGTTATTTTGTCACACAGAAATTTGTTACAGTTTCTGCTTCACACCAATAGCGCGCCTAACTCTAGTTTAGTTATTCTAGTACAACTGTTGTATTACTGTTGCGATATTATATTATTTGCTATGTGGGTCACGGTTCGACTGCAGGGAGCTCTACGTGCCATTTCCTTAACATTGTGAGTTTTCCGAGCACGCATGTATTCTTCATAGACACGAAATTAAATGTTGGTTCATCGAATGTATAGAAACGTTGAAAATATTGTTTATGAATAATACCCTAGTACCTTTAGAGCCACAGAAGAGGCTTACTCACATCTAGCAGTATAGAACAGAGGTCCTGACTCCACTTTCTCATATCCAGTAATACAGCACAGAGGCCCTGGCGAATTTGCTCATATCCAGTAATACAGCACAGAGGCCCTGGCGAATTTGCTCATATCCAGTAATACAGCACAGAGGCACAGGCGCACTTGCTCATATCCAGTAATACAGCACAGAGGCACAGGCGCACTTGCTCATATCTAGTAATACAGCACAGAGGCACAGGCGCACTTGCTCATATCCAGTAATACAGCACAGAGGCACAGGCGCACTTGCTCATATCCAGTAATACAGCACAGAGGCACAGGCGCACTTGCTCATATCCAGTAATACAGTACAGAGGCCGTGGCGCACTTGCTCATATCCAGTAATACAGCACAGAGGCCGTGGCGCACTTGCTCATATCCAGTAATTATATGTAGCACAGAGGCTCTGGCGCAGTTGCTCATATCCAGTAATACAGCACAGAGGCCGTGGCGCACTTGCTCATATCCAGTAATTATATGTAGCACAGAGGCCCTGGCGGACTTGCTCATATCCAGTAATACAGCACAGAGGCCGTGGCGCACTTGCTCATATCCAGTAATTATATGTAGCACAGAGGCCGTGGCGCACTTGCTCATATCCAGTAATACAGCACAGAGGCCCTGGCGCAGTTGCTCATATCCAGTAATACAGTACAGAGGCCGTGGCGCACTTGCTCATATCCAGTAATACAGCACAGAGGCCCTGGCGCACTTGCTCATATCCAGTAATACAGCACAGAGGCCCTGGCGCAGTTGCTCATATCCAGTAATACAGCACAGAGGCCGTGGCGCAGTTGCTCATATCCAGTAATACAGCACAGGGGCCCTGGCGCACTTGCTCATATCCAGTAATACAGCACAGAGGCCCAAGCGCACTTGCTCATATCCAGTAATATAGCTCAAAGGCTCTGGCCAGATTCATACCCCAGTATCTCCAGCAAGCATCCAATCAGAGGGAGGTCTGTGTTCCTGTTTGTAAGGCCATTGTGAGGCTCCCAACTTCTTTACAAAAGCGCCATTGTGTGCGGCTGCCATCGGCCGAATGGTAGTCGTCTCCTCAAGCACTGTATTCAAAAGAAGATAATTTGGCGAGGTTAAAAAACTCTCGAGTTAAGGACAGTAGCCGTCGCAGACTTTCATTTTCCATGGGCGCGTTTTGTTGCAGCTTGATGGAGGGAAAATAAAGAACGCCAAGTTGAGGTTAGTGGAGCGTTTGCGCCGCTGCTCGGTCTCCTTTGTGGGTCAGTAGTTAGAACTGCAGTTGGTAGCTTTATTGGGACAATAATAGTGAGGCTTTATTAGCTAGAGGTAACGGTAAAGTCAACATTGACTGCATCCTCCACTGGAAAACCCACAAGCACTGGTTCGTGTGGCAAACATAGGTCAACTGGCCCCAGAGGAATAAGTACAGCTGCAACCGACGACGGGTCGCTAAAATTATGGCGCCGAAATGAAAGGTTCAACGACCCGCCACCCCTCCTACCCTAAAGTAAGTACCCTCACGTTAGTTATGCGCACCAAGCAAATTTGCTGATTCAGCGCGCCGAGCGCCTTGCACAAAGATCAGTCGTGTCTGGCCTGGGGATCGTTCCTGGGGCCCTCAGCACAACTGTGCAGCAGGCAACGTCCGCTGCTACTGTGCCACAGCCAGCACGCCCCAGCTTGAACCTTACATTCCAGGCCGCGCTATCGTCGTTCGCGACGATTTGTTTGCGTGATTGTGTACGCAGATCGTGTGCGCGTGAGCGGCTTCAAGTTGGTGCGCCGCGCTGCTCGCTGTATTGCTGATTAAGTTACGTTAGGTGAGGTAAGGTTAGGTATCGTTAGGTAACGTTAGGTAAGGTTAGAGAGCTTAGGTTGGGTTAAGTTGGATTAGGTAAGTTAGGTTAGGAGGTTAGGTTAGGCTAGGTTAGGTTAGCCTAGGTAGTGTTTATTTTAAGGGTGGCGCGACGCACGGAAGCTTACGTGAACGCAAGATCGTCGTGAACTAGGATAGTGCTTCCAGGGCACGTATTAACGGACTCTGCACTGCAAGCCGCGCTGATTTCGGCACAATAGCACACCTAACCTTCTCCGATGGAAACTGTGCACTGTAAGAGTCATCTTATTCACCGAGAAAAGTGCTATCCCTAAACCAGCACGTTTCCCCGTGCACCGATGCAAAGTGCCTGCTTTGGCGAGCTCCTGTAGTACGAAAACTTTTTTCGTCTTATGTGTTTAATGTCTTCTCTTCTCGCCTGTTATTGGTTTTGGTCCGTGCTGAAAAGGATCGGAAATAGAGGGTGTCAAAGCACAACGTGATCGGTAGAATTTAGGGATTGTTGTAAACAAGTACTTACTGCCGTGCAACGAGGGGAAACACCTGCTTTGCCGTGCTCTTACGGCACGATTTGTGGAGTTTACGTGATGTACAAGCACATGAGGGCAGGGGCTTGTGCCAGGACGGTCGATGCCACAACAACTCCTATAAGAAGGACTTTAACCCTATCCGTACCAGATTAGGCTACTGCCATACAAAAATTTAGTTTCTGTGTAAGAACACACTAGAGCAAAGAACCCTAGTAGCAAAAGGACACAGCCGAGGATGCATGAAGTTAAGCCTTAACCCTATACTGTATGAATTAAACATCACTTGTCGCTGCAACACGGAACCATTTGTTCAGTCTGCCTCTGCGTAAAATGAACATCTAAGAGTTAATTATTATATCGGTGCTGTTCAAATCGTTCTCGCACGCGTCTTCCCAGCCCTCAAAAATATGCCGCAATAGTTATTTTGCACTGTTAAATGATGAATTAGTTGTTTCTGATGAGTTATTTTGGTGCATTACAGCTCAAGCGGCTACGTGTGCACGGTGCTGTACAGACGAGGTCCACACATCATTGAGATGCAGCAGGGTGAGTCACGGCTGCCATGCACAGGTCATTGGGTTCGGTGTGGAGCTGACTGGAATGCATTATATAGCGTTCTGTGTACAGTACTGCAAAAGGAAGAGGAAATAGTGCATGCTTTCACACTGAATTTGTTAACGTTTTGTTTTCATCATGTATTAAAGACGCTCCTGCAATTTGCAAACAACGTTTGAAGTTCACAAAATTAAATCCTTGGAGTAATGGTTGGTATATATTAGTGCTAGATTTACGACACAGCTGAAAGTTCTGACACACTGTGAAGAATTCATTGCGCTGAAGAGAAGGAGAGCGAGGTGACGAGGAGTGCTCCTCGGCTACTGCTCACTGATTCGTAGCTATGCAGTACATAGAGTAACTGCTACGCGCACTATATTGTTCTATAGCTCCTGGTACGCTGGATACGAGTACTGTACCTATACTATCGCCTGCACCATACGAGCAGACCTTGCAGTGGTACGTGCTGCTGTGACAGCTTCGTATTTACTTTGTTGGACGAGTTTCTTTATCACAAAGAGTTCCGAAAGTTTTAGCCAATCTGCTCCCATATTCTTAAATTAACGAGTTAAGCTCTTACTGGACCGGTGAGTGGCAGCGAGTTAAGCTCTTACTGGACCGGTGAGTGGCAGCGTCATAAGCAGCTATAATTGACTGCTTATGACAGCCACAACATCCAGCTCCTCTCGCAAGTTCTACCATATCAAAACAATGTGCACTGATAACAGTGATAGCCAGACGAGTTTCAGGACATCCTAGGCAAAAAATAAACTATAAGTTTGTGTAGACTAGATACTGGACCGGAATAAGGGATGTGTTGTGACAGCTGCGTCTGTTCTGCCTGCAGGCACTTCTGCCATCCTGCCAGAGGACGCCTGTCTGCCAGCGCACTTCAACGCGTCCGTAGCTCCCTACACCACACTCATCAGTGAGTACACGCCTTCCACTTGTTGTGTGAATGTGCCTGTGTATGTTTTGTGAAGGGGTGAAGGTGGGCAACGGCGATAGTGTTTTGTCCAATGTGCCCTGATGAGATGTGCTGAGCTGGGGGGGGGGGGTACGTTTCACCGTTGCTGTTTGCTGTTATCTACCACCGATGCTGCGATGCGCCCATTCTCTTGTTAATTGATAATAAAGAAGAAGTAAGCCAGGTATGCTACACATCTTTGTTTGGGCGCCCTGGATTTTTTCCATTTTTCCTTTCTACAACTGAAAATCATTTATGTGTCCTTATTCTTTTCTCGACTCGTTCTTTTTAACATACTTCTTGTCCCTCATTCCTTCCTCTCGAGTCACCGTTGTCTTCAAGAGGAAGAATTAATGTGAGTGCGAATCATCAGATTGTGAACATTGAATTCGATACTGTGTGCTGAGTTTCAGCGTCAACTAATCACAAACTGTCGTGTTCCCTGCCAGGCGGGTCACCAGCGCCGCAGCCCTGCCCACTGGCGGGGGTGTGGGCCGCGCAACACCCGGGTGAGCGCGGCGCCCGCACGGGTGGGTGTCAGGAGAGAAGAGTAACCCACCTGAGGGCTGGGTGTGGCGGTGTGCAGCACAGCATGGAGTTTGTCCAAGCGTGTGACCCACCGGAGACAGTGGAGCACGGTGGGTAGCTTAACTGAAAATGTAGAGTACTTTCGGGCCGTGGACTAAGCAGACTATGGAGTATAGTTCCCATCATAACTATAGGCACAGCTCGTCAAAATCAAACCGGCTTCCGATCACTTTCTCGCATTGTGCCCAAGTTTAAGTTTAACTGTGACACATCGTGTGGTGATCACATCCCAAGCCCCTCCCTCGTGTGTCCTGCAGCACACCTGTAGGAGCAGGTGTACGTAGCCACTAGCGAACTCAACTTTTGGCCCAACTGATCTGCCAACTTGGGCTTTTCTCCTAGAAAGTTTCATGTGCTAATTGTCCAGTAGGATTTTATTTTACCTTCCGCCAAGAGGTTATGTGCTCGTCGGAGTTTGTCCATCTGTATGTTTGTCGCTTTGTCTGTCACCGAAATTAGGCAGCAAGTTATGAACGGATTTTGATGAATTTGCAGGGATTGTTAGGTATGTTGAGAGGAACAGTTTAATAACTTTTGGTGTTGAATCGTCCAGAAAGTTATTCCTTTATCCGCTTTTTTCATTGCCACAGAACTCGAAAAATTGTGAATGAATCTACATAAAATTTACAGAAACTACTGATCTGATGATCTGCTTACGTATTTGTCACTGCGTTGTTTTTTTCAGTAACATAACTCAGATATTACAAGCGGATCCTCTTGAAGATCCGTCCCGAACTTTTTGAGTTATGTTCTGACAAACTGTAAGACAGACATTAGTCAAACATTCAAACGGACGGACCGATTGTCACCAAAATTTGGTCTTTTATGTCTGTTATCATATCTAACTATTTCTGCGTATTTCATAACGATCCGTTCATAACTTTTCAATTTATGCTGCTGACAAATATAAAATCAAACATAGAGACAAACTTACAAAGGGAGGAATAGATCATCACTAAAATTTGGTCATTTGTTCTTCGTAATATACATAAAAATTCATGCAAATTTCATAAATATCCATCCTTAAAGTTTTGAGTTGGAGTACCTAGTAAAAAGGTAAACGTACAAACAAAGAAAGGGTTCAACGGACCTTTCACAAACGTTAATCATCTGTTCCTCCTAACAGTCCTAATAATCCTTGCAAATTTCGTAAAGATTCATCCATAACTTTTTGAGCTATCTTGGTGACAGATAGACAGGCAAATAGACAACCTCTCCAAAAACGTAACCTCCTTGACGGAGTTAATAACCATAAATGTCTAGGTTTACTCTGCCGTAGTAAATTTTCGAATTTTTGCTTATCAAATGTCTACTTTTTCTGCTGTCTACCTGCCATCAGCAGTCTCCGTGTCTTCTTTATCTCCTTATTTTATCAATACAGAACACTCAACCCCTTCTATCATACTGTCACGTATATGTTACACATCATATAGTGTTATTCCCACGAGAGGGGTGTGCTAATTCATGGAAGAAAGAGTTACAGGCTCCAATCTAGACAAGTAGAAAAACTTTCACTATAGAGTGTTACTATAAAGTGCTGGGTGCATAAAACGAGTCCTTCTGACGATAGGAGGATGGTAGTTTCTCACCGGTAAGGAACGCTGTTTTTTCTGTAATGTATTTACAGTTTCCTGTACCTTCTGATGGTGAATTTTTCCTCGTCATAAAACCATTTGTGATAAAAATGTAGGAGGTGAAAAAGATAAGAAGGAATAAAGAAAAATGTCAATTAAACTAACAAGTGGAAGTAAAGCTCACTTAATATAATCGCTGACAATGTCCGTATGTATGTCCCTGTGCAGCGTATGTGTGTCACGGCCACTGGTCAGAAGGTCAGTCGGTGTTCGTCGTGGCGTCCCCGCGGGACCGTCCGTCCCACCGCCTCTGCCTCACTGCCACCAGCGCCGACCTCGACACCGACGAGTCCCAAGACCTGTACAGAGGTACCTTCAGGGACCCCAGTACCTTCCATAAGAACCATTTTCGAGACGATTTTTCTCGAAATTTTGATAGTCCTTACGAGCAGCGCAGCAACGAAGACGAAGGATACGACCCGGGCCCGTCCTACAACGAGGCGCCCGCTGATTATTACAGCAGAAGCAATTACCCGAACTCTGAGGTCTATGGCGCAGGGTCTGATCCTGAGGACAGCAGACGAGCAGGCAGCGGTCGTGACAGTTATCGGGCCAATTCTCATCAAGACGGTCCAGTGGCTCGAGGTAACAGACAGCTGCTTGATGGCATCAATTTGCTGCACAGCAACCGTACGCTTGTCATCACCGCCCACGCCCACTCCTGCCCCAGGCGGGTCGTGCCGCCCACCACCTTCCTCAGCGTCAACCTCACCACCAAGAGTAAGTGGGTCTATCGCCCGCCAGTAATTAGAATAATTTGTGTTAAGTAGCAGCAATATAAGCAAAGGTGGGCATTTGTGGCTTATGACTTTTGTCACTGGGCCGCAAGTGCCCGTTGCTAATGAAACTAAAGTAGTCATGGAAAATTCCCATACATGACTAAAGGCCTCTTTGATTGGGGGCCGAAATTAAAGCTTCGAGGCTTCACTTGCCTGGAATTTCAGACACAAGCATTGGCTTTGCAATTTGGAATCGTGTTGAAATTGTTAGAAGCAAGCCGATGACATTGAGCCCTCTGAAAACTCCACTTTACGGAGCAGGATAAACTTTCTATAAGTCTCAAGTGTAACCGATTAAGGGTCAGTGCCTATAATTCAATTGAAAGGATCGAAGCCAGCGTACCTGTCCCAAGTTTCAAACAAGTCACGCCTCGACGTTGTAAATCCTGAGCCCACTCGAGCACGCGCTAAGAGGTAGCCGGTACTGTGTAGCAGGTACTATGTAGCAGGTACTATGTAGCAGGTACTAAGTAGCAGGTACTATGTAGCAGGTACTATGTAGCAGGTACTATGTAGCAGGTACTATGTAGCAGGTACTATGTAGCAGGTACTATGTAGCAGGTACTATGTAGCAGGTACTATGTAGCAGGTACTATGCAGCAGGTACTGTGTAGCAGGTACTATGTAGCAGGTACTGTGTAGCAGGTACTATGTAGCAGGTACTATGTAGCAGGTACTATGTAACAGGTACTATGTAGCAGGTACTATGTAGCAGGTACTTTGTAGCAGGTACTATGTAGCAGGTACTATGTAGCAGGTACTATGTAGCAGGTACTTTGTAGCAGGTACTATGTAGCAGGTACTATGAGCAGGTACTATGTTGCAGGTACTATGGATAATGGCACAGACGAAGGATATGCACTAATTATCGTACGCACGCTTGACTGGTGTGCAGTCCATGCACCACTAAGTCTGCCAAAAGAATTAGTACATTTCGGATCGTCTGACGTCCGCAGCAATGGCGACTGTAGGTATTTTCTTACAGAGTTACAGCATAGGCGTCTTTTGCAGACTGTGAGCGCTTCACCCGAGCTATAGGTCAGTTGAAGTGTATCCAAAAGGAAAAACCAGACTCCCGCTAGTTCATCTAGGAGCATTCATTGGTCAGTGAAATACACACAGTTATCGACCACACATTTACCACGCACTAGCCTTATGTTTGCAGTTACCGCAGACGCGTTATGATACAGGCAGTTGTATCGACCACACATTTACCACGCACTAGCCATATGTTTGCAGTTACCACAGACGCGTTATGATACAGGCAGTTGTATCGACCACACATTTACCACGCACTAGCCATATGTTTGCAGTTACCACAGACGCGTTATGATACAGGCAGTTGTAATAGTATCTAGGCAATCAGGTGAAATAGTATTAAGCCATGTAGATCTTTCCTCGGGAAGCAATTACAGCATTTTCCATTTACCTTACTTTAAGTGAACAAGCAGTAATGTTAATATTTGTAGAAACAATTACAGTATATCTTATTTTGCCTCTCGCGCGAGCGTGATTGTTAGGTAGCTCTTTTGCGAGTCAGTCCAGTTAACTCGTTTGGTATGCGATGGCACTGAGCCATGTAGATTAGGTTGTAACTATATAGTTGTAATATTTTTAACAAATTAATGTAGACACAATTTTTAATGTAAGCTGTAATATAATAATCCAAGAACACTTCCCGCCTGTGGAGAAATAAATGTTCAATAAATAATAAATAAATAAATAAATTGTAGTAGCTGCGGCACAACTGAAACTGATATTTTTGCTTTTGAAGACAATGGCCGAACTTATGAAGGCATGTGGTCGGCACTATTGTTTGCTTCGATATGAAACGGTAGTTTCATTAACGATACAGAACGGCGCCTCATAAATATGTAGCTGCTTCGTTCAGATTTATTTTATTCTTTGGTGTGGCAGCAACAGCCAGTACATGTAAAGGTAATATAAAGAAGCTGTCAATACAACCGTTACAGTGCATTTGAATATGTATTGTGCGTCTATAGGAGCGCAGTTCCCCGGTATATTCGAAATGCTAATAACATGGTGGTTATGAAATTCAGGAACCTCCTTTTATCTATAATGGTGTCGAGTAATCCAGATGTAAACGGTTACGTGCTCTGTGGGGATAATTCTGTTTTGGCTCCGCCGCTTGTCAGAGAAAACACCAACAACACCTCATCTCGATCGAATTTGAAGTTCTTCGGCAGCGTATAGATCGACTAAATGCCTTAATAAATGAACTAACTGTTATGAATGATACAACAGATTCACATATACGCCTACATGTAGAAAATCACCAAATTTGACACTATAGCGACTATTCGTAGTCACTTGAATAGGTGGCCACAGTTACTGCCAATAATTCTACTACATTTTTATAAAATGATCTATTGCTTCTGTCTCAATCTTTATAATAATAAGTTGTCTCTACAATAAGAATTACTGAAACCATATTTGCACTCCTTTTGTAGAGTCGTGCGGTATTGGGCAGCCTGACAACCTCTACCAACGCAATCCACACTTGGAGCTCATTCGTTATCTAGAGGCAAATAATGTAGCCAGCAATATATAGTGGTAAAAAATGGCTAGTTCTTCGTATTAAATGCAGAAAACTAAACTAACAACGTAGTCTTCAAAATCTGAACTTTTTTTTGTTCTTTCAGTACAATCACCTATTGAAGGTTCAGTCAGTGTGTACGATGTTTTGCTTGAAGCACTACATTCTTTTAGCCTCACAGACAGCTGTTGTTGGTAGAAACGTTAGCCGCATCAACTAGTGAAGTCTGTGTTAGTACGAGTGCTACAGTGACACGTCACACCATGCCGCGCACAGAGAGATAGTGTGCTGCATGATTACATTACAGTACTTCTGATGTACTTGCACTTCAGTCTGCACGAGGGCCCACGCAGTGTTGCCAACAATCCCCTCTATTCCCCTCTGTGCTGTTGCCTTCAAATGCCTCCCGCGCCTCCAGAAAGTCGCCTTATTCCATGCGTGCGCATTTTGCTTATTATTTTCGGCGTGCTCGACGACTTCTGTGACAGGCGCGTTATGAAGAAAGGGGGAGCGAGGCACTTCAAAGCGGCAAATAAATGCTGTGGCACTCCAGTAGTGTCATTTATACGGAGGGACAAGCGTTCTAATACACCTCCTCGAGACGCGCCTCAAGAGGGAAGGTTCTTTTTTGTGCGGTAACTCCCTCTTATAAAACTACCCTCGTGCGGCCGTAATTGGGTTGGTACTCCTGGCGGTGCGCATTACTGCAATGAGAATCTCGCCTACAAGTGCGCCACTTGAGATCCTTCGAGGATCTTGGGCTGCTCTGAGGAGCAGCGATGAGGTCGTTCGTCTGACGAGGCGGTGTCCTCTGCCTCCATCTTGCCTCGATAAACAGAAATTTATCGTCTAAAATTTCTCTCTTTCTATTTTCCAACCAAAGCGTCACCAACCCACCCACGTGAGTTCACTTAAAATTTCAACGCAGTAAATACGAGACAGCAAAAATAGTAGCCGCGCCTGACAGAACTGGATTAGTAGCCGAAAAGTTACGGTTGGAAATACGCTTTGTCAAATATTTCGTGAGTGGATTAATCCCGATGCCTGCACAGCACCAGTGCGACTCTATAAGGCCCGGGCTACAGCAACGCAACTTGCGATGCAGTGCGAATGATGCGCAGGACATGTTGCCTGAGACAGACAGCAATGATTGGTGTGTCACGTGATCTGGGTTGCGTCGGTGGGGACAATAGATTACTGTACCCGACGTTACGTTTTTGGTGCACCAAATCTGTTGCGTCGCCTGGTGTTGCCTGAACGTCGTCGCGCCACACCAACACGTCGCTTCTGCTACGCATCAAACGCAATCAGCGGCTTCTGCTACCTTCCTACCTACTGTACCTGCCTGTCGTGTCAAGGAGTGTGAGGCAAATATTAACAGTCAACTAATTAATCTATTGTTCCATTATATAAGTTTCAAATTTTACATCCGACTTACGATGTCGAGATATACCTAACGTTTCTTGAATATTAGTACACAAATTAGAATTATTTCCTCTAAAGGTTCTTATTAAGAAGAGAATGGCAAGGGTAAAAACTCTCAGAGAAAGCATGACTGATATTTAAAAGAATCTGAAGTTCGCGACTATAAAATTGAACGTTTCA
>LQNS02000211.1:40119888-40138653 GCA_001587735.2 Parhyale hawaiensis
TATTTCCAGATGTTGATAATGGCCTTGAAGGTTGAAACGTTCAATTTTATAGTCGCGAACTTCAGATTCTTTTAAATATCAGTCATGCTTTCTCTGAGAGTTTTTACCCTTGCCATTCTCTTCTTGAATATTGTAGCAGCTTCAGTTTTCTGCAAGTCACGTATCCATATGTCTTTTCATCCATATGTATCCTTGGCCTGTATTATTTCTTCTTGTTTAGCCCATTTCTCTCGGTATTTCTTCTCCTGTGATGTCACTAGCAACCTCTGCTGGTGCTTATGTGTCGCTTCAGTGCCGTTTGGGCGCCCGTCAATCGCTGCAGGCCCTCTGTCCTCCCAGCGTCTGTCTGCGGATCTCTTGCCTTTGAAAATTACCTTGCTGGCCATCCTCTGTGTCGAGCTGCCCCTGTCGGGTGTGCCGGTACCTCTGTCTACCTAGGACACACGTCTGTCATATCGTCCCTGTCATATCGAGCTGTCTGCCTGACACTCGGCACCGGTGCATCTCCGTCAGTGCCCCATAACACCCCCTCCATAACCCCCCTCCCCTCCTCTAAGAGATTTCATGCCCTCCGATGTTATCCGCAAAGCAGTCATATAATTTCCTTGGTCCCATTTACCGCCGCAGGCCATCGTCGCCGCGGCTCCAAGTTTAATGCAATTTAGGGAGCTCTTCTGTGGATGGCCGCGCAGCCATGGAGCAATGTCACCGTCATCATTAATTGCAACTCATAGGACTATTGCGGCCTTGAATCGCCCTACCTAAACTTCCAGCATAAACACACTAGCTCTATGAGGAGCAAAGTACACCACTATCTTCAAAGTTAGTCGATGCTGCGGCTAGCGTCGCTGCAATGATACCAACCTTCGTTATGCATATCAGCTTGCCCATTAGTGGGCGATAAGTTTAAATGACAAGGCTGGAGCTAACTTTGCGGATGGAGATTGTTTTCCGAGTCTAAGTAGTTTGTTTTGACGCAACTTCTCGTCTTGGGATTCTCGTATATTTTTACTGGAGCTTTTGGTCTTGAGCCATCGGGATGTGGCACACTTTGCATACATTAGCGTCGGCCGCGGCGACAGAAGCAAGGGCGTTGCAGGGGCGCTGCAATTAGCTCAAGTGTTAGTGCGCCTCCCAGTTCGCCTAATTTCATGCCACAAACTTCCCTAAACGCTTAATGCTTTTACTAGCAATAGTGATAGTCTGTCTTGAAAGTAGTGGCTCTCTTCTTTTCCTGAAATTCCTTGGACTCGTGAAACTTAATGCTGAGGCTTCGGCAAATGTCACGGTTTATGCAGTGTTGTTTGATGTCAGTGTAGACATTGAACAAGTACTTCCTTTGAATTATTCTCCTATGCTTGCCTACAGTATAGCAAAATACTTTTTAGTCTCATTCTATTTTCTAAATTATTTTAAGATTATTAGCTCTACCTGGGAAGATATTTTTTGCACGAGTTTGTTTGTTTGTCTGCCTGTATCTCTCGGTCAGTCTTTTAGAAACGAGACTCAACTAGAACGCCTCGTGGCGTAAGACCATCACCCGCGGTGGGGGCAAATTCAACGAAGTCATTTTTATTGGTCAGCTAATCCAAGTTTCTCATATAGGTAAATGATGTGTCCAACAAGGTTAGGGCACAACCGTACTAGTGTATAGGGCCGCGAAATCTTCGTTTTTGAGGGTAACTTACCCTCGCGGCTCCCCTCGCGGGTGAGCTTCCGGTTTATAACGGCCAATGCACTACCGGTTTAGCGGGGGTTTGGCGGGGGGCGCAAATCGGAAGTGGGCGGGGCCTAGAAAACCGGAAGTAGGTGGAGCCGGAACCTACCCTCAAAAACGAAGATTTCGCTGCCCTATACACTACTAATGCCGTCGTTTTTGATGGTCAGCTAGGCCTAATTTTTTGGCATGGGTTACATCTAGGTCAACCCACTAAACTTCCTGCAAAACATTATGAACATTGCTCAACTCCTACTACTTGTTTTGGGTGGACAGACAAATATATAAAAACATATATACTTAAATCTTCAACACTATCACCTCTCTCACTTCGTTCGTGGGTGATGGGAAGTACTAGAAGGTTTTCATAAAATTTACAGGACTGGCAAGAATGTCACTGGATTAACTTTTGGTGCAGATTTCGATTAAATTTTGGATTTAGAACATTTCGAAAATTTTCTATTGTTAGCATTGCGTAGCTTGCTGGAGGTCCGCGCTCTCGGAGTACAGCCGTAGTTATTATTATTATTATTATCACCGCCTTAGTTTTATGCCCGCACTCGCATCAACTGTTCTAAGGTTTCGTCCCCGTGCTGTTTCCGTTTGGACTGTCAGTTTCTCGTGTACTCGTCCCAGACCAAGGCCACCTATATTGTCGAGGTGGCATTGCCCAGACCCGCCTATCGTGTGTTAGCGTCGACTTCTCATAACAATATTTCTACAGCAGAACATTTCTCTTCGTAAGAGTATTCTGTGTTACTAAAGTTCAAAATACCCGTGTGCGCAGGCCGACGGTGATACTTGCGATTCAGTCGCACTTTGCAGATTCTTCAAAACATAGCGACCAAAGAGTGTGCCTCAGTGGATTGCTCAGTGTGCCATTGTAACAAGATAATTATAATTCATCTGTAAACTCTGCGGATACTTTGAACATGATTTATCCGACATAAAGTGTGACAGAATATTCTTACTATAAGTTACGCCTAGCTTACTAAGATTAGTTCTTTATAGTATCAGAAGTAGTGCAGTAACTATACAGTTCAACTAAAACTGAAAAACTTTCTCACTTTACTGACGTCATTGGGTACGGCCTCCAAAGCATGTTCACAGATACAATGTGACGCGATATACGTATAGGTAAAGTGACCTTGACCTCGCTCCTCAAGCGGGAAACCACATGCACTGATTAGTTCTGCTGATAAATACCCGAAAGGCCCTATGGCAGCGCACGGTTGCAGTCAACCGCATTTTGTCAGAGCTGTGGCGTCAAAGATGACCCATAACTGCGTCCCCCCACTCTTCCCGACGTTCCCCACTGCTGGTTTGATCAGTGCTCTTGCGGTGGGCTTTGAACTGATAAACGCTGTCTCTGCAATCTCAAGGACTTCAACTCCCCGAGTAGGAAGCAAACCTAGAACCCCGAAACATGGTAGACCCCGAAACCATGAAAAAGCACAGCGCTCTATCTACTAATGACTGTTTTATTCAAGCTATTCATATTTTTTATGAATATACTGGTATTCGGAAAATTCTCACGTGTGCAATTGTGTCTCCCTGCACAGCCGAGTGCCTGGTGGCTAGCTCAAGCAACACTGTGTGGCTTCGGTGGTGGCTGTGCGGTCTGTGCCTGGTCTTCTCGGTGAGATTCGGACACACCCTCTCCAACAGACCATGGTCTGCAGCCCAGCTCGCCGTCTCCACAAGATGAGAGGCACCGGCTCACCCTAATCCAGTAGAATTATTGTTGATACTCTGATGAACTTTGTGTTCCTGTTCCATAGTGACTTATTTTGTCAAGCCATGTTGTTACGCTGCGTGATAGATATTAAGTTTGATATTCACGACTCTAATCAAATTTGTATTCAATTTACGTTAAGAACCTCTGTTTTCATTGCTTTGTCACTGCGTGGGTAGATCGTAAATTTGATACTTAGAACTTCGAGCAAATTTATCATAGTTTTGTTCAAAGAATATCTGTTTGCTATTATTCCGTGTGGGTAGATATCAAGTTCAATATTTACTATTTTAATCAAATCTGCAATACTATTTTATTAAAACTTGTGTTTAATCGTGTGTGGGTAGATAATAAATCTTATACCTGCAACACTAATCAAACTCATGATTATTTCGTTGTAAGGACTACCTCGTGCACCACTGAACTTCAGCTATAGATGTCAAACTTTGTGCTTATATGCCAAAGGGAAACTACAGCTTGTCTGTTCCAGAAAAGCTACTCAGGCGTGTGCTTAACTAATGGTAACTTTGTCTTAACTTCCTTGCTCAAGAAAATTCATATTTTGTACCTCCCTCGATTAAAAATTTAGACTATCGTGATTCTCCTCCAGTATTTATGACGTTGACTTAGCGAAACTTGATGAAGTTAAACATACTTTTGTCCGTTGTCTGCCTTCTTCATATCCTACACCATCTGTGAGAAAACAACATTTTGTGCGTTATCCGTTTTCTTTGACTTGAAATACCTTTTATGGAAATGTTTTGTGCATATTTTGTTGTCAAAGCTTACAAGAAGTTCATTAACTGCCCCACTGCAACCTTATTATCGTGTGAAGTGTTATTTTCATGCCATTTTTTATTATTATTACTGCTATTTTATTGGATATTGTGTTGTACCTCTCAAGCGACAAAAAATTCTGCACTGTATATTCCCCTATTAGAATGTAGATGCCTGTTTTGTACTGAATGTTCTAATGGAAATTGCCGTTATTGAAGTGGATCACAACTCAAAAGTAAGTTAAACGAGTGTATTTTAGATAAATCATATAATAATGTCTGTGCTAGAACATGTCTCGTCCATTTCTGTAGTTCTTACTTTCATCTTAAATTAAATATTGCAATAATAAAAGAAGAGACAATGTAAACAACTACATATATAGAGTGAGTGAAGTCTGCCATGGTTCACTCTTCACTTGGTGGCGAGCTGCGGTCTCAGTGTGTGGCGATATAATTATTTTATTTCCCACATATACTGATATTTCGTGCGTAATCTGCAATGCGGGGGTATCATTGCCCTTAATGGTTAAGTAACTCAGTGCGGTGCTTGAATCATTCTGCCTGCTAAATATCAGGAGTAACGGCGCTGGTCCACCAAAAGCAGTTCAGCGAGAAGCTGGCTGGCAGGCTGGCAGTTATTGAGAAGCACGGAATGCATTGGAGCGCGTACACCGAACAGCTGCCGCTGCTTGCTCAACTGCCGCTGTTCGGTGTGCGCGCTCCAATGCATTCCCTTGATTCTAAAACACTGCCAGCCTGCCTGCCAGCATCTCGCTGAACTCCTTTTGGTGTGCCAGCACCCTCAAGCTTACCGTATTTTTTAGTTTTAAGCCCGCTGCAAACGAGAGTCGAAATTCAGAACGTTTCTTCCTACTCTGCCGATTACACTTGTAAGGGCATGGCATTGACTTGCTCAACATTGCCCTGTCTAAACAAAAATGCACAAAATCTAAGTCGTCACAGCTTTGCTTATCACTGATGGATATGTCAGCTGCACAGTTTTCAAGACCATTTTTAATTTCAACTGATTCATCATAAGTATAATTTAAGGCAATAAGTAAACCTGTAGAGCTGTTGTCACAGTCACGCAGTCAAGAGAAACGTTTCGGAGTTTCGACTCTTTGTACAGCGGACGTAAATCAGCCAACGGTAGTTTTAATGGAAAATTCGTTGATACTTTTCTTCTGCACCGTGAAATATTTTTTTCCAAATACAATCAAATATATAGAAAGACGACTCAATTATCAATTACTTATTATTTATTGGACTTTACCTCCTGAATATAAATGACCCACATTTTTTCTAATTTCTCTCAGAAACATTCCTAAATTTTGAAACGGAAATACAAACATAACAACGTGAAGCAAACGATGTACTGGGGCCGCTTCGGTTTATCTCTTAATGGCATCAAACCACGGCGTTCGGAAGGAGGCCTGGATGTTGTAGCGAATTTTTAACAAACCACTTTCTTCATCAGAAAATTTTTGCTCTCATTTATTGTCTTCGGAGTTCAATGCTGCTCTAACTAAGCTACAATAAAAATTTATTGATTATCGTGATTAATTGTCTTCTTGGTAGTCCTCAACTTTCGTTCTCACTCTAAATGAGCTGTGAAATAATTTTTTGCCGTTAAAGGCGTTAATAAAAATGTACCATCTAACACTTCGTACTCTTGTTCGAAATAAGATTAGGTTCGGGATTTTTCTGTTTTAAAATTATTTTCAAGGTCTATCGACAAGTTTGTTGCTGAAAATTATTAATACGGGGGGAAAATGCGCCATCCTCAGGCTTGTGTGTTAAACAGGCGAGCTTCCTGTACCGTGCGAGATTCATGCAGTTTCAGAATTTTCACAATGTTTTTTATTCCTCCAATTACTTTGCATAAGTGCTCTTAAACTACATAAAATATGAAAAAGCTGGACGCTAAAAGTAGAATTTACCTTGTAATTTTACGAAGATTCCCGTTATTGCGTTAGGTGCAGCAGCCTCCGCACTGCCATGTTACTCCTGTTGCGTTACCGAAAATAAAACATCAAAAAAATACTTATGGTCGGCAGAGCAGTTTTACAGACTAGCTGATAGAGCTGGAACAGAGCTACTGGGAAAAGTGCAACGCTAAAACCGGCACGCATTCCCGTATACCGAAGGGAAATTTCCACCTTGGCGTGCTGGTGCAGCACGGAAACAGCAGATTTGGTGCTGCACCAGCACGCGTAGGCAAGCATTTCCTCTGAGCGCACAGGAAAGCGTGAGGGTTTTGGGACTACAGTTTTCTCAGTATCGACAAGCACTTGATTTTGCGTTGAAGTTTTCCATATATATGCGCGTGTCGACTAAGTTCGACATCAAGGTAGAAAACAACATTGCAGTACTCCGAAAGTTTATAATACGATCTGATAACTTTCAACAACTAACAATGTAAATAATAAAGTTCTTGAGGCAAATAACAACAGCAGTGAATATATTTCGTTTTTTCGAATATATTCGTTTGACTCCTAGTTGAAGTGCGATTCGTAGGTGCAGTTTTTTTTTTCTGGGAAAGCAAGCTCTTCAATGTCGGCACGAGCGCTGGCTCGGGAGGTCCCGTTGCCGAAATGAAGACGTCCCATGAGCAACACTGTCATGTTAATCTTTCGTTGCGTGGTCTTGCCCTTCATCTTGGATGAGGGAAGTGAACTGCAGTAGGGGCACATAATTTTGAGGTGCAGGGGAGACCCGCGGTGCACCACTCGCTTGGTTAGCACCATTCACCGCCCCAGGGGACCGCACGTTTGGCATCTACCCTAGTATTCATATACTCGTATCTTCTCATAGCACGAGTTTAGCTGTTCAACAGAATTCCTGCAATAGTCACTTTCAAAATTCCACAATTATAGGAAAGTCATAAAGTTTGAAAATTTGCTGTGGTCTATAGTGACAAAAGGTGCTAAATAACACAGCTCTATTAAAGCGATTGTGTGCACTGCTTAAGGCGCTTCGGAAGGTCATAAGCTGTGACTACTGGCAGTGCTTTGTGTACCTTGTGGGTCTTCGCAAGAAGTCCAGGTGACGTTCCTCACGTCACCCCACGTGTGTGGAGTCACTCTGCTGGGTGTCGGCTGTGGTGCCGCAGTTAGCGACCAAAGAGAGAGCCAGCAGCGGATTATCTCCACAGTGCACGTAACCGCTGACCGCTGGTCTATCTGGTATTCTTCTTAAATGCAGCAATAAAATCCTCCCCAGACGTCGGGTGGCGAGCAAATCACCACCAGGACATCGTTCGAACACTATACAAGATATAAATAATTACTATTTTTCAGTGGGCGCGTAAAGGAAAAAAAACTTTTCAGGCCAGTTGATCAAGGATGAAGTTGGGAAATACACCTAGCTAACAATACGCATTTGTTGGTTACTTGGTTGATTTCTGCATTCCCTGTTTCAGGCGGAGATGGGATACAGAAAAGTGAACTGCATGCTCTCCAGTCGTGTTATAAACTCAATGCATTTACCATCTGCAGCCAAGACACAGACAGTAAAAAAAATCAGTCGCGTTCTGAAATTATTATTTCTTGGCTTGGACGGCGCTGTTCCATAGACAAACGAACACAGACATGAATTTCTTAATTCGCTATTTTTCTAGAAAATTTGGAGCACCGAGGCTTCATGTTATCATATCACTCGTGATTACATAATAAATACCTAAATAGGGTTTGAGTCTTATGTCTTTTGTTGATATTAAATGGCTCAAGACCTTAGGAAGAAGCAAAATGATAACCCTAAGGTTCGCTAAACAATACATTCAGAATCCTTGAAATCTTTCAATCATCTAAGTCATATAGACTATGCGGTAGATTCTTTCAGATCACTGTGCAACTTAATTGTTTGTAAACATTTTCTGGCTCTACACAGTCAAAATATTAGACACTCCCGCCGCATGAAATCACTTAACGGAATTATCCCGTTCGACTGCAGCCGCACTTACTCCTCTGGGGCCAGTGGGCCTATACTCGCAGCACAAACCAGTGCATGTGGGTTTCCCAGGTGAGCGTGCGGGCTAAGTTGACTTTACCTTTACCGCTGATGGCTCAGAGAGAGAAAGGCTAATGGTGACGTCACAGAGACCTGGAGGACGAGCTGAGATGCCCTTAGAAGTTGTACAGCTGTGTCTTCTCTAGTCCATGCCTGCATTGCTGAAGCAGAACTCACCTCCATCATCTCTTTTCAATATTAGATAGATAAATGATGCTAAAGGAGAGTACATAAAAGGAAAGAATGATAGAGAAAGAAGTCACGTATGAAAGAACCTCGTATCGGCGTAGTTTTATTTTATTTTTGTAGTAGCGCCTTTCGATGGCTTCAGAGCCTGTTCGGCACCTAATAGTCTTCTGAATGCGAAGAAATGGCGATTTCGCTGATGTAACTATTTTTTGCCGTCATCTGATGAGGGCGCCGGCCAAGAGAAATCATTGTAAACTATATTCCTATTGATATTTGCGGAACTAACTTCTCACTCATCCTTAGCTAACTGCCACTGCACGGTGGAAGAATAAACATTCTCGTAGCGGTGCACAAACTTGAATGCCATTGGCCATATGCTGCATACCTACTTTACCAGCACGACTTCATGTTTGCGATATGGTCGGTAACCCATCGCTGCGCTTGTGATGGTATCGGTGGTTAGAATGCACATTATGAGGTGGTGAACCTAGGAATCTCCATAATTTTACTTAATATTTTTTAAACTGTATCTTGTAGACGTGAATCATTTCTAACTCGCAGCTCGTGCTTGTGCGCTTCGTACAATGCAGCATTCAATATACCGGAGATTTCATTTTTTTTTGACAAGTTGTTTTCATGTTATGATAGAATTTATATTGAAAGCAACAGGTGGGGGTATTTTGCTTCCCTTACCGAGGTGCGCCTCAAGATCATCGCCCAGGCGTGTAACTTATAGATCAACAAAAAGTAGCACTGATTGTTTTTTTCAACAATTCAAATAGACTGATGTGTCGAACCTGCCTACAAAAACTGTTTTACAATATCTGCCACCTAAAATAGGTAAAAGCTCTGTACTTATAACAAAAAAAAAGTACATCTAAATGGCCATAAGGTCGCGCTGTAAAATATTGTAAGAGAGAAGCATTTATCTTTCCATAATAATTAGCTTAGGACTGTGATCGTGGACTTGTTAATTACTGTGTTAGTGCATTAGGAGTCGAACTGTCCCGCCTACAGTTGTGTCCCAAATTTTCAGGAGCTGTTCTCATGGAGGGGACAGACATTGCGTACAGCTAGACTTATGTAATTCTGTAATTTACGAGCGCGGCAAGTAAAGCGTTAAACACGAAACTTTAGAGTCCTTGCGAAGCGACTGGTGCAGCATCTGATAGAGGCAGTCCTCGATATAGATGCAACTTGTTTTTTACTGTACTAATGTTCAGGTTCAAAGTTTCTACTTCCTGGTACTCGATGTTCGTACTATTGACTCAAGACCACACGTACCTTTCTGTTCCAGGTACTCGATATTTTTGCGTCGAGTACCTAAAAGTGCACTGGTGAACCTAAATAACGAAAGCGCATAAAACAGGCGATACTCGGACTAGGTGCGGGGCCTCGTGTGGTATGACTTTTGTGACGTCACTCATCATCAGCGTATGTCAGGATCGGTGTACCTACACGCCACGCATCTCTGCTGTCGACAGCTGTGTTAATTAATACATTACTACAATCAATTAATGAGAGAATTTATACTGAAAATCCTATTGCACTGAAGCGGAGAGTCGATTAGATTAATATGTTGACTTTTCACGCAATGCTACTTCTACTAAAAAAAATGGCAGAGGTGGTTTGAGATTAAAGTTGATATAAAACATTTCATAGTATATTGGTACTAGATAAAACCAATTCTACAAATTTGTAATGAAATATGGTCCAAACTTGCCCCTTTTCCTGAACTAAGAAATATTCTGAAGTTTAAGCAAACATTGTCCGAACCTATCGCAGCAAACTGTTAATATTATACAGTAGAGCACTACACTATGGCTGGTGCTGTGTATTTATTATTAACTGTGTGGCACGCGCAGGTCTTCTAAGAAATATATTTAATACCTATTCGGTTATTTTGAAACTCCCACTCAAATTTATTTGCATGTTGACGACTACAGTGACAGTGCTCGATATTATCTTTGAGTCTCCCAACTTCTACCACGTGTCTAGGGGCACGTCACTGTCCGTGAGATGCGCTACGGAGATGGATGTATGCTTATGAACACTTTTAGTGCTGAATATGATTGTTTGTGCTCGCAGTCTTGGGTTTACGACATTCGTTTTCCGTTGATGGGCAGTTTGGTGCTTATAAAAACTGCGAGGACAAGGTTACGCCGTAACCTTACAGCAAAGGGAGGTTTAATTTCATACTAGACGTATTTTACTAGAACGACGCCCCTACAATATACCAATATTGAAGGCAGTATTGCTGATTGTTGAGTTTACATTTTTGTTTTGTTCCAATGACGTCGCAGCACTGGTTGATCTCTGCGAGCTTGTGAAGATTGCCAGTGGGACAGATAGAATTTTACAATTTCTTTCTTTTTGAGTTTTTCTCGTGGTCCTCATATGATACAGCCACATTCTTCGTACATTTGTGAGGCCAATACAACAGAAGTTAATCGCAGTTTTGCTTTGCGTATCCCGTAGAAATATGTTTTTTTTTCTTTGTACTTCCTGTGCACTTTTTTCTAGATGCACTGCTCTCTTATGCACTTATTACTTCACAGTCTTACTGCTCTGTCGTGCCGAGCACACACTCATGCACGCAGTTCATGTCCCACTCGGCTGTGTGCTGACCTCTATAATTATTTCGCAAGACCACACGGCAACGGTCTCGTACAGACACGTACCTGCGGACCAGTATAGGTACCCACGAACTGAGCTATAGTCTTTCCTGCTACTATTTTCATACGTGGCAACAAATACGCCGAAAACGCCGGCTCTCTTTTCCAGCTAAGACTCACAAATATACTAAAAACACATCAAGTGAGAAACATCGTTTTTTGATACGTTGATTGAGTACCAAGACTTTATTCGACAGGTGCTATTATGCTTATGCCTGATTTAATTGCTACAACTGTATAAACTTCCTTAACTTGCATAGGTCGGAGTCGAGAACATGAGTCCATTCTTCCTGTTACCTTCATATCAGCGCATCGCATGTCCAGACTATCCCTCTGCATACAGTACAGTTCCAGTAAGATGCAGCTGCTCGGTTGGTATGGATAATGACTGTACAATCACAGTATACAGGCTGTACGGATAATGACTTTACAGGCTGTACGGATAATGACTGTACAGGCTGTACGGATAATGACTGTACAGGCTATACGGATAATGACTGTACAGGCTATACGGATAATGACTGTACAGGCTGTACGGATAATGACTATACAGGCTGTACGGATAATGACTGTACAGGCTGTACGGATAATGACTGTACAGGCTATACGGATAATGACTGTACAGGCTGTACGGATAATGACTGTACAGGCTGTACGGATAATGACTGTACAGGCTGTTGTGATCAAAGTTTTCCCAAGCCCATTTTGCCATTCTTGGAAGACATCTTACTTCGCCTGCTCCTATCTAGCTAGCCTACTCATCTTTTTGTGTTACCATTAATTAATGTCACCATGCTGGCACAACATATTCTATGGAAACTGAAGTGTTTTTACCCAAGAAAAGTCTCATCGAAAGACGCTCTCCTTTGCAACGCGCTGAGTTACAGTCAGTGCATCCCACTCATGATCATCGTAGCTGTTCCGGTGATTTTCACTCTTGATACTTGGCCAAAGTTTAGTGTACAGTATCAATAAACATCTTGTTGCGTCACAGAGTTCTGTATGATAGCGTTCCTGGTCACTGTTTGTACAACATAGTTTTCATGAAAACCAGTAGTCTTATTTTATTTTTGTATGAGATATGTAGTGGTATATCTTCTGGACTGAACTAACCTCTGGGATGAGCGAGTAGAGTACGTGCAGATTTTCGGACTGTTGTCCCATTCTGTGAAAGGCTTTAGATATTAAGACGTGTGCTCACTGCATAAAGCTTCTGTATACGCTGAATTCTTTGCATTTATTCTTCAGAATTGCTCATACTACGTGCTGTAGCCTTGCTTTCTCTATCTCTAGGGCAGGTCTGATCCTGCAGAGATGGTACCGTACAGAACTCATACTTTTATGCTTACAGGCAGGATTCAAGATACTAGGGTGGGGGGTTGGGGGATCAGTTTGAAACGTTTATTTATCTCCTAAATGTCAGTCATGACAATAAGCGAGAAACTTCAGGCAGTCTGAAAACAACATTGACAAAGTTTACTTGGATATTATCCTTCGTGTGACGTCATTTGTTATTCCAGATTGAGATCTGGGCTTTGAGGAGGCAACAACGCTAATAAATACTCATATATATGTAGTAAAGTTGTCTCATAAATATTCTGCAAAATGATTCACGCTGGGAACTGAAAAACAAATGCACCAAACTGGAGTTGCTTATTAACATTCCAATGTTGTTTAGACAAAGTATTCTCTTTGTTTTTCATGCCTGCGTTGACTCTGTTACTTTAAAATATTTTAAATATCGAATTAGGGCAGGTAGCTCTGACGTTTATTGGCAGGACTACTGCTTGAAATATTTAGAAGTGATTTGAAAGAAGTATGAAATATGTCGTACATCTAAGAGTAGAGTGCAAAGTTGTTTCTCATGGCCACTCTTCGCTCAATAAGCATTTCTCCCCCTTTTTTCTACTCCATGATCTTTTTAGAAAAGAAACCGTGTGCTTGTGTATGTGACTTCTGCCGTACAAAGTCTGTTTCTCGCTGCCAGAGCTCGAGAGAACCCCTGATTCCTTCTTTCAAAGCTCAGCATACATTGTCGCTTACAACTTTCCATTTAACCGACCTCATATACGTTAACATTATAGCAGTTAAAAAAATTAAAATAAAGTTTATTACATGAAAGTTAGACGGCCGCTCACAATGTTCACTTGTTTGACTGAACTCCAATGTTTATGTGTATCTTAGTTGTGATAGTCACAACATTTGGCTTAGGTCCCTACATTCTACTGTTTCATCGTCGCAACTAGTGTTCTCTTCTGCTCCTAAGTTTCGGTTTCTCACTTCTATTTCTGAACTAACCAAGTGTTAGTTGTGTGTGTCATTTCCTCATGATTTTTTCAAAACCTTAAGATTGGCCCTGTAACTTTACGATGGACCTTTACATAGTATTGATATGAAAAACTACTATTCACTCGACAGCTGCATGACTAACTGCTCGCTGAGTCTGCTGTCCCAGCTGTGCGGGATCCGTACGGCTGAAATAACAAACTTGGTGATCATTTGTGATCATTTCAAGATGCAGCTGCCCAGAGAGCTGTAGTTATATAAGTGCTATTTAAACTGCCATCTTGAAAATGTTTTGTGTCTCGATTGTTTTTCATTAAGCCTCTTTGTTCCTCTTACAACACTGATGAATTACGTTATTCCTCTTTCTTGTTGTTTTCAATGTAAATCATTGGTACGTATGCGAGCAATTTTGTTACATTAGAAGGTGTGTTTTTTTTAAGTTATCGTGTTGGAATTTGTCTTCATTTTCATTGTATTTTTTATCTGGTGCAGTATTTGCACGGTCATTTGTTTCTTCTATTTCGCACACCGTGTTCAGGTAAACTGTGAACTTTTAATAGTACCTCTTTAGGATTCTACTTCTGCAGGTGTCCCACTGGGGCCAATTCCTACCCTCTGTGCAATTCGCTCGTCTTTTACCCTGACGTTCATACTCGTCTGATTCCCATAGTCTCTCCAGTGGGATAATTTTAGCCAAACAGTCGATGTCTATAGGAGAGAGTATCAAATAATATCGACTGTTTGCCTAAAGATTTCACGACTGAACCGAACCTTCGTTGGCTTTTGCCCAAATGCCGATGCTGTCCCTACCAATGCGACGGATATTATTTTCCTGTATCTGTCTCTAATAACCCCTAACCTGAACCATTTTGGCTCTCACTGTTCCTCAATTAAGGAGCGGACGTAAGATTGCTGTGATATCGGTATGATCTACAAACACATTTCCCAAATGTGAGGATAGCTCATGTAGCATGCGTGGGCATGTTGCCATGCGGTCCTCATTTACGTATACTGTATATAGATTAGCTCTAAGTTTGTATGTAATATGAATAACCTATAATAATGTTATCTATCGAGATAAGTTAATGTTACTCTATGCCTACGTACTGCTACTCCTGCTGTTGCTCTATAGTCTACTTCTAACTTTGAGGTTTGACTTCAAAGTGTTGCTCTCAGAGAGTGCGTCATTCCATCGGTGGGTCTTCCGACAGTTCATTTCCAGTAACACTGGACAACATTTCAAAGCCTGCGCTGACCAACATTTACGTATATCAAGCAGAACTGGTTTACCACTAGCAAAATCAGCTCATTCAGCTCCTCGTCTTCATGCAGAGCAATACAACCATCCAATTAGCAGGAAAGACTTCTCTATAATAGCTTATTCTAATCCAATAGAAGTAACATTAAGTTCGGCATTGAGTTTTTCCCAACAAACGTAACTCCATCATATACTTCAATCACGCATCTATAGTAAAAAAAACTACAAGCTCAATGGGATTACACAATTAGAAATGTTACAAATCTAATTCCTTGATTTGTATTGAAATCTGGTAGGCAATCCTTTTTGCTACACGTTAAGGACACGTTCATCCCTGGACTGGGCCCTGTCTGAGAGCATTGTAGGGATGTTGTTAGCGTGGTGATGTGCTGTGAGGGTGTGTAATGTGAACGCAGTTTAGTAAATAGAGCGATGTATTGTCAAATATAATTGTAAACGCGTCATAGAGAGTCAACTGAGTGCATGTCAACCGCCGGGTGTTACCCTGACACAGGTCGAGCAGTGAACTCGACGGGCAGTCGTGTACTGTTCTCGGTCGCAGTCGCACAAGAGTTCGTAAACTGCAGGCGAGCAAGGTGCAGGTACAGTTGCGTACCTTTGTACACTTTGGACTATATAATTGATAATACTCTCGTTAAAATACCGCAAAAATTAGAATAAATTACATGGTGTGTGAAAAATATGAAAATCATTCCATGCGAGTTCTTATAGCTGCCTGCCTCACGATTCTGAGTGTTAGGAGAGGTTTCACGAGTTCAACTATTAAGGTCAGGTCGTGCATTGGTCTTTTGCTCGATCTTCATCCTTCAAAACACCCGAAAATTTCATCGAGTCCTTGCAAGCTCAACCCTGAGTGCGCTAAAGGCTTTGCTACAAAGCTGGCCATCAAGTTCAGCTCGTCTTTCAAGTGTCGGGAATCTCTTCAAGTTTGAAGTGAATCGGAGCTGAAAGAATTACGCACATTTCTGCTGCATAAACGGACGCAGCAACGCATTCGAAAGCTGTAAAGAACGAACGTAGTGCTGAAGACTAATGTGTGACCCCACCTTTAGCGGTAGCAATGACCGCACGTAAGTATGTTGGACCGTCAGATTAGTGTGGCAGGACAAACTAGATCGCCTCGTGGCGTAAGACCACCACCCGCGAAAAGTGCTGAGTCAGGAGTTACAAATTCAACGCCGTTATTTTTGATGGCAAACTAAACTAAATTCTTTAAATTTTTGCATCTATGTCGACTCACCTGACTGCCTGAAAAAAAAATTTTTGATGATGGCTCAACTCTTACCTCTTTTTGGTGGACAGACAAAGAAAGAGACAGACAATCGTAAATGAAAACAATATCACCCGTAGTCGCTTTGCTCGCGGGTGATGCAGCGGGGGAATGGCACCCCTTGAGATCTTTCTTGTTCCAATGAGCCTGCTGAGCTTTATAGCAGAGAACTAGACGAAATATGTCTTTAAAATTTGCAAGTTCTAGCTACATCATGCTGCAATATACATAATTGTTGTGTTCATTCGAAGAACGGTGATGAAACTAAGCGCAGCTATTAAGCTGTTTCACACACACTCACACATGTTTGTATTTACGTTGTGTTTCTGTGACGACCTCGATATCTCCTGAAATGCTAATTAGTTGTATAAAAAATCCAATATGTTTTGCGTCTGAAGTGCATGTTTGCTGGCGAAAACAATTAGCCTGGTAGCTTTGCTGCGGGAAATTGAGTCCAGTTGAGTAATAAATTGAAAATGAAATCCGAAGAAGAAATGATTTTCTCACAGGTATTAGCGCAATGAAAAAAACTCAGACTTGGGTGTTCACCTGCGGGCTGTGGTGACGAAAACTTTCCAAATCATTGATATTCGAATTCTTTCATCAACGATAGCGTATGTAATATTTGCCCTCATCATTGCCGAATTCTGCAGTTTCGGCAATGTGATAACGATAACAAAGAAAGATATTATCGCATTGAGCATAATGGTAGTTTTCGGAAGTTAGCGACTGCCTGCCAATGGAAATTTACAACAAATTTCCCTGAAAGAGCAAATATTGATTCATATTGAATCTACCCCTTGCCAGGAGTGCCGATTACGGGGCTGCTCGATACGGTTCCAAGAAAGTGTCAACCGCACAGGTGTGGCGCTGACACCTGTCAAGTTTGGAAATTTCTCAGGATGACGGCTGTGGCAGCTGCACAAGGTGTCGCTTAAAGTGAGTTTAGGCGTCAGCGATGCAATGGAAAGAGGTAGACGACGGCCCCGATTTCTTGCTTGTCGCCTCGTGTTTAGGAATTTATGAGCAGGCTGTTGAATTCCCATTTCAGTCATCGCTGATCTTCACCAGTTCGCTAGTCGATGCCTGCAAGCCTGGATGGCCGGTCCTGGAGGATGTGGAGTTACCTTATATGTTGTTGCAACACTTCATGTTTTCAGAAAAAAAAATTATTACTGGAGTATATAGTGAAGTCACGAAATAAAATTTTCTTCTCTATATTATATTCAATAGTAACCCTATGCATAAAAAAATCGCTATACGTCGCGTTCGTTCATCTAAATTTTGCTAATAATCAAAATTCGCTGTCTGATGCAGTTAACCTCCGCCGAGTCTACTACAAGCTGACTTAGGTGGGTCCTTGCCCCTCCCCCCACTTACAGCCTTGCCATAAGAGTAAAAATGTGTGTATCAAGACTGCAGACTTGCTGCTTTTTGTACTAAATGTAGCTTGCTTGCAAGGGGCCGCAATTGGTGGTAAGGCCCACGTCTACTAGATGAAACGTTGTCACGAATCCATGAACGTACGTAGCTGTCTTACGGAAGTCACCCTGTACAGATCAGGCATATCTCGGATTAAACTGTCAACTGCAGAGAAAATGAGAACGCCTCGTGGCGTAAGCCCATCACAGACGGTGAGAAGCCTGGGGAGCTGAAAATACTGAGTTAGCAGTTTTGGCATGCTTCATATCTAGGTCAACCCCCGTGACTGCCCGCCTACAAAATAAGGTGATGATAGCAATCCTTCTGGCGATGTTTGGCCGAAAGAGATACAAATTAAGACACGTGTAAAACGAAAACATTGCAACTTTCTGACGCCATTATTTGGTGATAATGTATTATTATAACCATGCCAAGTGTACAGCGTCTCGGCAGCTCGTACCGCAAGAACGCACACTGCAGACGCCGTGTACGTGCTCCTTATTTCCTGTACGCGCTTGCATTCAACAGCAAACTGTGTGACAGAAATTAACATATTACACTTGCTGGTGAGTAATGTGATGGAAAAAGTAACGCATCTTCTTATTTTTAATGGGAAAATTCGCTACTTTTTCCGCGCCCGTGTAATATAAATATAAAGAGTTCATTACGCATGTAAATTAGAGTGTTTGCGTTACATGACGATATGGAAAATATGTTGTTAGAGAATAAAATGAACAGTAAACTCAAGGTGTGGTAATGAGTTGCATAGCGTATGATCTCTATAAAGCGTATCGCTTAATTTTATACACTGTACAAAATTAATACAATAAAAATATTGCCTGTTGAACCTGACTATTTATTATCATTGCAGTGTTTGGTTTATATGAATTAATGAATGCATGACCTTCTGCTCGAGCAGCAGAATGCATTTAACTACGCATCAGTGAAATCACCACACAAAAGACTCACCACCACAGAGAGTATGTAAGTCGCAGAGCATCCATTGCTCGTCTCAAGTAATAAATAAATCAAATTCCCTTTATGTTTTTCCCGGCAAGCGATTGTTTGAAGAAACAAATCGGCCGACAATGGTATTAAATCAGTGCAGAAACGCTACAGTGGCATAACAGGGTAAAAATTAGCTGAAATAAATGGTGGTCTTGAAGCGAAACTCAGTCGGTTACTTTAAAGTGGATGATTGACTTGATAGAAGTGTCATGTGAGGAGCTTTATGGCTAACTCATAGGTTATTATCACTGTGTCGACACTGTATGTTAATATGCTCCTGAAAGACACGTCCCAACTAAACGGGTTCGTATCAGTAATGATCCCCTCTGGATGAATCGGACAGTCAAACGCTGCATTGCTAGGCGACAAGTGCGTTACAAAGCCTGGAAGCGAAATCCAA
>LQNS02000211.1:40140509-40175901 GCA_001587735.2 Parhyale hawaiensis
TCTACATTCTACTAACATAATGGCAATAGCTCATAGAGGATCGGGGTGTAAATCCCGGTGTCTTTTTGGGAATGGGCCTTTTGGTTCGTCTACTGCCGCCTATCTAATCTAATCTAATCTGATGTTGTTTACGAAGCGTCTGAAGTGACTGTTCTTTGAAGTTTCTTTTGCTATTGCTGGCTTTTATGAAATTACTGACAACTATGCCACCAATAGTGAGAGCATATCACATACTGCAATGATTCCTGGGAATATGTAGAGCCGAGACCTGAAAAAATTCCACAGACCACCAGTACCATTTACGTATGTCCTGACCTGTAACACGCCTACGAAGTATGAAAATGTCTTCCTAGTAAGACAGCACATCTATGTATATGATCTTGTGATAGTTATTCAGAGGTGACGTTGCTGGGTGACAGCTGGTAGTTCTATCCCGTTTATTCCCACCTGTGGGTGCACCCAGTCTACCCTTATACATCTCGTCTACCATAACAAGCCCAGCTTTTTCAACATATCTCGTCTAACCTAAAACACCCTGTTTACTCTGTCACACGTCGCTGATCCCAATGCACGACGTTCAACCAAACGTCGTTTCCCGTTGCACACCTACGGGAAACGACACCGTAGCTAACTCAACATAAATCAACAATGAAGGTTCGAACATTCTGACACAGTGGAGCCCGAGCTTTTAGTTATAAATCCGTACTTCAAAATAATGAACTGTAAATACAGCAGTTTTGAGACTGTTCCGTTCATGATCTTTTCAATCTCAATAAGTTTGGTTGATGAAAATTAAAACTTCCGTGTTCTTTCTTGCCAAAAACATGGACTATTTATTTTCAATCCTAAGTGCTGTACAGTATCCTAAAAATATGTTATTGTCATCAATAGCCACCAGTTCTTGACAGTTGCTGTAGATCTTCACGCTCTGTTTTCATTTACTCATCACTCAACTGTTCCGCCAGAAAAGGATTCATAGGCCGAATGAACTTTGATAAAATTTTAGACATACGGTTAAGAAACGTTGTAATTACGGTACAAAATAAGTGCTTCTCACTGAAGCCGAAATTTATGGCAGAAGTTTGATTCAATGTTTTTTTCCCCTTTAAGGGAACATCCCGGCGACTTTTGGTCTAAATTATCAATTTTTTTTTGCTGAAAAAAAGTATGTCACAAATTATTATGGGGTTACGGGTACATAAGCCCCCAAAAGGGGGCCCAAAATGGCGAGGGGGGGGGGCGGTAGTTGGTCAAATTTAAAATAACTTTGTGATAGCTGTTTTACTTGCATACCGATTGTTCTGAAACTTGCACAGTACATGTAATTTTGAAAAAAAACATAGTTTGTTTAAACAACCTTTTTTAAAATTTAGGCCTTAGTTTTTGAGATAATTGGGAATATATAATATATATATACATAATATATATTTTAAGTTTATGCCTTTCCTGTAAAATGTGATGTTTCACATAAAAATGAATAGAAGTCAATGAGTTTTTATGCTGGGAAAGAAACAGAGACAATTTCAAAACCCTTGAAACATTTCCTACAAAACGATAGAGTCGGATTTTCAATTTCCGCTCTCATATATTTTTCTCGCGGCTCAAAACCGAAAATTTTGCTTTTTTCGTAAATTTCAGTTTACGATCGAAAACCGCATATCAAAAAAAAAAAAACGGAACAAAAACTGGAAAATCCATTTACCCTACGGGAGAGTATCAAGTAAACATTTACCCTGAAGTGGCTGAGTGCGTTTCGGATCGGAGAGAGGCATTGCTTCACGGAACTAGTATAGAAAGCAGTCCTGAGTTCAGAGTTTAATAGCCATTAACCATCGATGAAATTTCGTGTGGCTTGAGCTATGTATACCATTGCTCCAAATGAAAGTAGAATTGATCCAGACGAATTTTGATTCGCTCCAAATGAAAATAGACTTGCTCCGAACGAAAATTGATTTGCTCCAAATGAAAATAGATTTCCTCTAAATGAAGTTATATTTGCTCTAAATGAAAATAAATTAAAACCACATGATAATAGATTTAATCCAAATGAAATTTGAGTTGCACCGGACAGAACGTTCTACCCATTTAATTCAGAGAATATGTTATATTTTGTGATATATTTATTATGTTAGACTATTTGGCAATATATTAAGTATTTTATTGACTGAAATACAGAACGTTCTGGTTCCATAGTTTAGAGGAGTAATTATAAGATGTCTGCTGAACAAGGTGTTTATTGACCAGTCTTTCGAGCGTCTAAGCGACACTCGTCTTCAGGGTACAGCCAAAATTCAAACAACGAGAGATACGCACAAAGCCTGTGAATAGGATACCACTTTTCTTTCCAAACATATTGGTATCCTATCAACGGACTTGGTGAGTATCTCTCGTTGTTTGAATTTTGGCTGTACCCTGAAGACGAGTGTCGCTTAGACGCTCGAAAGCTACGTCAATAAACACCTTGTTCAGCAGACATATTATAATTCCTTCTCTAAGTAATATATTAAGGGTAACTTTTACATATTATTAGGAATGGAGTCAACGGGCTACGCTAAATTATTTTTTGTACAGTTTAAGTACTTAGGACGGAATTTGATGTTAAAGAAGCTAGCTATTCTTGCCGACTGAATGGAAGTTATATGGACGAAACTTATGGTATATTGATTATTGAATAAATTATACTCTCACATTGTTTCTTAACCAAATACAAATATTTTTGAACATATGATCAGAAAATATAACATCAAAATTTCACTAGAATTTCCAAAATTAGATATATGAATTATTTTAAATAATAAAACGTATACTTTCCCCTGGATTAAGTCTTCATTAATTTGGATCAAATCTATTTTCACGTGAATTAAGTTTATTTTCGTTTAGAGCAAATCTACTTTCATTTGAAGCAAATCAATTTTCGTCTGGATCAATTATTATACTTTCATTTGGAGCAAATCAACTTGTAAATAGCATAGGGCATAATGTGAAGCATAGGGAGCAAGAGGCGAATTTTAGAAAATAAACCTTTCTACTCCTTAGCTCAAAATGAAGATATCAAAAGTACATAGCCACATTTCGAGCATCTTCAATAAACTTATTTACTGTAAATTTGAAGCTGGCATTTGTTCCTACCTCAGCCCCGGGGGTTCAGCGGTTGCATTCTCTCCCATCTAATCCTAAAAATCACGACGGAGAGACCAACCAACCAGTCAACCAAGCAAGTAAATAGTAGACATAGTGTAGAGGTTGGAGAAGAAGAAAATAGGAATTGGAATTGGCAGAAACCATCGCATTCGACGGTGTAAATTGAAAGTCAAGCAGCCAGATGCAACGATTTATCCTCCAGAGCAGAATCGCCACCACGAGCATAAATGATGCAAAGATGCCAGTGCCAATTATTTACCGTAATTTTTTATGGCCCACTCCGCTAGTATTATTATGTAGTATAGTTGCTAACACATAAGCATGCTGTTAGTTTAAGGAACAATAACCCAAAATCTGCCGAGGGGGTGGTTGCTGCTGAGCCAGAAACCAGGCTGCCTTGTACGGAGGTCCCCGAGAGCGTATACGTTTGGAGAGCTTTGCCTCAACTGCCTGCTGCTAAACATAAAAGGAAATGGTCTCGACGGGGAGGGAATATTAGACAGAGGAGAGTACTATATCCTTGCCGCCATTTCGCTGTAAGCTGAGGCATCCCTGAGGTTCACGCAAGATTAGGTTGGTTTATCGCCTCAGGAGACGGCCCCACCATTATCCTAAGGTATAATAATAGAGCAGCGAGATATGCCCTTCTAAAGGCCGTGTAGGAGATGTTGACAGAGTGCGTAGTGACGACTGCGAGACTAGTCTGCACATTAGTGCGACTTGTAGAGGGGGCGACGCTCCTTGTGCTTTGGGGACTTGGGTGGGGCTTGTGTGAAATGATGGCAGTGGCAACGTCTTTCGACTGATGCATTAATGGCAATGCCAGTACAGTGGCAATTGAAGCATTTGCAACGTCTGGAGCTTGGTGCAATTATATACTGTATTGTTCATAGAACCCCAACTTAGGGGTAATTGCAATGCTGGGCTTGATGAAATTGCGAAGCCGAGGCTTGATGCAATAGCAACATACGGAGGGTTGCTGCGATAGTAATAAATGGGGTGATGGAATGGCAACATGAGCAGGGGTTGTTATAACAATAACGTACAGTGGTTACCACAACACCAAAGTATGGGTAAATGCAATTTCGGCGTAAAAGGGTAGAAGCAATAACAACGTGGGGGTTGATGCACTACCAAAGTGGAGGGGTTGATGCACTACCAAAGTGGAGGGTTTGATGCACTACCAAAGTGGAGGGGTTGATGCACTACCAAAGTGGAGGGGTTGATGCACTACCACAGTGGAGGGGTTGATGCACTACCAAAGTGGAGGGGTTGATGCACTACCAAAGTGGAGGGGTTGATGCAGTAACAACGTAGAGGGTTGATGCAGTATGTCATGTAGATGTTGTGTGTTTGATCACTTTGAATTCTTCGTGGAAAAGGGATTTCGTTCCAAAATAAAACTCTTTAAATTGACGGAACTGTTTGATTGACGCCTCTGTGCTAATTTTCCATATTTTGCTTATCAGAATCACAGTGACAGCTGTAGATACAATGGTGAAACAATCGGCGGTAATTCGTAAGCAAGGTGATAATGGTCGTGGCAGAAAGAGTTCATAACGTCCCTGCGTAACTCTGCAAGGTACGCAACAGCGGAACCAAGCCCGGAGACCGACAGTCATACCAGGTCCCCGATTCCGACTTCACTTAATCACACCACAAAACGTGGATTCTTCTCGATTTTTGCTCACCTGCTCAAGGTTATTTAACCGCACAGAGTATTTTCCTCAGACATGAAACTCTATCTTAACCCAATCTCTTGCCCTAATATGACTTCTTTCTTGGTTATGGATTGAAACTAGGTTTTTCTATCTGGGTTTGTATTTTGATTGATGGTCTCTAAATAACCATAGACCAACATTCTTGGGTGATATTCTTGAGCGATCCGAGCACACAAAGCATATCGTGGCGAAAATAAACAACACACGCGACACTCTGAGTGGCGACTTAAAATAACCTCTCTCACTCGCGGTCCTTAACTTTGGTATACAAAATAGAAAATTGAAAAAACTGAGTAGCATGTAATAGAGGCAAGAAACAGTATGGGTGATATGAATTACGGTATATTCCAATCATGACAGCGTGCCACAGTAATATTGTCATCCAAAATTAATTTTAAAATGCAGTAATATAGAAACTGGTTGTTTTTATAAGCTTTTTAATAAATAGAGAATATTAAGTAGAGTCGTAATCTATTACTACAGTAGCTATGGAAGAAGGTTGATGCAATAGCAACGTACGGGTTGATGTAGCAGTATCGTAGAAGGGTTCATACAGCATCAACGTAGAGGCGCTGATGTAGTAGCAACGGAGAGGGGTTGATGCAGCAGCAACGTAGAGGCGCTGATGTAGTAGCAACGGAGAGGGGTTGATGCAGCAGCAACGTAGGAGGGTTGATGCAATAGTAACGTCGAAGGATTTATGCAGTAGCAACGTAGAGGGGTTGATGCAGCAGCAACGTAGGAGGTTGATGCCATAGTAACGTAGAAGGATTTATGAAGTAGCAACGTAGAGAGGTAGATGCAACAGCAACATAGCAGGGTTGATGCAATTGTAACGTAGAAGGATTGATGCAGTAGCAACGTAAAGGGACTGACGCATGAGCAAATAGCTGGGTAATATTATTATAATCATCAAAACTTCGATCCAGGGCAGCAAAGACGGTTAGAAGCCTTACTAATGTAGGGGTGATTGGTGCTATAGTGTCGTAGGGGTTTGAGTCATCTAGAACATTGTTGCTTCGTGTACAGTCAGTAAAAGTGCACAAATTTCCAGCCTTACTGCAAGCATTGTGGTTATCGTAGCCGCTGCAAAGTAAGCGGAAGCAAGACTGCATTGAGAACAGCCTGCGTGTGTGTCTGCAATTTCCACACGGCTCTGCCCAAGGGATGCATGGTGTATGCCTTAGTTTGCTGCGGATATCCGTGCGGACTCTAGTTGCTTCGGTAGAAGTGGGCTGGGAAGTCCACAAGGTATGGAATAACTAGTCAGTGCATTTATCTAAATAGATTCCGAAACCATAAAATTAAGATATTTACATACACACTGCAAGAAGTAGCCTTGCCAAAGTCTCACACGCGTACACAAAAAGATGCTGGTGCAGAACAAAATAGAATAAAAAATGAAGGCTGCACTACAATCAAGAGGTGACGTCGAGAGCGCGCAGGCGTGAGCAGAAGACTGCACGTGAGGTATGGGGGAATTTAGAAATACAACAAGAACATCACAAAGACCGAGGTAGGGAGAGAGACTGGAGCACACAGCACTTGGCCTGCTCATGCATGCTGATGGTCTATTTGCATAGCAAAGACCCGGTCGTGCTGCTACACACCGGATACCCTCGCACGCCTCACAGGTGTCTCTCTCTCTTACTCTAAATTGGGGCATTTACTTCTCTGGCTTAGCGCTAACCCGTCGCCTTAAGCCCATTGGTCATAATTT
Organism: Parhyale hawaiensis; assembly: GCA_001587735.2. Classification (NCBI taxonomy): domain Eukaryota; kingdom Metazoa; phylum Arthropoda; class Malacostraca; order Amphipoda; family Hyalidae; genus Parhyale; species Parhyale hawaiensis. The sequence goes on from LQNS02000211.1 coordinate 40,147,092, forward strand.
GATTACACGCCTGGGATTAAATGATTCTCCTGAATCAAGCCTTTAATCAGGCCTGAATGAGCTTGCTTTGCAGTGCTGCAGATCACAGGAGCTTTGCTGCACGGGAGCTGGGGGCAGGGCGACACGAGGCTGCGATGTAGCGTTGGTCGTAGCAAGGATACACGCCGTCATTCTGGCAGTGGAGCTGTAGTCGGCTTGTGCTTCGTTGGTGGAACAGGACCGTGATGCAGAGCTGGCAAATGCGCCGGCAGAAATTACACAGGAATGCCTTGTTGGCGGCAGTAAACGTGCTGCTTATTACCTACGCCGATGAGGTTATGTTATCATCGCGTTTGTCTGTCTGTTATTCTGTTTGTCTGTTAGTGCGTCTTTTGTCGGTCACCAAGATTACTCAAAAAGTTATGGGCGGATCTTTACGAAATTTACAGGGATTGTTAGGTATGTTAACAGTAACAGATGATTAACTTTTGGTGAAAATCCGTTCATATGTCGGTTTGTTGGCCTGCCTACTTTTTCTCAAAGCCATAACTCAAAAAGTAATGGATGGATTTCCGTGAAATTTTGTAAAAGATGTTAGGTATAATACCATGAGTAAATGACCAACTTTTGGGGATGATCTGTTTGTTTGTTTGTTTGTTTGTTTGTTTGTTGCTACGCTTGATTTCTTGCATGTTAGCACAATAACCCAAAAGTAATGGATGGATCTTCATGACATTGACAGTTGTTGCTAATAGTAGAATGTATAAATGGTTAAATTTTGATGATGATCGGTCTGTGTGTTTGACTAATGCTTGTCATAATGTTTCTTATCAGCATAACTCAAAAAGTTATGAACGGATCTTTATGAAAATTGCAATATTTGTTGCTAATATTAAAAGGTACAAATGATTAGATTTTGGAGTTGATATGAAGAAAATCACGGTTTCAGAACTAATTTGGATTTTCCGTTATCGTTGCCTTGCTTGGTGGAGGTATGCACTGTCAGAGTGCTCTCTAGTTTTGCTGTGCGGGTGGCTGAAAATAATTTTTCTCAAATACTTGTTCTTCCGTATTGAGTTTCCATCTCTACAATCTTCTTTGTTTGAATGAGCGGCTCTGGTATATATGATCAAGATCGTAATTACAATAACTGCATAACTTGTGGGGGGGGGGTTTAATACCACATAATTGGCGTAGATAACAACAACATGTGTTTGAAAATGTATGAATACAATTAACATTGCAAGTGCTCCTGAACTACATCAAACCGATATGATTTAAAAAAAAATTCCTCGCAACTCCAGTCTTATCTGCATTTGGTATAATTTAATTAACTTAAAATAATACTTCTTCTTCGTAATCCAGAAGAAGTATTATTTTATGTTAATTAAATACATGGAACCTGGATGTCCTTTATTTTCATCGATTTCGTATAATGAATATTAGAAACTGTTGGTATACAGCAGGTTGCAAAATTCTCCTTTCATCAGTAACAGCTTCAACACTGATCAACAGGCTACGTTTTACTGAGAAAGGTGCTGAAGCGCTTCGCAACTTAAATATCTTAATAGAGAATTATTTTCCCCTTCAGCGTATCATCGGAAACAAGTGACTTGTCTCATTCTTCTCACTCGGCCTCCAATCTCGAGCTCTGGCCTCAGTCCTGTCGAACATTGGATCGAATCATCAATTTTCTGCATGAGGCGTCCGGAGATCGTCTCATTAAATATTTACGCCCGCTCATCCCGAAGCGAAAATTTGCTATTGTTTCAACCCCCATGCAAATTTGGTGGGGTTTTCATCGATTGAAGTCGCGGCCAGTCGAGGTTCGGTCACCCGCCTTCCACCGCTACTGCAGAGCGAAGAGATCCATCCCTAGAGATTCTTCGGCTGCTCTAGAAGCTAAAATCACAAATTAGTTCTAGGATGGCGGCAAATTCCATTAATAATTGACCGGCCTAGAAGATGATGCACGATTTTAGCTTTAGGGGCAACCTACATTTTTTTAGGGTTCGGAGAGCCTCAGTGAGCTAAACTGGATATGTACTGCTACCAAAGTACACGTATTTACGTGTACTAGTGTGACCTGTGGAAACTCGGCCGTGATTGACAGCTTTACTTCCTGAAATGTATTAGACCTACGCTACGCTATCACAAGTTAGTCTGATTTAATGCAGCTCTTCAAATGTAACCCACACTGGCTAAGTTAATTCCCGTCACTTAACCCTGACGAATTCTGTCTAATCCAGCCATGTCCGACTACCTTAATACATATCGTAACAGCTGGAGCCAGTCGTGAATCTCAATGCTCGATATGTACAGCAAAGCATGTCGCACAACCTGTCATTTCTCCTTATTCGGTAAGCGGCACCACCGACCGCTTTCTCCACCGCCGCTTGCCTGACTTCTGCACTAAGCAAACTGCTGCAGCAAAACAAGCACGCCTTCCCGTGTTATAAGGGAAATTCAGAGAGTAGCCGTGCTGCGAAGGCCAATGCAAAAGTTTCTAATGTTGCAAGGGGCTGGCGCCGACACCAACCGGTTACATGTGTTGGTGTTCACGCGCGCCAGCAGAATTTGTGTTACTTGCTTTTAAAAAAACAGCGCCACAACAGCGAGGCGAGCCTTTCTATAGTTAACGCCAACCGATTTTTTTTTTTTTAGTGAAGCTCGAAGAAAATTTTCTAGTCAGTGGCACATGGGTGCATCAACATTTCTCAGATATGTTTGAAAATTAAAACTCGTGCATCGCCGTCTTGAGTTTTATTTATATCAAGTTTCTGTGATGCACAAGTAGATACCAAACTGAGGGCACCCTGCTATAGTGCACCACAAACCATGTACATGTACACGATGACTCTCTAAATACCGCACACACGCACCCGTCCATACGGAAGTCACCCTGTACCCGTACCCTCTCACCCAACACTGCCATTGGAGCTCGCACAGCCTGTGTTTGCTGTTCTCTCCAGTGAATTAGTTCCTATTGTGATCATAATGACGCAGGAGGGCGATGCCCTGTGTTGCACCAGCCCCACCCTGGGGACCTGAGGGTGAGGTTGTGCCAACTCTCATGCAAGGACTCAGAGTAACACACTGTAATTCACCCTTCTGTGCAATACCTCATGTAGCTTAGTGGTTAAGTCTGATGAGTCGCTCATTATCAGGAGGTCAGAGGTTCGATCCTAAGCCAGGGAGGAAGGTCTTGTTGCTTGGGAATGCAGCGTCAGCGCTTCTGTGATTCAACGTCACTTGGTGGGAGGTGGCTACACTAACCCTAGCCGCTGATTTTGAGCGAGCCTTACGTCTATATGACGCTGTGGCTCAGACAATTTGTGGTCGACTGCAGCCGTCCATTTCTCTAGGCCCTCACGAGCGTCTTCTAACTGCAGCACAAACCAGTGTATGGGGGTTTCCATATTGGAGCGTGCGGTAAAAGTGGCATTACTCCTTCACAGTTAGCCTATAGCCTGGCACTTCTATCCTTATTTAGAATTGGCAGGTAGAGTTTTGGATCGTAGGATCAGCGCCACCTGATGTACCGTGAGCTTGATGTACTGAAGAAAAAACTATATATTCTCTGCTGCCATATTTTTTGCATGCATGCACTGATCTGCTGTAAATAGTGGCTATTGTGTAACAACAACTACATGGGTCAGTAAACCAGTGAACTTACAACAACAATGAACGAATTACAACAATTCCGTAGAATTAATTACATCCCCCAAGGTGGTCACTTTATTTTTTTTTTTTTTTGTAGTTTTTCTGGCTATTTGTTTGCTTGTTCATTTGTCTGTATGTTAGTAACATAAAACCGAAGAAGTTGTGGACGGATCTTTATGAAATTTACAGGAACTATTAAGAATGTGGTGACAGAAACAGATAGTTATATTTTTTTATTATAATCCGTCGGTCCGTTTGTCTCCTTGTCTGCCTGATTCTTTTTTCGTATTTAAAATTATGAAGTTTGTAGAGTACATTTGCGGCAGAAAATAAAATCAAGACGTCCACTTAACAAAGTTCTTTGTGGTGGAACGCAGCCACGTGACTGGGTGGCCCGACCCTGGGCCCTGTAGCTTCTAATTTGAATCCTTTTGACGGTTTATCGATCCGTCAATTGGACTTCACTTCTGCCTCAGAGTTAATGAGGTCCTCAGTGCAGCACAAAGAAAATAATAATAATCGATAGCGCGCTCGCACTGTGAGATATTTTGAAATATGTTCGAACCAGAGAAATGATTTGTGACGCTGCATGGCTTGCTTGTGGATTTGTAAAAAGATGAAACTGACAGCAGCGCTTGGATGGGTAACGGGTCGGTGCCGTTCATGCTAGGGTTGCTTCCGACTGCCGACTGACGGCATGTATGTACCTTTTACGACCTCTTAAATAGACTTAGAGCCAACTTGGCCTCACACTTTAACTGAAAAATCAACGTGCACTGGTTCGTGCTGCAAATAGATGCCCTCTGCACCCCAGAAGAGTGAACGGCTGCACTCGACACGAAACTGCCGGAGCTATGACGTCTGAGATAGGAGGTCCATATAACAACTACCACCTTTCGACCGTTCCCACTTCTGGTTAGGTCTTGGCCCTCGCAGTGGACTGTGGTACCAGAAACGGTGCCCCCCCTAGTTCGAGTATTGCAAAAATTTACCTGCCTATCGGGGAAGCGAACGCGCCACCTTCTTCTGTGCGTGTACACAACACTCTAGTATTGCGCTACTGTGCATAGAGAAGATATCGATATTTGCATTGATTTAACTGTGTGTTGCTGGCAGTTGACTGACTGCCGCCCGGTCGCATAACCTAAGCTCGTGCTTCAAAGTTCGCTTTGATGGTCAGCCTTCACGCTTTGCTGGGCTGAAGAAAAGCAGGTGAGATGCTCGGCAACTCGAGCCTGCATCTGGCTCAGATTGACTGTGAGCCACACCGCGTGCAGCGGCTCAGCAGATGCTGCATCTGCTCTGAGCAATGGAAGTGTATGAATATGCAGAGAGCCAACGGCTGGGCGACGAAGGCCGGTCAGTGGCGGCCATGAGATTTGTTTGTGGTACTGTCCTCGGAGACCGAGACTTGAGGAGGGGATTTAAAATACCTACAGATAGGCTATTCTTCGAAGATGTTACGAACTCAAGATCTGACCAATTTTATTTCGCGTACTTTGCACTGACTATGCGCTGTTATACCGTACACACGCTCCGCCAAGCTACTCCCACAACTGAGGTCCGTCGTATTTCAACAGTTGGGATTAAGGCGGACATTTCCGTCGGTGGGGCGCCTAACAGCCTCGGATGTTTGGGCCGGGCCCGGTGGCCCATTGCTCGCAAGGTTTTACGCGCGTCCTGCCTTTGCTGGCGGTAACTACTTACGCGCTTCAGTTCTCTAAAAAGAAAATCTTCGAGTTTTCCGAGAAAGTTTTAAGAGGAAACCCCCTTAATTTGCACTTCTATAGCCTCTCGTTACCCGCCTCAGTTGTGTTTTTTCCTCATCGGTCGAGAGGAACTAAGCGGGAGCACAAAAAGCCTTCCTTTCATGAACAGCTGCAGCGGTCGGCAGGCGTGCCCCCTGGACCCCCCCCCCCCCCTCACCGTGCCCACCGGCTCCTCGCACTTTCTTATTTTTTCATACGTACTGCCCGACCTATGGAAATACTGNCCCCCGGGCCCCCCCCCCCCCCTCACCGTGCCCACCGGCTCCTCGCACTTTCTTATTTTTTCATACGTACTGCCCGACCTATGGAAATACTGGATCAGCATACACTGAGGCAACACACCTGAAACCAACATTGGTTCAAATTTTGTAGTCGCTTTATACACAGAGGCAGCTGCTGATGGTCGAGTTGGATTCCAAGATGCTACCACTTGATTTCTTGTAGTGAGTGTTTGGCTGCTGTTATTGTTATGATATGCTAGCTCGAGAATTTTCTTGATCTATTCCAGTCAATCTCATGGCTTCCAGCCTGCATTTTGTATACTGTATTTCTATTCAAAACTGAAATTATTAGCATAATCAGTGTGCGAAAATGATTGACATAAGAAATTATGTCGCAGATATAGTTCATAAATATACTGGACCAAATAAACAAGAAACTAAATTTCTCAGTAAAAAGAGCTACAAAATATTTAATTTGGGGGTTAAAGCAGAAGCTACCGAGACTATAGTCTCCTGAGCCACATCTCATTTATAAACTAAGAGATTATTGTGATTAATTCCAGTTTTGAAAGCGAGGCCCTATAACCCTCTTATAATAAATAAATAAATAGCTTTTATTAAGAACACAATGGGTTCACAAAATACGCTTACAAGCTCACAAGTACAAACAAAGTAGCCAAAATTCAACCTAGTAATTAGGCCCAGCGACAAATATTGGGGGCCACGTACAATGAGAATAAATAGATACACTCAGCCTACACCTGCAGACACAAATATATAGCATCGGGTTAAGCGGTAAAGCGAATTGTGTCATACCACGAAACTAACCCTGGTCTTACTGTCTATGGTGTTTCTATCTCACGTTGTCAAAAAAAATATATTTCAAACTACAGAGAGATTTAATACCAATATCGTAAATGCTGTTCTAATGGTACGTACTAGGAAATACAGTAAATAGCAAATGAAGGTGATCTGTACCTACTAGCAAAAGAATTTTTAAAGGCAAGCTCCATACAGAAGGGCAACAGCCAAGTACGTGGGAGTACTCGAGATCGGAGCCAGATTTCTTTTCGAATTCCCTAAATGGAGCTCCAAAATTTCCCAGATCAAAAGAAAATTCCCTGACAGTCATAAAAAGGTACAAAGGATAGCTTAATCGTGCCTTCATGTATGTAAGTTTTGTTCACTCCCTATCTTATTTGCACACACAATTGCAACAGTAGCAATAACGATCATCGTTTTCAACTTCATTTTTCTGGAGCCCTCTCACAGATTTGGGATCTTTCAATTATCTGTTATCAAACTTTCAGGGGCACTTATTTCTGGAGAAGGATATGCCGTGGCCCTATCCAGAACCTATATAACGTTTTTCATAAATTATCGTGTATTTAAATGATTGATTATACTATTTTTTTTTCAAGTACGTCCTATGGGCTTGCATCGACAGCGAATAAATTGAAACAAAATCAGCGCTGCACGATCGTATAGCACACAGAAACCGGTAATACAAGTTTGAGATGCTAACACAACTCAACCTCTAACGCCACTATAACAGGCTACCAAGTTTTTTACGTAACTAGAACAGTACACACTGGCGGTTAATGAAATATAACAGTTTTCAATTATTACCGCTCCAGGTGATGTAGAAAACCTATTATTGGTGGTAATTCTAGGTTTCGTGCATGTTATTACAGTAATTTAGTAATTTACTGATACAGTTTCACTTTTAAAGCTTGTAAAGTTCCCTAAATTTATTTGCTAATTCTCAAGATCCGAGGCCGCACTCAAAGGTGGCAGGAGGGCTGCAGCCAAGTACGTGGAGAGACAGGAGGGCTGCAGCCAAGTACGTGGAGAGACAGGAGGGCTGCAGCCAAGTACGTGGAGAGACAGGAGGGCTGCAGCCAAGTACGTGGAGAGACAGGAGGGCTGCAGCCAAGTACGTGGAGAGACAGCAGGGCTGCAGGCAAGTGCGATGGAGAGGCAGGAGGGCTGCAGGCAAGTGCGGTGGAGAGGCAGCAGGGCTGCAGGCAAGTGCGGTGGAGAGGCAGCAGGGCTGCAGGCAAGTGCGGTGGAGAGGCAGGCAGGTGCAGGCAGAATATCGCATGTGCATAAGAGATAGATTGCCTCTGACTGAGCGCCTGCAAATGAGTCTCACAGGAGCTGTTGACTGTCTTTATGGGCCCCTCTAGCAGATGAAGAACTGCTCTACTCCCCATCTCCTCCCTCTCTCCCCACCTTCTTCTCCCCCACCGCCACCACGCTCCCACTCCGGGGACCGTCATGTCTTCCTTCCTTCCTGCCATCTACCGTCCCTCACGACATCAGTTCTTTTCATTTCTTATTTTTCTAACGTGCCGAGCTTCTCGCGACCTCACAGCGACAGGAGCGCAGAGGCACAGACGGTTTTTGACTGAAGAGGCGAGCTCGCTAAGCGGCCGATTAAGTGAAATGTTTGTATAAGTTTCTGCTAATTATTTCCGGCTCATATGAAATACCACAGACTTCCGAGTTCTTTAATACTTACGGCAATATTAAGATCTTACCTGCCGTTTGTAATGCTCTTGCTCCTATGAGAAACGGACCGTAATATATATATATATATATGGTGAAGAAGGGTACGGTACAAACAAACTTCTTGCCGTTCCTCCTGCTTACTGAACGCGCCAGATAAAGTTGATGAAAGCGGTTACGTGCAATGTGGGGATAACTTGCTAAATGCCACCCCGCTGGTCGTGGACTGCAGCGTCACCTCGATACAAGGTGGGTGGCGTGAATAACACCACCTGGACCTTGCCCGAATAATTATCAAGTAATCAAGTTAGTGCTAGTTCTGAGCTGTTTCTTGAAACTTTATAATGTTTGCTTGCGAAAAAAATTTCCTGCCCTCTTTGTCTGACATTTTGTTGCAATTATTCCACTACTGCATTCAAGTTTAAAATAGATATAGAGTTTAGAATAGATAATGCAGGGCTCTGAATGGATAATGCAGGGTTTACAATAAATATAGAGGGTTTAGAATAGGTAATGCGGGTCTTAGCTTGGATAATGTAGGGTTTAGAACAGATAATATAAGGTTTAGTATAGACGCTACAGCGTTTAAAATAGATGATGTAGGGTTTAGAATAGATGATGTACCTACTGATTAGAATAGATGATGCAGTGTTTAGATTAGATTATGCAGGGCTAAGAACAGATACTGCAAGGTTTAGCATAGATACTGCAGGGTTTAGAATAGATAATGTAGGGTTTAGGATAGACAATGTAAGGTTTAGAATAGACAACGCTGGGCTTAGAATAGATTATGAAGTGTTTAGAATAGTTAATACAGTGTTGAGAACAGATAATGCAGGGCATAGAATAGATAATGCCGGGTTTAGAATAGATATACAGGACTTAGATTATATAATTCGGGACATAGAATAGATATGCAGGGTTTAGAATGGATAACGCAGGGCTTGGAATGGATAATGCAGGGTTTAAATTAGATATGCAGGGTTTCAACAAAATGTTGCAGAGTTTAACTAGACTTCAGACAGTATATTTGAAAGCACCATTCCAGGAGAGAAGACGAATTATTCTAATTTTGGTCCCGAGTCCCTGAAATTATAAACAGTATCAGTACTATCAGATAATATTAACTTAGTGATCTGCTGCGCACCTAGTCAAAGACGACATAACCAGCAGTTCATTGGACGCAAGGATGATGAGACTTCACAAGGTTAACCCACGGGGTGGGGCCAAGCTGCGGTGCACCATGGGTAATGAGGCTTGTGACGTCACGAAATTAAAGTACTGTAATACGCAGCTATTTTAGATTGTTTCTCCATCATTTCATTTGGGCCTCTAGAGTGTCCTACATGTCCTACAATCTTTATAGTTGCACCAAAATGCGTATCAAAGCATCTAAGAACTTTTTTAGCTTTCTGAAGGATTAAATTTGAGAGAAAGTTTATTAAAAGGCTGTTGAATGAGCACATGAATTGAACCCGGCAAATGCTCGCGTGTGTAAGAAGCACTTTTAGAGTCAAGTTTATCGTCTTTAAAATGCAATAAATTAAGTGAGTTTTATCGAGAGCAATATGGCATTCTGAAGATGGAATCATATGACTGAAGACCTTCATGTTTTCGATTTATTCTTGTCTTCTACCAATGACCTGCTATTCTCTATAAGTTCAAACCGCTGCAACAAAAAACAAATGGCTCAGATGAGTATGATTAAACGGTGGGGTAGAAGAACGTTTTACCAAGATTTCTTTGGAAAACATTAAAGCATCAGAGAAACAAATTACTTTCCTTCCGGCGAAGTAATATGAAAGCAAAAGTCTATACATAATACGCAGAGCCATACAATTGTTCGGTAAAATTAGAAAAAAAAAACATCAGCTAGCCTAGTAGGTACTATAGGTACGCCGCACGCATTAGCGGCGTTACAGCAGTAGGTATATAAGTAAGTGTCGCGTCCGACTCGCGTTAACTAATTGGATAAAAATTACCTAACCGAGCTTTCTACTCTTAAACTGTCGTTTGGAACGATGTTGTTGAACCTGGCTAATGTTAAATCAAGATGTTTTTCGAATGGTGCGGTAGTCTTTGCAATTAGGACCGGAGGATTTATTAACGACGCATAGGCGACGGCACAGCATATGGCCACGTTTTACAGCCACTCTCCAAAAAAATAATAAAATTTTATTCTTCAGAAAGCTAAAAAACGTTCGTAGAAACTTTGATTCATGTTGGTGCAACTATAAAGATTGTAGGTGCAACTCTAAAGATTGTAGGTGCAACTATAAAGATAGTAGGTGCATCTATGAAGATTGTAGGTGCAACTATAAAGATTGTAGGACATGTAGGACACTCTGGAGGCCCAAATGAAATGATGGAAAAAGAATGTAAAATAACTGCGTATTTCCGTACATGAATTTTGTGACGCCACACGCCTCATTACCCATGGTGCACCGCAGCTTGGCCCCGCCCCGTGGGTTAACCTTGTGTAGTCTCATCACCCTTGATAGGACGTAATTAGGTATTAGCCTAGTCTTAGCAGCAAACAGCAACAATGGGCTTGTGAAAAAGGCATTATGAAGAATTAGCACGCTGTTGGTTTTTGTATAACTGATATCGGCGATCATCAACGTTAGGCTACTGACAGAAATTTGCCAGCAGTTGTAGCAAAAGCAACTTGATTACAGCGTGATGGATTGTGGGGCAATCTAAGTTGCTTGTAACTTAACCCTTTTTCTTGTTATCATTGGCGCTGATTCACTGACCTTCAAGAACACAACTGGGAGTGACATCTCGACAAAACTTCACTCATAACAGTCTTGTCTTGCTGAAGGTCAGCCAAAGCTTGACAGTCCTTCTAGCTAAAGGAGTTCTGATCATTTATTTATTTATTTATTTATTTATTTTTCAATTAGCAGCCACTAATTATTGGTAACTTCAACGCTTGCGCCGTTTTCTTCGTGACTCTCCCATGGCTCACCTCTGATAATCACTCGTTCTTTTCCTTCTCGTTGATCATCTGCTTAAGTTACACGCTGGCTGCTGCCGTCAAATGAAGCGTTGCTGCGAGAGAAGAGTGGAAATTCAGTTTCCATGCTGCTTTTAAGAGGTACTTTAGACGCCTCCTACGTTGAACTTTTAGTCTTTCAGTAAACAAGAAATTTGGTTTGCTGTTCCTCTAATATTTTGCACCATAGTGCCTGTTTTTTTACTATAAAGAATTATATGTGTTTATATAGCATGCATGTATCTGTAGTTGATGTGGGTAAATGATATATTTTATTTATAACACATATGGGAAATTATAATAGAAGTAGGTATGTTTGCTTGTTCACAGCGAGCTTGCATGTGGAGCAGAGATGCAACGAAGATAAAAACAACAGCCTGGCAGGGGGGGGACGATAGAAAGTCCATGACACTGGCCGTGTCCGTAGACCCCATCCCCCGCCCTCCCACCCTCCCCCACGGGCCCCGGTGGCCCACACGGGCTGATCGCGAGGGTCAACACGAGAAAAAAGCCTCGCAAACAACGAGCCTGTTATAGAGCCGATGTTGTGAGGCTCAGCCCCATCTGCCTCATAGCCTCCTATGTGCAGCCTCGCATCCGCCTCATGTGTCTCGTAACCTACTATGTGCAACCTCGTATCATGTTGTCAGAGTACCTATGGAAGAAGGCCAATGTTGTACATCATTAAAGGTTAGGCGAAGGCCACAGAGCCTTCAAAAATGCAATGAACATAACACAATTGGTCAGTTTATGTATGAAAATTGTTTTATTACAAATATTTACCTTCGCCAAAATGGTTATCTTTCTGTCAACTTTGTCTGTTTGTTTGTCTCTGTATCTCTCTGCATGTCCGTTATCAAGATAATTCCGAAAGTAATAGACGGACTTCAACGAAATTTATACGGCTTCTTAGGCATGTTAGGAAAAGCAAATGATTAACTATAAATGTTTACCTATTTTTTGTTGGTACCATAACTCAAGAAGTTTTGAATGGATCTTGATGAAATTTACAGGAATAGTTTGATACGTAACTGGAGCAAACGACTAATTTTTTTGTGTTGATCTGCTTCTCCGTCTCTTTGTTTGTCTAAAGGTTTTTCGTTGTAGTTGTTTGCCAGTTACATAACTCAAAAAGTTACAAATGAATCTTCATGAAATTTCTTGGAATTGTTAGAAATGTGAAAAGACACATATGATCAAATTTTTGTGATGTTCGGTTCGTCCGTTTGCGTGTTTTACTAATTTTTGTGTTTGTGGGAACAAGACAGGAAAATATATGGACGTATCTTCAAGAAAATCACAGCAACTGTATCACTGTCCATTGGCACAAATGGCCGCAGTTTGGTGATGATGTAAATGAAATCCTGGTTTCAGCACCAATTTGATTTTTTCGATAACATTGCCTTGCTTGGCGGAGGTATGTGCTTTTAGAGAGCTCTAGTTTACATTAGAAAGTTCTCAAATCTACGTTTGGGCCGAAATAGAAGCTGGTGTTCGCAGAGTTTACTCACAATCCGACAGGAATTGTTCTCGGCTTTACGAATTGCGTTTTGAAGTTCAAAATGAATAAAATGAACGATAATTCACAGATCGATGATGTGCTAAGAATTGCTATTATTTCTGTCAGCTGATCGTGCCTACACAGGCACCTGTAAAACAAACCAATGTTGCCCTGTCGGTTAACGTCCTCAAAAAATGATATTGCTAATTTTTAGCTCCATTGTTTAACTAATTAATTTGATAAAATATCGCATTCGTTACCGTTCTGTTGCATGTGCTTTGTGCCAAATGCTTTATTAATACTTTATTATTTTTATTAGGTAATTCAGTACATAAACCGCACCAAGTTTCTTGGTTACTTGACAATGTGTACCTTGCCTTCCTGTTCTCGTGAGTCCTCGGACCAACTGAAGTTGCATGTAGCATCAGACTACAGCATGGCGACATGAGGAGCTCTCCGAGTTGAAACACCACACTTCGACATTAACCAACATGGCAACATCACCAACCCATGTCACCAGCGCATCAACAGCGTGACGTCATGTCCCGCAGAGGCAAAAATAACCAAAATGTGCGAGATAACTAAAATGTGTCAATGATGCTTCACTCACCAGCCCTGGCATTTGGTGGATATCCAAAGCATCATCTTTCTGAGTTTCATTTTAAGGTCACATGCATTCATAGGTGAAAAGGTTACTTGATAATCAGATAAATATTAACGTATTGCGTCATTTGGCGATGAAAACTAAAAATGTCTTACTAGTATGAGCTGGAGGCGCGTAGTAAATATTTTGCGCTGGAGGTAAAATGAGACAGAAATTAAGCCTTCGAATCTTAACTTGTCCGAAACTTCCGGCAGGTCCGCTGGCTTCGGCCCGTGGAATTGAATTTCAGGTTTTGACCCTTAATTGATTGGCCTTGAGACTTCCAGAATCTCAAAGATATTTCTTAAAATGGAATTTTTAGCTGGTTAAACGCAATCGAGTTGCTTCTGATATTTAAGACACACATAAAACACATTTAGTGTTTCATATGGATGCAGGGCCCAACATATCAGGGCGCTGCGCCCTGAGGTATTCATTCATATAAGTTACATCCTTAAAGCTAATACATGGGACAAGATTTATACACCATTGACTTGGGGCTTTACCCAAGTAGGTAGTCAGTCATAACCAGTTTAGAAACTAAAGAAGTAGCGCAATAAGATGAAGAGATAAAGTGAAAGCTTGTGGTCGGAAATCAAGTCTTGAAGGCTTAATTTAGGCCCCCAATCGAAAGCGCTTTAAGTATCTGATAGTACAACCTATAGTCAACATCCTTCGATACTAACAGTGAAAGTACTAGCTAATACTAACTCACTAGCACTCTTAACTAATACTAGCAAACTAAGGACGCGTTCGACGGGGCAGTGAAATTTACGCTTTGACACTTAATTTGCCGGCACTTAAATTGATGCAGTCGCCCTGGCTTGGCTTTGACATGTTGACCAAAGTTTTAGTAGTTGGCGCTTAATCAATTTCCTGTACGACTTCCATGAACTTATTTTTACTCCCTAAATTGGAAATTTTAGTAGCCTTAACTTAATCGGGTTCCTTGTAGCAACTGCAACACGAATAAAAGTGACCAGCTAAAGTTCGTGCCTGCGTTTCCGGACAAGTCAAGTTAAGTGGGTTTGACTTAGATAGACACTGACGGCCGAATCGAACGTGCTCTAGCTAGCTAACCTACTGGCTGCTGATAGCACTCCATACAGACCCCTACCTCCTTTTGTAAGCAGGTTTCTTTACATTGAAAATTTTTACGTACGTCCAGATTTCCAGATACAAACATACATCTACTGAGTGCCAAGATGTACAAACTTGAGATCTAGATAGCAAAACTGCGCAATCCAAGAAGGGCCCAATATTAAAGACACCAACAGTGATAGCACCTTGTGTATGTTTGGATGAATTCCAGGTGACGTTATTCACATCACCTCCTGTGTGGAGCCACTATGCTGGAATTCTTGCGTTCAGTCGCAGCAAGCACCCAAAAGAAGTACCAGCAGTGAAGTATCTCCACAGTGAACGCAACCGCTAACCGCTGTGCTATCCGGTATTCTTCATAATTGGAGTCCAGCAGCTGTCATACTAGTGACATATCTAATGTACCACGGCATTTGCTGCCCGTACAGTGAAACTATTGGAATATTTTGTTGCCGGGTCTCTGCCGCCATCTCTGCTAGGTGTGCGTACCTCAAAAGTCCTTCCAGTCCTTTCTGAGTGTGTGGCAACAATCCGCTCATTAACAGAGATCAAGTCCATAATTTTCCAAACAAGTATGATTTTGGAGCATTCATATATTCTTTTGTATTGAATACAACTGAAGACAGCTAATTGATTTGTGAAATTGCCTGGAATTTAGCACTGAACTATCTTTGAATAGCCTCAAGTTGTTCTAGCTTTTCCCCGTACTCGAAATCCAAAGTGGATATCAGCATTCTGTTCTCGGCAGTATTAGTTTCTTCAATCGAGAGGGCATCACTTTTCTTTCGCGAGACGAGACAGTTCGTAAAATCCAACCACACTATTTCTATCCTACGTCTGTAACCCTAGCTACATATTCTTCAGAGGTACGTGGCATCATCTTGCATTCTCACGATCAGGTCTCCTAAAAGTTTTCCTTCAATTTCATGGCCAATACTATGTATACAGTAGTTGTGTATGTTGAGGACTCAAAGAAAGTCGTGCTTTTTCGTTATCGAAGCAGCTGAAATTTCGTATCTTATAAGTCTTGTTATTCTTTGTGGCCCATTGGCACACACTTTCTACATCTTGTTGCGCAGAATGCACGGTTTTCTCTGATCGTATAACATCCATTATTCGGGTGTCGTCAGAAATAAATGACAGGATCGCATAGTTGCATCCGTACGTCATGTCACTGACCGTGATGACAAAAAGTACAGGCCCGAGAACGGTGCCTTGTGGTACTCCACTGAGTACCAGCTGTTTTGAAGGCACTCTGTTGTTGACGATTACGCAGTGCGATCTATCTGACAGTAATGCTTCAAACCACCGAAGACATTTTCCACGGATATCCATCCATACGGGAAAGTTGTAGCATTAGCTTTTCGTGGTCTACGTCATCAAAAGCCTAGGCGAAATCTAAATATATCACGTCCACAGTGTTCTCTTGGCAGAGTGAAAATCATAATGTTCCAGCAGTTTTTAGATTAGATTAGGTAGGCCCATTCCTAGAGAGACACCGGGACTTCCACGGGCCTCTATGAGCTATTGTCATTATGTCAGTATGATATAGATGAGTAAGAAGATAAGAAGAAAAAATGGAAGATCTCAGTCAATGAGACCATCATGCAAGCGCATAAGCACGATTGGTAGCCGCTGATCAGCAGAGCTTAAGAGTTAATGACTCCTGGAAGAGTTGTTCGTAGCTGTGGAGGATGTCTCACACAATGTTTGTCATAACGATTTTCAAGCGCTTTGACTGTCACCTCAACGACAACGTCGGAGGAGTAGTCAATTCCAAATGTTTACTAGGAAACACGGAAAGAACTGCAGTCTTAAGGTTGTTCTTCGAGCTTTATGCTTGAGTTTTTGGCCGTTGATTCGCAGGCTATCATTTAACTCTATCTTAAAAAGTCACGCTGTAGGTACGTCGTTGAATCCATTCAAGTACTTGAATGCCTCACGTGCATCGCAGAAAAATTGGTCTTATGAGGCGTGCTTGGAGGGTGTTTGGCTCGGTAGATTTGACACGTCGCTGCTTTAATTGTTTTGTCCTCCCTCTTCTGGAGAACTGCTCTGTAGTCTGGGGTTCTGCTGCCGATTGCCATCTATGCTTGACAAGGTGGTTCGTCGATGTGCGTTCATGCTGGGTGGTGTTGTGCCTTGTGATCTGGCGCATCGTCGCAGAGTTGGTGGGGTCTGTTTTCTGTATGTAATCTATAACTGCCCCAGTCATCCACTGTTTGAGTTTCTTCCGGATCCATATTTGTTCGGGTGAGGTATACTCGGCGGACTAGTGCTCTTCATGAGTTTGCCGTGGAACCGTTACGATGCCGTACGGGCCAGTATTCCCGTTCGTTTTTTCCATCGTGTGTGGATGTTTGGAATGGTCTTGATGGCTGTCTTTACTAGTGTTCGTATTGGCAGCTTTAAACGATCTGTACACAGAGCTATTCTGTGATCTCGGTCTTCTTTTTTTTCATTCCTTTATTTTCACCACCCGCTGGGCTGGTTGCGTGGGGATTTGTTAACCTCATAGAGTTTCTCCGTTCCTACGTCGCCAGTCTGGTGTGATTTAATAATAATAATATTGTGTGACACCTGAGTCGTCCTTGCTCGAGAGAGATCAGGCCCAGTTTTTGTAGGCGACATTCGTATGGCTTGTTTCGCAGCTGATTTGTTAATTTCGTTTCTCTGCGCTGGATTCTTTCCATGTTATCGATATCTTTGCCCAGATGTGGAGACCAGAATTGAACAGCAGGCTCTAAGTGTGGGCGCACTAGTGCCGTGTACAGGGGAATGATGATGTCCTTGGATTTGTATTCGAAATTCCTGATAATAAATCTCAGTACTTCGCTTGCCATTTTCACAATCCTGTCAACTTACTGATTGTGTTGCAATTTGTTTGAATAGACCAAGTCACGCTGTTGGATGACAGCTGCTAATTCTGTCCCTTTCATTTTTAATTAGGTTGAGGGGTTCGCCGGCCCCACGTGCATAACTGAAAACTTGTCGACATTAAAGCTCATCTGCCACGTTGTGCTCCATTCCATGAGGTGGTCAAGATCTTGTTGGAGCTCAGTTCTTTTCCTGTCAGGATGACATAGTTTAGTATCATCCGTAAATTTACTGATTTTACTACGGATATTATGAACATAAATTATGAACAGAAGTGGGCCAAGCACACTACCTCGTGAAACCCCAGTTTATACCTGTGAAGTAATGGAACGTATATGTCAAAAATCAAGTTCTTTTTACCTGAGTGAATTACTGCTGTCTAGATGGGTACTAGGTGTGTCTGAAGTTGACTGATTCCGCACTGTTTCCAGTTTTGGTTTGGAGTAATGATTGCATGACGGAAGGTGCTTGGCATTACCCCATCCATCATTCAATGACTTACGTCATATAAGATATACAACGCAATACTTCAGTTTGTGGATTTTTAACCGCTATCCTAAATGAATCAAGGAAAAAATAATTGACAGTGAAAAAGTAAGGTGTCACATCCTAAAATACAGGTTTATACACCAAACAAGTCAGGGGGGTAAAAATATGCATGGCGATTAATAAATCTGGTTCAGAGTAGAATTAGAATTGGAGAGTCTAGAAAGGCCCTTGGCATAGATATTGATCTAGTTCTGATTTGAAGGCCTTGGGGGCTGGTAGTAGTGTATATTTTTTAAATATTTGAAGGCATGGCATTGAAGAGACCTGGGCCTCGATATAAAACTTAATTGTTTGAATAGCTCTACAGCAATTATTCTTCTGAATACTAGGAGGGTACAATACATTACATGTTATGCCTCTTCTCTGACTGTAATTGAAAGTTAGGCCAGGCTTTGAAATTAAATTGTGGAGACACTTGAACACATATATAATATTGTAACTCTCCATACTCCTTTGTACACTGAAAAGTTTCAAATATTTAGGTCTGTTCCAGTAGTTCATGTTACTCGTACCGCTTATTTGTCTAGTGAGTAGTTTCTGAACTCTATCCATTTCCTGCAGCTGGGTGGCATTTTGTGGAGACCAATCGAGAGAACAATAGTCTAAGTGCGACAGCACCAGAGCTCTATACAGAGTGAGAAGTGGAGTCTTTTCTCTGGTTTTGAACACTCACAAAATCCAGCCACACATCTGAGCTGCCCTGGACACCTATTCATTGACATGGATTTCATACTTCCCACTGTTTTCTATCAACACTAGCAGCTAACACGCTGTAACGTGACTAGCACAAATGCACTCACTGACGCACAGAACAGCAATCATGACTCTTTTCCAAAGTTGAGGAAGTTCACCACAGCGACGATGATGGAAAGTTCGCCTTTGTACTAAGCATCAAGCCTTGTAATTAGCCTAGTCCACTATCCTTCTTCCATAAGACTGCACGAAACGTTCTGTCTCGTCAGAAGTTCAGCCGATCTGCACTTTATGTTAGATATGCGGTGGGCAGGTCGACGGCCATACACCAGTAATTTGATCGCACTTGACCTTTAGATAACACGCTAGAGGAGGCAATGGCCTGAGTCGGTCTGTCGTTAGGTCTCATTGTGAGTCTTTTTGCTCGGCGTTTAGCCACTCAAGTGAAAATTGCTAAAGAAGTGGTGGCGGTCGGTAAGGTTTTATTAATGCTCAGCTGAAGTACAGAAAGTGAGACAGCATTTGGTGGTAGCCAACGTCTGGCTGCTTATGTAAGCTAGCGACGCCCCATGTCGTTATTATGATATACAAATATGTAATTGTCTGACAGCTATCGTTGGAAGAGTGCTTGTATCGAAGTTACGAAAACTCATAAGCATGTGCTAAATCTTTGGCGTTGAAGTCGTAGGTAACGAGCATCTAAAAAAATCAATGCTGGATAGAAAAAGCCACCAGTAGCCCAATACCACTGAGCTGGCACAGAACTGAACATCTGACTCTAATACCAAATTGTTCCGTTCCTTGCTAAATTTAATTCTGCCTTTCATTTACGCTGTCCACTGACAAGAGATGTTCATACACATTTCCAGCAAAATAGTTCCCCCTCAATCCATTTTCCCTGTGCCACCAAGAATTAAGGGCGGCCATATACGCCCTCGTTTGCAACCGAATTGAGGTCTTTCATCATATGCAGCCTAACAAGCCCGGACCACCTCGTTTTCTTTTATTCGAGGGCGCTTTCTGTGGAGCTCATCCCAATAACAGGGGGAAGCGTAAGCTATGACAGCGTTAATTACTTCTCCTGATGCCATTGCCGACGGCATTTGCTCTCTTATTGCGCCCCCTCTCGAAAAAAAGGTCACATAGGAGGCACTTGTGACCGGGGTAACGCGAGGCACAATTTGTACGGCGGGAGCAGAGCGCCCGGCCGCTGGAGGTGGCAGAGTCTCTGCCAATGTGCATGAAGTCTGTCCAGAATTGTGATGCGTGCAAACGCTGCTACTGTGGTGCAGTGCGTGATGGTACGTTGCTGTATGCGTTGTGCTGCATCCAAGAAATTCATACAATAGTGTAGTGCTTGATTATATGTAGATGTGTACAACGTGGTGTATCCAAACTCTCGCTACTCTGTGATTACACTTCCCTTAATAAAGAGCGACTTGCACGCAACCGCCCTGGGGCGCAATGTTCTCAGTCACTAACCCAGTGGACATTTGCTGTAGATCTCTACGACAACGAGCGTAAATCCAGTGCATAGTTTTATTTTTTGAAAAGTTCGCGAACATTTTCATTAGTCAATCGTGAATATTCATTAATTCAGTTTTAATTTATATCTGAAGTCGAAAAACAAATAAGTATTTCATAACCAACACGAAGTAGTTTCCACAAGTATATTAATAGACGAACACGATATTAGTTTCCGTGCCGCAGGAGTTGAGTAATCAGAGTGTATAGATAAATTTACTGATTGTTTCTGTCTTAATAATAATTCTCCCTTCACGATGATATTTGAAAAGATGCAAACTTTCTTCGAGTTACTGAATGATTACGTTTGAAAGTGGCCCACAACACTACAAGCGAAGGCACAGCCTCCTGGAGCGCGGCACCTCCTCCACATGAACGTTTTTGCACCACACGTTGCCTGCTGCTCGGCTTCATGATGGAATAAATTATGCAGTCGAGCCGTTTTATGACCGGGGGAAACAATTTAACAAATGCACCGCCTGCGACTTACAAGCTTCTTTGAGCTCTAATTACAAATTGGCTTCAACATTGAGAACAGAAATGCTGTTTCGGAACTCGGCAGCGACCGCGTTACTTTGTGCAGTGTGGCTTGGGGCGTCCAGAGCTGTGTGCCGCTGGAATGCAGCACAGCTTTGCTCTTCTTAGGGGCTGTTGAAAAGTTTTTGACAGGTATCTGTATGTGTGTGCGTGTGTCGATTTGCGTGTCTCTATGAATATAAGATTAGATTAGATAGGCGGCAGTAGACGAACCAAGAGGCCCATTCCCAAAGAGACACTGGGACTTACACCCCGGCCCTCTATGAGCTATTGCCATGATGTTAGTAGGATGTAGAGGACTGGGGAAACGAGAAGAGAAGAAAATGGAAGACGAAAGAGAAAAAAAAGAAGGGGAAGAAGAATCTCCGCCAAAGAGATGGTCATGAATGCCCGCAAGCATGATCGAATAGCCGCTGATATGCGGAGCTTAAATATATAGATGGAGCGGAAGTGTGAAGTAGTCAGCTTAAAATGGCCTGGGAAGCTTTGGCAGTTAAGTGCTTGCGACTCGTGGAGGAGGAGTCCTTAGCTGTGGAGGATGTCTCTCCCAGTGTATGTCAAGACGATTTTTAAACGAGTTAACCGACTTTGCACCAACAACGTCGGAAGGGAGTCTATTCCCAATACTGACTATGAAATAGGGAAAGAACTGCCGACTTAAGGTTGTTCTTCGAGCGTTATGCTTGAGTTTTTGACCGTTGTTTCGCAAGCGATTTAAGGTCTCTTTCAAAGAGTCCTGTTATAGGTACGTTGTTGAAGCCATGCAAGTACTTGAATGTTTCTATTAGTTGTCTCCTGAGTCGTCTTTGCTCGAGAGAGATCAGACCTAGTTCTTTTAGGCGGCGTTCATACGACTTGTTTCTCATCTGAGGTATCAGTTTCGTTGCTCTGCGTTGGACTCTTTCCATGTTATCGATATCTTTACAGAGATGTGGCGACCAGAATTGAACGGCAAATTCTAAGTGTGGCCTCACTAATGCCTTGTACAAGGGAACGATGATGTCCTTGGACTTGTATTCGAAGTTTCTGGTGCCATTTTCACACTCTTGTCGACATGCTGACTGTGCTGTAGTTTGTTTGTAATAGTGATTCCTAAGTGTGTAAGGATATAATAATTCCTTTGTACAATGCCCTAGTGTGCCCGCATTTAGCATTTGCTGTGCAGTGTGTAATTCTGGTCCCCACACAAGTGCGGAAATATCGACAAAATGGAAAGAATCAAATACATAGCAACAAAGTTGATACCCCAGCTGCGGTGCAGGCCATGCGAATGTCGCCTACAAGAAGTGGGACTCAACTTTCTCGAACAAAGACGGCCAACTAATAGAAACATTCAAGTATTTGAATGGTATCAACGACGTACCTACAGCGGAACTTTCTGAGAGAGCCGGATATGTTCGCTTACGAAACAACTGCTAGAAACTCAAGCATGTAAATCTAAGACGTACCTACTCTCAGCCAGCAGTGTTTCCCGTACTTCATTGTCAACATTTGGAATAAACTATCTTCCGAAGTTGTTGGTGAAGAGTCGATCAATGCATTTAAAAATCGTCTCGACAACAATTGGGAGCAACATCCTTCACAGCTGCGAACTCTTCCTCCAGGAGTGCCAAACTTCTAACGGCCAAAGCTTCTAAGCCTCCGTAATCCATATTTCTTCCGACGATTAACTTAACGTCTCCAAGCTCCTCTGAACTGCAGTATTCAATTGTGCATGCGTAATCAACTCCTCGCCTGACCTTTTTTTTTTCTTCTTCTTGTTTTCTCCTTTAGAAGTCTCCATGATTCCGGACTAATGGCGATAGCTCATATAGGGACGGGACCTAAGTCCCGGCTTCTCTCTGGGAATGGGCCTGTTGGTCCGTCTACTGAAAGCTATTTATCTCGTCTGTAAAGCTGTACTATATATAGATTGCACTAACTGGATTAAATAAATACACTTAGGTACACACGCGGACATGGTACACGTGCACGGGGCACAACTCAAATACCAGAGGTACAGCTACAAAGAACAAATAATACTATCATTACAAACTACGTGGCACTGCGGCCTATTGTTTGACCCCTGTTTGGTATGAGATGAAATTGCTCTGACAAGATGAAATATCAGAGTGATCAAGTTAGAGGAAACAATAAATTCATTGGGCAAAATACAAAACAAAATTTGCGTCCCAACCGCAAGTGGCCGCCATCGCCGGCAGGTACTACCCAGGCGCCGTTTCCAGCGGCCGAGGTTCTACTAAAACGATGGCAAAAGTTTTGTATGCGTATTCTAACCGTCATGTACCCAAAAGCAGCTTTCCAATATTATCTGTTATCGTACACATGGTACAATACACACAATCACACATGGATCACACGATACACATGGCATCGTACACATGAATCACACGTGCCTCTTCACCGTTGTATCATGTGTAGTGATACAATCTTTTTATCTATGCACTGTAATACTACTGACTAACCGCACTTCTAAAAGTGGTGCTCGAGTCCTCGTAGAAGTGCGAAATGATATTCAAAGTATGACCGAAAACATTACAAACTAGAGCACTCTGAGAGCGCATACCTCCGCCAAGCGTTGTAACGGTAGCAAAAAAATTCAAATTGGCTCTGAAACCATATTTTTCTTTGTATAAACTCAAAACCTAATCATTGGTGCGTTTTAATAGTAATAACGGCTTGTGCAGTTTTCTAGAAGTTCCGTCCATAACTTTTTGAGTTATACTGCTAACAACCGTTATGACAAACATGAGTCAAACAAACAAACGAAGAAACCGATCTGCACCAAAATTTGATCATTCATGTTTTTTAACATTGCTAACAACTTCTATAAATTTCATAACGATCCATTCATTATTTTTTGAGTTATTGTGCTAACAAGCATAAAATTAAAAATAGTGACAAACGAACGAACGAACCAACGGATCATTACCAAAATTTGTTCCTTTACTCTTTGATATATACCCTACAACTCATGTTAATTTCATAACAATCCATTCCTAACTTTTTGAGTTATGGCATTGAGAAAAATGAAGCTGACAAACCAACAAACAATCGGATAGACATATCTTCACCAAGAGTTGATCATCTGTTCCTCCTAACATACCTAACATTCCCTATAAATTTCGTCTAAATCGGTTCAGAACTTTTTTTAGTTATCTTGGTGACAGACAAACAAACAAACAAACAGCCAGACAGACAGGCTGACAAACACGACGAAAACATAACCTCCTTGGCTCCTTGGCGTAGGTAACTGGAGTGCCCGCGCTGTCAGAAATGACAGCGAAGAATTTAAGACGAATCGTCTTCATTTAATCTGCCTTTGTCACTAATATGCTTCTGAAACATACGCGACAGCGGCTGAGTCAAATTGTGAGATGGGTGCTCTCTTTCAATTCATGTAAGAAGTACAATCGTTTCGCACCATAGGTCATATGCGGAAAAAATCTTGCATTAGCAACAAGGAGCTTCTAATGGGAGGAGCAAGCCCAAGCACTCTCTAGGCGAGTAGACACAAGGCTTTGTAACGTGATCGCAGCTGGCGCTTGGAGTCCTTAAAGTGGCTGAAGTGGCAGTGGTCAGCACATATAATTAAGGAAGATACAGACAGGCAGTTCTTCAATATTTTTGCAAAGACAATCGTGTCTGAAGATTTATATCCTAGTGCTCACCCTGTTACTTTCATCATCAGATGGTATACAGGATACATGTTTCCTTTACATACTTCCATCCGCTCGGAATTTCATCGATGGTTAATGGCTATAAAAATTTGAGCTCAGGACTCCTTTCTATATAGGCTGCGTGAGGCAATGCCGCTCCCCGATTGAATAAGCCACTCAGCCAGTTTAAAGGAAAAGTTTTCTCGCAACGCTCCCGAAGGATAGATAGAGAGGGCGAGCTCCTCTCTATTAGATCCTCCTTGATTAGCAAGCAGCAATGCCTCAAACATTTCGACTTTTTAAATTAATTAAAATGAATTACCCGCCACATATCCATGATACCAAACCTCCCTTCAGTACATTGAAGATTTTGTGTTGAAGTGAAAACTGCCTCGTCAAAAGGAAGATAGAAAAATCTTGCATTAGCAAGCAGCAATACCTTAAACATTTTGACTTATTCAGTAGGGTGTATCGTTTTTTCAACTGTTTGAGATACGGCTTGCGCGTAGTGCGGGATTTTTGTGGAAGCACCTAGCAATGGTGTGTGTAAAATTTTAGACCTCTAGCTCGATTGTTTCTATGCCGCAAGCGGTTAGAAAAATGGAAAAATATGAAAATATATTGTATTGGATAAAATATCATCACAAATGAAATTACTACAATTATTTATTTCTGAAGTGAAAATAGTACGCAAAAATACATAACTAGTTTATATTTCGAACCACGAAAATATTATTCAACATCTTCTCATGCCGCAAGTGATCTGAAAATTATCGATTGTTGACAAAAACATGTATTTTTTCCAATTTCGAGGTCAAATTGTTATAGATATAAATCATTTATCTATTTTACTTCGTGTAGTTATATATAGCTAGTATTGTATAACATCAAGTTCCAATAAAAAGATCAAGTCCGAACGAGAACGATTTACCATGCCACAAAGTCGGTAAAAACGTATATAATACTCTATAACATTTACATTATATATAGGTATGTAGTATATGAATACAATTGGTTGAATGGGTCTTCATAAATGTCAATCATCTGTTCCTCCTAACATGCTTAATCGTAATCTCTGTAATTTTCGTAAAGATCCGCTTATATCGTTTTGAATTATTTTATTCTCATACAATATTCAGAAAGACGCTTTAGAGCGTACACAGAAGTACATTGTATTGGTATTATGCCGCTGAACACATTTTCTTTTGCACTGCGTCCAACTTACCTTCTGTGAAGTAACGGTTCTAGTTTCTCATGTCATCGCTAAAGCCAAGTTCTTAAAAAGGCTGGCGGTGACCCTCAGACTTTCGTGTATTTACAGAAAGATTATTATCACATCCTTAAAAAGTTAATTTCTGCACCTGCTGTATATCTTTTAATTTGTCTAACTTGGATCTAATCTGTGAGAAAATTTTCCCTATTTAAAACCTATCATATAATCCTTGAATTGAATAGAAAGCTAAAAATCTATCTACTAATCCCAAATAATAACTAATCCAGAAAGTCTACACCCCTCACGGTATCTAAAGAAAGATTATGCTGATTAATTGTTAATGTTACTTAAGTCATAAGACGTGTCAACGTTCAATAGCACTCACAGTCAACTGATCGGGTAATTTTCGCACTTACTGCATTTCTGAGTTGTATTTATGAACGTTCTGAATCTTTCATGACAAAAGTATCGAAATCGATACATACAATTACTTTATACCGTATAGAAAGGACTATATTAAATTCTGATGAGCTGTGTACAGTTAAACCCGTCGTCTTAAAACACCGAAAGAAAAAAATAAGTTTCTTTCAACAACGCCAATTAACGTGTCACAGACACAGCTGATGCCCCGCGCTCAAGGCTTATTAGTGAATGTTTTGGTAGTTGAGTCTTGAAAATTAAATAAACCAATTTTTTCTTTCTTTCTCTTAGTTCTGGGTGGAACAAAGATTGGAACAGCGAATTGTTTTAGTAGATGATTTTGAATTATCATAAATATCCATCAGCAGGGATAAGCTTTTGCACCGCTGAGCACAAACGCCCCAAATAGTGAACGTTATAGTTACCCCCTTAAGTGAACGTTATAGTTACCCCCTTAAGTGAACGTTATAGTTACCCCCTTAAGTGAACGTTATAGTTACCACCTTAAGATACCTAGTCGGATGAAATCTGAGATGCTGTTACACACTTTAAGGAGCATCTGTGAGTTTCTGAAAGTCGCAAGGGCGACCAATTAAAGGGTAAATACCTGGAACTCAATTCAGCAGGTCGGAGCCAAAGCGCCTGTCTGAAGTTTCGGACAAATCTAGCCTCGAAGCTTAATTTTTGGCCCTCAATCGAATGTGCCTTAGTGGGTCCATCAGCAGATACGTGTTGCAACCACAACCCTAAGGTCACGTGTGTTACAATAGCGGCATTCGCTGCTAAAAAAAATCACCACTCGAATAGTCTTAACTACTTTCAAGAACTGCATGCTTATATATATATATATATATTTCGTTATGGCATGATAGAGGTACATCCCCTTCCGAGAACCAAGGTTAGGTGCGCAAGGACTGGTTCTCGTAACGTCCTATATGTTTTAACGGGTAAATAGCCTTCTAAACTACTTATAACACTGCGGGAACCAGTCCTTGCCTACCTAACCTCTGTTCTCGGAGGTAAAAGCTCATTGGAAGTGGACTGGTACTAGGGGTGGTTGGTGGGGGACGATGGTGTCAGCATAAAAAAAAAATTACTAACGAGAAGTTGGCATGCGCGAACGTAGATTTGATTTTCCTTCAAAATGAAACCATTTTGAGATAAATCTACGGTTTTTTTTAACACGTTTTTTCACTTTTTGAAGTTGAAAATTTTAATACCGTTAGATGGCCCAGATTCTTGGTACCTCTATCGAGACATTAGCCACCTAACAGGCCGTTTTCAAAGATTCTTGGCCATCTAATAGCCCGTTTCAAAATATATATATATATATATCAACGACTCTTCGGGCTACGGGTGGCACCGTAACCTCAACTAGATGTGCTTTCCACACACCTCTGCCCTGTGCGTGTGCTTGACCAGGCCATGTGGCACCGCAGCAGCCCCCAGGATTTACTTAGGGAGGATATTGCAGCTCCTGTGGCATCGTTGGTATTATATTTCACGGTATTTGGTGCGTACTTTTAGGTGGCATTTGCAGCAGACCCGCATCTGGCTCCGTGCCAGACTCTGCGCTGACCAACAGGCAGAGTCTGGCAATATCGGAGCGGCCTCAGCCTCCTCGCGGCCTCGCACTTCTTCCCATTCTTTTTTTTCAAATAAAAGCAAGCGACGCTTCCTAGCTGCCGCTGCTCCCGAACAGAGCACGCGCGCTTCTAAAAACAAATAAAGGCCTTTTTTTATCCCTTAGTAGATTTTTCTTTTCATTTCAAACTTAATTGAAACATTCTATTTGATGAATTAAGAATAATATAGCATTAAAGGGATTCAAATTAGAATATCAAAATAGTAACTACAAACGTCGACTAACAAACAAAATTTAACGTTTCGGAAAGTTTTACCCATCATCAGAAATTGTAACTAAAAACTACAAAGGATGCCTAAAAGAATTATATTTTAGATGAACTAAGTTTGGAAATGTGTTAACAGGGTGAAACCCAGAAGGCAAATGACCTTAGTCGCTATGGGGTTCCTTATATAAGCGTCGGACGGTAAGGGAACGGAGGAACCCGGGCAAGTACAGTTGGGAGCATAATTAAGGGACAAAAATAAAAAATTTCATATCTCAAAAACTGTAAAGGGTTCAAGGCTGAAATTTTAACACAAAATAGATATTGAGATACTCAATAACATGCTAAGAATTTATTACGATCCGATGGATAAGAAAAAAGTTCTGAATATTTAACTTATAATTATGAATTTAGTGTGAGCAGAATTAAGGGACACTTTTCAAATATTGTAATTTAAATCTTCACTAACCCCATTTTCTTGCGTTTCCAAAGAAGAAGAAAAAGACTGCCTATGTCATATGTAAACATTGCATGTACTGCAAGCATGGTTACCCGGGAAGAAAGTTGATGAATCTTTACGCATGAAAATTGCTAATTTACACAAACAAAATCTCAGCATCAGGGCAATCCCAGAGCAGGTAAATCGTTCAAAGAGTATTGTTGGAAGAATTGTGAAAGATTATGAAGATCTTGGACGCGTTTCGAGTGTTCGGAAACGTGGGGGCCCAGAAAAACTTCTGCTAGGCTGGATAGGATCATTCAACGCACAGCATTAAAGGACTGTTTTACTACTGCCTATTTCTAGGCAATGAATGATACTAACGACGAAACCATCTCCAGATTCACTGCATCACGGCGACAGAATGAGATTGGTCTTCGTGCACGTCGGCCTCAAAAGAAACCGCTAATCAGTAAGAAGAACAAAGTTGCAAGGTTGAAGTTCGCCAGCAAACATGTCAACAGTCCTCAAGAATGGTGCTCTAAAGTTTTCTTTAGTGATGAAAGCAAGTTCAACTTTTTCGGGAATGATGGAAATAACTATGTCAGACGTCAAACAGGTGAGAAATACGATCCAAGATGCACAAAGAAAACTGTTAAATTT
>LQNS02000211.1:40176222-40189027 GCA_001587735.2 Parhyale hawaiensis
GTCATCAAACATAAAGGATCGTTCACAAAATATTGATTAAGGATGAAGGTTTTTGTTTAATTTGTTGTTTTGTTGCGTTTTTTGTCAAGTGTCCCTTAATTCTGCTCACACTAAATTCATAATTATAAGTTAAATATACATAACTTTCTTCTTATCTTTCAGATCGTAATAAATTCTTAGCATATTATTAGGTATCCCAATATCTCTTTTGTGTTGAAATTTCAGCGTTGAACCTTTTACAGTTTTTGAGATATGAATTTTTTTATTTATGGCCCTAAATTATCATCGCAACTGTACAGTCGGAGAAAAAGTGTCAGTCATGGGTTGTGACGAGTGGTAAAGCTGTAGTCATTATATTGACGCTAGGTTTTGTTTTATGGATATATAGTGATTCTAGAGCATAAGGGAGCATTGATGTTTTCGAGAGGAAGTCTAAACAGCGAATGAGCAGAAGTACGTGGAGGGACCGGACGTCAGTTCCTGTACAGTCGGCGGATGTGATGCTTACCGGGAATTGTGTAAAGCTGTACGTCTGAAGCCATAGTGTGGGAGGTTTGTCTTTGAATATGAGGTAAGACCCTACGGTAAATGTGTTTTTGTAAAAAAATTTGAAGTTTATATGTGGGTAGGCTTCAGAGAGGAACATTTTCAAAGTGTTTACTGTACTAACAGAGGCTTCGTAAGTTCGTTGTAGTACGGAAGTGAGTGGAAGAAGTCTAATTTAGGGACGGTGGGTTTGTTAATGCCGGATTCGAACAGTTTGTCCAGGAACAATTTGCAATAATGGTCGAGAAAATGGTGTGGATAACAGTTGTTTTTGGCGAATGTTCGGGGAAAGTCAACGTCGTTTGAGAAGGCAAAATAGGAAGAAGACAAATGGTATGCCCGAAGTAGTAAAGTTTTTATTGCATTGATTTTAAATTGATCGTAGCAGTGACTGAAAAAACTTGTCCCGAGGCCTGGGAATGTGGGTTTTCTGTAAACTTCAGTGGTGAGCGTTGAGTCTTGGTTGGTAATTAAAACATCTAGAAAAGCTAAAGAATTATTTGACTGGTTTTCCGAAGTGAACTTGATATTTGGATGCTTACTGTTTAAATATTGCAAAAATAAATCGGAATCAGTTTAGTTGTTAAATATAACGAAGTTGTCATCTACATAGCGATTGTAGTGGATCGGGCAATCGTTAAGCCAAACGGTTTCGTGATGACATAAGAATATGTTTGCCAGCAAGGGACTGAGCGGGCACCCCATGAAAACTCCGTCTGTTCCCTTGTACAGTCTATTGTTGAACATGAAGAAGGAATCTGTGATGGCGAGACTAAGGAGAGTTCTAAAGGTAGGTTTGTCCATGTTGTGGAATAGCTCCCTGTCGTCAAAAACTTTGTTGCAGATGATATCTATAGTTTCGTCTACGGGGATGTTGGTGAAAAGTGAGGTGATATCTAAGCTGGATAAGTAGGCATTGAGAGGCAGTTGGAGGTTTTTGATACGGTCTAGAAACTCATATGAATTGCGCAAACTATACTAATTAGTTGTTAGAGGTTCGAGTAATGGAACAAAGAATTTTGCGACAGGATAAGACGGTGCTTTGTAAACAGCTAGAATTGTTCGTAATGGGGCACCGGCTTTGTGTACCTTTGGAAGCCCGTACATGAATCCAGGGGAAGCACCTGAATTGTAAAGTGAACGGAAAGTCGAAACAGTTATGATGCCTTGGTATAACAGTTTTTTTTTTCTAAAATCTATGAATTTTGTCTATGAATTTAAGTTTAAGTTTGAAGGGATCGGTATGTGAATCATAAACAGGGAACTTAGTTGTATCGCCCAGGATGGTATTCATTTTTTAATAATATTGATTTTTTATCAAGAATGGCAACACCTCTTCCCTTGTCTTGTCTGCACCCGACAATGAAATTTTCTTTGGGGAAGTTGGATAATAGCGACAGATCGGACGAAGAGATAACGAGGTGTAAATGCTGTTACAAGTCTCTTTTATATTGTTGGTTATTTCAGTGAAAGAAAAGTTGAGGCGCAATGGTTGAGATTTCAATCTGTTAGCTAGGCCTTCAAAACCTATGGAATGTTTCTAATTATCCAGTTTGAATATGGGTAGGCAGAATTCCAGACAAACGACGAAAGGAATTTGAGGCGTTGCTGAAGTGTTGCATTTGAGTAGTTGGTTCTATTGGTTCTATCTATGAATTTCTTGGTGTTGGACTGCACAAAGTGAACTAAACTGAGGTAGTCAAGGAATGAAAATGAATTTTTGATCTGAGATGCATAGGTCTGGTTAGTCGAATTTGTATGGTTGACAATGTTACTATGCTGAGTTAGAATTTCTAGGTCTAAGAGTTTCGATTGTCACGATTTGTACAGTTGGCTGTGCTGAAGGGACTGTCGGTACAATCGAAAGCGAAGAAATTTTGGGATGATTTGATAGGCTTTGCAGCAGGTGAGAAAGTGTAGGTCCAGCTTTGACTTTGCAAGTTTTCTAGTGAATTTTTCATATTTTCTGAAGGTTGATACATCGGGTTGTCCATATCTGTTTAATATTGTGGTGGCTATTGATTTATTAACTGGAAGCCTAATTTTGAGGAGGAAAAGGTATATGAGACTAATGATTAGCATGTTTGTGGTAAGCGGAAGCAATTTTTAAAAATGGTCGAAGAGAAAGGGAGGTGGTCCAGCGTCGAACAGCAGTAAGTCGCGTATGAGGACACACGCAGAGCACCATGCCTGACGTAAAAATGTGGAATAGTTTGTTCTGGTATGTGGTCAACAAATTGTGATTCATCGACCACACCCCAGGACAACACAGATTTAAACTGTAGGTCAACGGGGGTTAATTAAAGGGGCTATAACTAAGATATCAAACTAATGAATATAACGTCGACTAACTAGGAAAATTTAACGTTTCGAGGATTTTTCCTTCACAATTCTAGCTGCTTACAAAACTCCATCCTATCCTATCGCAAAATGGCAACTTCATAAGAGTTTCGAGACCGTATCAAAAACCTCCAACTGCCTCCCAATGCCTACTTATCCAGCTTCGATATCACCTCACTCTTCACCAACATCCCCGTAGACGAAACTATAGATATCATCTGCAACAAAGTTTTTGACGACTGGGAGCTATTCCACAACATGGACAAACCTACCTTTAGAACTTTTCTTAGCCTTGCCATCACAGATTCCTTCTT
The DNA here is from genome assembly GCA_001587735.2 of Parhyale hawaiensis. Lineage (NCBI taxonomy): Eukaryota > Metazoa > Arthropoda > Malacostraca > Amphipoda > Hyalidae > Parhyale > Parhyale hawaiensis. The sequence goes on from LQNS02000211.1 coordinate 40,179,423, forward strand.
CATGTTCAACAATAGACTGTACAAGGGAACAGACGGAGTTTCCATGGGGTGCCCGCTCAGTCCCTTGCTGGCAAACATATTTATATGTCATCAGGAAACCGTTTGGCTTAACGATTGCCTGAATAACTTCAAACCGATCCACTACAATCGCTATGCACTGGTAGATGACACCTTCCTGATATTCAACAACCAAACTTATTCCGATTTATTTTTGCAATATTTAAACAGTAAGCATCCAAATAACAAGTTCACTGCGGAAAACCAGTCAGATAATTTTTTTGTTTTTCTAGATGTTTTAATAACCAACCAAGACTCAACGCATACCACTGGGATTTACAGAAAACCCACATTCTCAGGCCTCTTGACAAGTTTTTTCAGTCACTGCTACGATCAATTTAAAATCAATGCAATAAAAAATTGTCCTCTTCCTAGCTCGCCTTCTCAAACGAAGTTGACTTTCTCCGAACATTCTTCAAAAACAACGGTATTCCGCACCATTACTGCAAATTGTTCCTAGACAAACTGTTCGATCCCGGCAGTAATAAACCCACCGTCCCTAAATTAGACTTCTTCTACTCGCTTCCGTACTACAACGAAGCCTCTGTTAGTACAGTAAACACATTGAAAATGTTCCTCTTTGCAGCCTACCCACATATAAACTTCAAATTTTCATACAAAAATGCATTTACCACATGGTCTTACTTCAAATTCAAAGCCAAACCTCCCACACCACTTATGTCGGTAGATATATACCGTTTTAAATGCACAGGATGCAATACCTCGTACATTGGTAGCACTGAACTACATTTCAAAGCCTGTATTGACCAACATTTACGTGTATACAGTCGAACCGGTTTACCACTCGCAAAAACCCCACATTCAGCTCCGCGCCTGCATGCTGAGCAAAATAACCATCCCATCAGCAGGAATGACTTCTCATTCATAGACTCTTACATTGCAGTCGAGCTGACAAATTTAGAGTCCCTCTACATGCACAGGAAGAAAACCAAGCCTTAAAACTATGGCCTAAGCCGTACCGCTTTACACAATTCCCTGTTAGCATCACAACCGCTGATTGTACAGGAACTGACGTCCGGTCCCTCCAAGTACCTATGCTCATTCGCTTTTTAGACTTCCTCCCGAACACATCAATGCTGTATTATGCTCTAGAATCCCTATATAGCCATAAAACAAAACCTAGCGTCAATATAATGCCTACAGCCCTACCACTCGTGACGATCCATGACTGACGCTTTTTCCTCCGACTGTACTTGCCCGGTTTCCTCCACTTCCCTTACCGTCCGACGCTTATATAAGGACCCCATTAGCGCATATGGTTATTCGCCTTTTAGGTCTCACCCTGTTAACACACGTCCAAACTTAGTTCATCTAAAATAAAATTCTTTTAGGCATCCTTTGTAGTTTCAAGTTACAATTTCTGATGATGGGAAGAAATTCCCGAAACATTAAATTTTACTAGTTAGTCGACGTTATATTTATTAGTTTGATATCCTAGTTTAAGCCCCTTTAAAAATAACTCCGTTGAATTTGCCCCTGAAGCTGGTGATGGTCTTACGCCACTAGGCATTCTAGTCATATATAAGATTCAGTAGGTATGGATGATCACTGGCAGCTGTTGACATTGCGCTTCAACTGAGCAGACTGCTCACTCTCGTGTTGACTCATATGGCTTAGTTGTTTGAATGTTTCACGATAATGATGACCATAATAGTACATACTCCTATTTATTTCTCATAGCAGTGAATAATATCTTCATTTTGTCTAAGTATAGGAATTTGATGCTCTAATAATCTGAAGAACAGAAAAGAAAATCAACACCGGAAACCAACTTCAAAATACTTGTATTTCACCTTCGTCTGACCTCTCGATGTGAGAGCACTCCAGTGAAAATCCGTGCTGATGTTGCTGGACTTTAAAGTCTGAACTTGCGCAGTCCTAATTTATGGTCTTCCCTCAGATCATGAAATTACTGAAGTCCAGATGACGTTCTGCACATCACCTCACGCCTGTGGAGTCACGATTCTGGAATTCTTCTGTTTGGTAAGGTAAGAAGACTATGGATTCATTCGATTCGGTCTTCAAAGTCGATCTAAGCCAAATCCGCTCGATTTGACTTGCTCACACCTACAGATAGAAACTTTGGCTTCTACCTTATTGCAAGTGTGAGAAGTAGCCGGATTATGTCCAGCCGACAGAAAGTTCGATTTTATGGAGTGAGATTGAATTAGTGGAAGTTTCAATTGTAATGGACCGAGGGCCAGCGCCTAAAACTTCACCCAACGAGTCGCAACCAACGCACCTGCTTGAAATTTCGGATAAGCCATGCCTTGAAGGCTTAATTTTAGCTCCCGAGCAATCGTGCCCTTCTATTCGAAATTCTGTTCCATCCCCCCCCCCCTCCCCAGCAAGGAAATGTTCACAACCTTTCCGTGTTTCGTGCTAGGAATTGTAACCCGTGCGGCGCAGCAGCGGCTCCAGCTATAAATGAACTTATCTTGGCAAACTCACGCGAATCATTCAACTTAAAGTAGTCAAGTCAATTGCATTTACTGAAATGTGATAATTTCCAAGAAAGCTAATAAAATTAACCGTGTTAAACTACTCCTGCTCAAAAAAACATGCTCAAACTACATCCACTAACGTGAGATTCTTATTAATAATAAGTCAATGGTTTGATCTTATTGAAATGAACTTATGAGCCAAGTTGGCATGAAGCAAAACGTCCAGCAGAGGCCGCCACTATGGCATCTCAATATTCGATTGAGTCTCACCCTTAAGATAAGAACAACATCGAAACTTCAGAGCTATCCACTGTCGGATCGCTGCAGTTTCATGCAATTCCACAGTTCAGGGAAATTATCGCGCGCAGATACGTTAAGATAACCCCTATAAATTCGGGTCGTAAAGGAATGATGTCTCGGAAGTCCAGGACTGCCGCGTCAGCACTTTTTGTTTCCAAAGAGCCATAGAAGACGTCTATGATTCTCTCATACAGTTACCATTACAATAATGTTCACAGAAGCCTTTTCATGAGCAACTCCAGTCCTTAATGTCAACTTTGCTGTTCTTCAAATGAAGTAGTGCGAAGTTGCAACATAAAGTGGAAATGATGCTGGCCGTATTGGCTGCGCCGTCGGTACTTGCCTCTGACTTTCTTTGCTTCTTCTGTAGTAATATGCCAATAGAACTTTGTTACTTTCTACAGGTAACTGTATTGGTTTTGGCAATTATTTGGAAATTAATAATTACTAGAGCACTCTGTATAAAAACACATACCTCCGTCAAGCGAGGCAACGCTAGCGAAAAATTCAAATTGGTTCTGATTGAAATAATGATTTCCTTTGTATTAACAGCAAAATCTAATTGTATGTGCCTTTTGACAATAATAATAGCTTCTGCAGTTTTCTTGAAAATCCACTTGAAAATCCATTCATAACTTTTCGAGTTAAGCCGCTAACAAATATTCTTACAAACATTAGTCAAACACATAATGACATAACTATCATGGGCCTTGTAAGTTTTAGGCCCACGACTTCCTACGGACCGGGAAATCGAAGGGTTGTAGGGGTCTTCAAATGTAAACTCGGTTTCAATGGGTGCTGTGTATTCAGAATTTCACAAGAGAATTTACAAACACTTCTCCACCCCGAACGCCAAAAAACCAGCGCCGGGGCCGCCAAACTTGTGCTCCCGCAGCCGCACTGACTCTACGGCTGGTGCACTCAGACTGCCCGCCTACCCTCCTTGTTACCCTGAACTTGGTGGGTGCACACAAAGAAGTTTATTTTACTTACGAACACTCCATTATCTAGGAACATTTTGAAGAACACCTTCCTCACAACTGCGAATACATGTCACCATTTTATATAATTGTAACCCAAACGTCTACTATTTTGCCTAAAAGATCATATTTCTGGTAATAACTGGCATCCTTCATAACAAGCGTCTCCGTTCGTAACACGTACCGAACACCGAACACAGTTCGAGAGGTGGGGTGGTCGACAGGGGGAGAGGTGAGACCCGCGGACTGCACCGTGGAGACCGGTATGCTCAATCCTCTGGTTTGTATAACGAAGGCACGGAATTCCTTTAGGGCTACAATATTTAAGACAAATTGTGCATTTAGCGTAAACCTCAGGGACCCGAGTTTTCTTCTAAAACTATAAAAGCTAGACAGACTTGCTCATTTTTGGAATTTACTTAAATATCTTTAGTTATGCAATAATGGAAGTATGAGAGCTTACGATATTTTTATTAGGGTTATGACATAACAGACCAACCGATCATCACCAAAATTTAACCAATTATGTCTTTTAACATTATTAACAATTCCTGTACGACAAACATAAAATTAAACTCAGAGATAAACGAGCAAACAGATTACCACAAAAATTTTGCTCATTTGATAGACCTAACAACTCATAAAATTCCATTGATAACTTCTTGAGTTTTGGTAGAAAGAAAAAACAGGCAGACAAACTGTTGAACGGATCTTCACCAAAAGTTAATCATCTTTTACTACTAACATGTTTAACAATCCCTGTAAATATTTTAAAGATCTGTCCATAACATTTTGAGTCATGTTGGTGGCAGACGAGCAAACAAAACAGACAGACAAACAAAACAAGGACATCACCTTCTTGGAGGAGCTAACAACAACTCATTCTCCTCAATATACATGCATTCGCAGGCAAACTTTACCAAATTTCCGCGCCAACAACATTACGACTTTTGAACATTTTTCTGCTTTGTTTACTTCTCGTGAGATGTTAAATTTACTGTGTTTAGTAATGACCCCTGCGGCCCTGGCTCACCCCCACATGTGCACCAGACCTTCTCTGGCCCAAGTCTGTCAGCGTCTCCCCCCCCCCCCAGCTCCATTCGCCACTTAAAATGTCCGCCAGAAGACCGTAGCTCCGTCAGGAGTGAAGCCTGAAAAACTCTCCTCGTCCATTTCACCGGCAGTTGAAGAGAGCAACAAAACCCCTTGCTGGTTTTTGTAACGCTATTCGTACGACAGCGGCGCTCTGCGAGATCTTCTCTGAACTAGCGTTGGAAGCTAGCAGGCGCTGGTCGGCCCGTCCGTCCATGGGGCGCTTATACAATCGGCCCAAAACAATCGAGAGACCAGGCAATATCTTTGACTGCGACCTTCTGCTCTGTGCCTCAGCGATCCAAACTGAGGCGCTATAGTGCTGGGACACGACTGATGGGTATCGTCGTGAGTAAGCTGAGACGGTACCGATGGGAAACAGCGCATGGATGACTTCGTACGTAAGCTGAGACGGTACCGACGGGACACAGCGCATGGACGACTTCGTACGTAGGCTGAGACGGTACCGACGGGACACAGCGTATGGACGACTTCGTACGTAAGCTGAGACGGTACCGACGGGACACTGCTAATAATAAGCATTTTATTTCTCTCATGGATGCAGTGCTCAAGAATTTAAAGCGCAGCAACCTGAGGTATTCACTCTAAGAGCTAACGTGGGAAGAAGCGATACGTAATTCACATAATTTTTTGGGCAGACAGGTTGATTTAATATTCTTCATTTTATACATACTACAAAGATAAATTTAGAGTTGTCATATTAAAGTTGAACATACCGTGCGTATTACCAATTATGTAATAGACGGGTTCAGTGACGTCTCCTCTGGTGTAGATACAATAGCTACGTGCGCAGGGGGGGGGGCGCATTGTAAGTTATGCGCACTGTGACGACATTCTTTAAACTTATATGTCATATGAAGTGTACATACAATTAAAAAGATTTTCTCAAAGAACGTAGCTCAAGCTAGAAGTAAAAATCTGGTGAACATTGGTTGGTTAACTGAAGTACGTCGGTTTTTCAGGGACGATTAACAGCCGCTTGATGAGAAGCAGTTTTCTTGCACGTCGAGGTTGACACTCCCTGGAAACTTTATTTGACTTTGGGATATTTTATTTCGTTTTTGAAAGTGTTTGCTCTAAACTATGAAACTTGAACGGTTACTTTTAGTGATTGCTCTCCATTTTACTTTATACGTTCATTTGACCTCTCACTTCCTTCTAAAGGAAGCTTGCTGAAATCATAACTGCTCTGATAGATGGTGTTTATGCAACTTGGTGTCTACAAAAGCGGAAATTTTCTAGTAGAAAAGACGGAATGGAGAGAACAGCGAGCTGCGCTACTACATTCGCGTAGGGAAAACAGCACCCAGAGCAACAAAAGTCGCCGCCTTCAGTGAGTACTTTTCTGTGGCTGTGAGTAACCAGGACCGGTACTCTACCCACAGTGCGGCCGCGAGCCGAGGCAGCGAGTGTCAGGCTAATGCAAGGGCCGCGGCGGCCCGTAAAATAAGGGATCGCTTCCAAAGATTTAGCTGCGCTGCGGCCCCCCCTGACGTCGCTGTTTCCTCATAAAATTGCTATGGGCTTCTATTTATTGTAGGCGGGCGTGACGCGAGAAGTGAGCTCCTATAGAGACTTGTTTCTTCTGTTGCGCTGAATGATACGAAGCAGATTATGATTATGGCGTTCCGACGAGTAACAGTGTCACCGATGTTTGCGGTTACTGTTTCGCTAGTGCAAGTAATACTGGCAGTTGCGCTAAGTGCCAGTGAGGAGCAGGCACTAATAACATTGACGCCAGAATTTTAATTGTTGCTGGTATCTCACAATAAGTTCGCTTTTTCATGTATTAAAGTTCTCAAGCTTCCCAATCTACTCAAAATAGGGCGCGCCTGCTTACCTCCTTCAGCGCGTGGTCGGCGGACGGTCTGCTATCCAGTGCTCTGCTACATATTTAGTGCGGGTCGACGCCCTGTCTGAAAACTCGACGTTATTGAAACCCTCATTCCGCCCTGAAATCGACTTTTGAATCCTCGCGGTATCCACAATACCAACGAACCGACAGACAATATTTGTATTATACCTCAGCAAATAATTCCACCGCTTTGCTGTAAAATTATTTCGCTCAGATTTACACAGCATAGGATCCCTGCCTGCCTAAGCAGTGTTCGCTGCTTTGGAGCACGTAATCAAATCACTATAATGGAGATAAATCGATTGGGTTACTCGGAAAGTTCGTGCCAATTACTTGAATGAATAAAATAAGCCATTGTAATTTTAATCAAAGAAGTATGAACCATGTTGTTTCACAATGCGTCTCCACATCTCCTTTAACTTGTAAATACCCTCCTTCCAAAATGGCGGCGGTATCAAGGCAAGGAATTGATCAAGGTATCTTTTAAAGGCATTGAACTTTTTACCAAAGACTTGAATTTGTGGATATTCAAATAAGCAACATCTGGTGCATGTGGACAGTGGGGTAGGAAATCCCAGCCCAGATGCAGTAATTTCTGTCTGGTATCCAAAGAGAAGCGCGGTCTTGCTATCCTGATGGAAAACAACAATTTTCCTGTCGGCCAATTCTGGGCGTTTTTCTTGAATTGCTGCTGTTAACTCGTCCAGCTGTGAGCACTACTTCTCAGAATTAATCGTCTGCTTACGTGGGAGAAGCTCATAGTACAGAATTCCTTTCCTACCACGCACAAAACTTTCTTTTCTTTCGGGGGAAGATGCGCGATTGAGGTGGCTGAGGGAGGCGCATGTCACTTACTCCAGGATCGTTTGCTTTAAAGATTTCGGGGCATCTCCTGGCCCACTTTGCTTTTTGAAAACCGCTATTTCATCCTGTTTATAAAAAATCACAGATGGAAATACTATCCAATCAATGGTTCGTCTCACGCAAGTCATGTGGGACCCAACCGTTGAAGGGGGGGGGAGGCATTTGCGAACCCAAGCTGCACGTGCCAGGTGCTCATGAATTGTCGATTTTGATAGGTTGAGGCTTTCTGCCAGTTCTCGGGTAGTGCAGTGTGGGTTATACTCACTTAATGACTTGATTTAGCTATTATCTCTGGAAGAGCGTCTATCTGATCGCTCTATATCAATAAGGCAACAGTCCCCTGCTCGAAACCACTTCCTTTCAATGTTTCAGATAAAGAAGCATAACTGGAAACTCAGCATAATTCTTTGGTTATTTGTGAGACTTCTTTTTGTGGAAATAAAAAAGCATCATGAGTCAAAATGAATGTTTTATCTGCCGTTTTAAAGGGTTACAGAATTAACACAGGTTGTAGGATCTCAAACATTCTTCTACGAAAAGATAGCTTGAAGGTGTAGTCAAATCCCATTTTCCGTACTCAATCACGTTATAAAGCTAATCTAAAGATGAACTAATAACACAATACAACATATAAGCATAGATGTATAAACATATGTACATGTAAATATTGGTGTTGTTGTGAGCATCGAAATATACTAGCCGAGGCCTGCAAAACTGTTACTGACCGTAGCGGGTCTTCATTACTTTGTGTCCTGACCCACAGGAAGACTACGGAGTGTGGAAATACCGTTGCTCTATTTTCTCCTATCTTATACAGCACCGAAAGCGTAAAGTGCGTTCGATCGGATTGAGGGATGGACGCATGAAGCCACAAGCACACTAATTTATAATGTGGGAAGACAGTGAAAAGTGGTGATAGCATACCCAGGAAACGCACTTTAAGTCTGCAACTCGAAATCGACCGATGCATTTTCCACAAAGCAAAAAAAAAAAAATTCAAGACGATGTTTGAAGTACCTCCCATCTAAATTGAGATGTTCTTACAATTTGAATGTTCCCCGGTATGTGGTATGTTCGATTGGGCTAAAAAAATAAGCCTTCGAGGCTCAACTTCTCCGATATTTCAGTCCGTGGCCTTGGCTTTACAACTTTGCATTGTGCTGCAAGTACGAGAAGCGGTCAGGCGACCGTCGGATAGCTCAAAACTAAATGTTTCCAGCAATATCAACTCTCTAAAAGTCTCAACAGCAGCCGACTAAGGGGCGATGCCCAACCCTCTACTCAACGGGTCTGCGTTTCGAAGTTAGCTCACTTACCTGAAGTATCAAACAAGTCAGGCCTAAAAAGCAAAATTTTGGCGCTAAGTGAACGCACCCAGAGAACTGAAAACTTGACGTGCAGACAAACGGGTGGACGTACGGAACCACAAGCAGCATAATATTCTAGATTACAGACATATGCACGTCGGTATATGATGAGCATACTTAGCAGATACTGCAACTATGCTACCTTCTACAACAGCTGCTGCTGCTACTGGTACAGAGTACGATCCGCTTTACATGGCAGCTTTTGGACTGTATAATCTAACCCGTACGGCGTACAACTTTAATGAAGCAAAGCAGTGCTTGTCACTTTTTTTCGCGATTACCAGAAATTACAGGAAATATATTATGCCAAATACTGCAAATAAAAACCTTCTGCACAAAGGCAATAAGCATGTAACGTCTTTGAGTGCTTGAGAATTATTACAATCTCCTGTGTAATACGTCACGCATGAAGGAAAGCGTCTAGGAATGCACTAATTCATTAATCGGAACATTAGATTAGATTAGATTAGATAGGCGGCACTAGACAAACCAAAAGGCCCATTCCCAAAAAGACACCGGGACTTACACCCCGGTCCTCTATGAGCTATTGCCATTATGTTAGTAGAATGTAGAGGAATGAAGAAACGAGAAGAGAAAAAATGGA
>LQNS02000211.1:40190835-40211732 GCA_001587735.2 Parhyale hawaiensis
AGAATGCCTTTGGGTTGCGTTTCGCCATAGCGGCTACGGAAACTTCCTTCTCCCTTTTTGTGTTTCTGACTGTTTTCTTTACATCCCGACAGGCCCTTATGTGACTGGACCTGTTCTCCTGTTAATGGAGACTTGTAGCAAAACAACACTTGAAATGTTATAGCAAAGGCCTGCGGCTGGACCAACAACGGCTTTAATTGAACTGCACTCGCTTGAGAATTTGAAACATCTATTGTAGTATTTTCAATATAAATTTGTAAGCGATGCAAAACTAATTAAGACGCGTCGAATAGAGGCATGATCATTTTCTGACGCGTTACATTGGAAGAGCACTTACGACTAGATAGAGATCAAACTACTAAATGGTAATAAAGTAAATTGATGTAGCATCCATTCAATAAATATTTTCTTCCTGACAAAATAATTTTTCATATTGTTTGAATTCTGCACTACTGGATCGGACAGTCGGAAGTATTGTTCTGCTCATATCACACATAGCTAAAAAAAATTATAATATCTAGATAAGAAGTGAATTCATTTAAGAGCTAACTCCAGTTTGTAGACACTTCATGCAGTTTCCCGATCGTGTTAACTGAGAACTGAATATCTTTTGCGCCCTTTCTTAGGAAGAAATGAAACAAATTCGCCTTATTCCATTCAGATGCTAGATAGTTGCTAGATTCTAGATGGTTGTCATCTGCTGAAAGCTGCAACAAGTTGCGATGATCATGAAAGTGTTTAATATACACACAAACAAAATGCTACTCATATCAAGTTGAAAATAAATTATTGTAATAATGTAAAATTTCATAATATGCACATGCAAGTCAAAAAAAAAACTGTTTCTGTGAGTCTAAAGATGGATTCTAACCATAATCTTCTGTTTGCCGTACGCAGCATAATTTTGCACAGAAGTGTTGTTTTCTTTGTGTACATAAACACAGCTATGTCCCCCAGAAGATATGTGTAATGATACCTACTAGTAAGTGTTATGATTGGAGTTCAAAATTTGGAATGCATTAGAACCCAAATAAAGGTGCTTACTGCTGTATTGTTTACAAAAGTAAGGAGACAGTGGCATGCGAGACGGTAGTTGACGACGTCCGCAGACTATGGGGTAAGCATGCTTCATGATTAGCTGCCTCGTTCCTAAAAATCACACTACATGTAAGCCCCCCTCCAATTTCGGGTTAAGTTGGGTTAGAAACAACGGACCGAAATTGCTTGGATCCAAAAGGTTGGGTGATTACACAAAGGTTCAAAATGTCAGGTTAGGTAAGGAAGGTCTGGTTTTCTCAAATCGCAATTTTAGAAAAATAAAAAATGTGAACCGTTAGTAGTAGGTATGCTTGGATCTGGTTTCCGTCAAATTGCAATGCTTGAGCGAAGTCTGTCCTTAAGCAGCTGTCCTTATAACCCACGAGCGAAGCGAAGACGTGTGATACTGTTTTAGTTTACGGTTGTATGTTTGTTTGTCGGATTGTTTATCCTTCGTTAGTCTGTCCACCCAAAAAGAGACAGAAGGAGTTCAACCATCATCACAATATTTTTCAGACAGTCTGATGGGTTGACTGAGATGGGAAAAATGCTAACACCATAGAGCAAGCTGGCCATTAAGAAACGCGGCGTTGAATTTGTAACTCCTGACTCAGCACCTTACTGATAGTCTTACGCCACGAAGCGTTCTAAACTTAAGTGGATTCTATAACAATTAGACCTTATTTTCTAACATTATTACCAAAGTATATTTCACTAGTGGTGCCCCCCTTTCATCCATTCACCCCACGCTTACAGCCACACAGTGCGGCGTGTGTCGCGCACCCACACGCTTTCACGTGCCGCTGACTCCCCAAGATGAATTACGGCCGCGCCAGAGACCCCTCAAGTCTGGCCGGCCTTTATCGCCCCAGGAAAGCGCCATTCATGAGCTCCCCTGTGGTTTTTATTATTACTTTCTGAAGGGGAGCACTTTATTAGACTCCAAATAATAAGCCTCGCTTACAATAAGTTCAGGGAAATGTCCCGCTTTAGAGGCTAACTTGGGACCAGAAATTGGGCAACTCCGCGCCATGCGACATCAAGAGGAAGGACAAGCGGGCCCAAGAAATTATTATTGTGCTGGAAATAAGCTGACAATGGCCGCTGCTGGACTGCTGCAGCAGAAATAGAGCATAGAGTCCGATAATTCGTTTTCCTCGGACGAAACGCTTACTCGCTTGAGAAAGTGGTGAGTAGGGAGAGTAAACAGACCCCGGCGCAGACGCGATGCGAGTATCGCTCCCACCACACACAACGTTACAGGTATTAATGTAAGCAAATACACAGCGATGTTGATTTATCACATGTACTTCGACGCATATGAGATGCAGGTTGGAGACGTTGACATTTCCTGGTAATCGCAAAGCTCGTTAAGGCCGGGCCCCCACTGACACAACAAGCGATGCAATGAGCCTGTGAGCAATAGTGAGTGACGGGATCTGGGTTGCGTCGATGGGGACAGTAGATTGCTGTACCCGATGTCACGTATTTTCATGAAACAAACTTGTTGCGTCGCACGTCGCTTGTTGCTTTGATGGGGCCCCGGTCTAAGAATGCAATGTGCGACATTGAACTGCCAGTTTATTTTACTCTCAAGCAAACACAATGTGGTTTAATAAAAGAATGAGCCTAATTCATTTAACTCGCTCAACAGTAACGTATCATCTTCCACTGCAGCATTCAGCTCACTGTTACCCACCTCGGTCTGAGGTCTACCACGGGGCTGATTTTCAAGAGCAAAATCACCAGACCGCAGATTCTCGAGCCATCACCGTTCACTGCGCCCATTCGCCACAGCCTCACCAAACACCTCACTGATGTCGCTAGATGTCTGGGGTGTATTTGTGCCACTACGGGACTCATTGACGATACAAAGTTTTGATTGATTGATTCATTGGTTCTATAATTTTACTTACAGTAACAGAATCTCAACTTGATGAGGTAATTTGAATTGCATTTGTAAAAGAAATGAAGTGACTGTTAAGTGCTATGTCATCAAGATCTGAAATAAAAAAATGAAACTTATAATGAAACTCCAAGTGTGGTGACTACGAAAATGGGCAGTGCATACATTCTGATCGTCCTGATACAAATATTATATTGTGCACGTTCATCTTCAAAAGTGTTTATGAAAAATCACTGTAGATATCTTTGTACTCTTGCACAAGCTTTGCTCTCAGGACTTGGTGCCTCTGAGAGTTCACTGGAATAACACCTATATAATAAGTTCATTTCTTGTAAGAACTTTTGTCAGGGAACGAGCTTATTGACAGCCATCAAGAGATATATAAAGAACGTTTCTTTCTTTTCTGCAAGTCTCAACTCTAAGAAGCTCATTTTGAGCTTCTGATCAATAGACAGAAGAAGCAAATTCTTACTTTCTCAGCTCTTGTTCTGGCAGTGGCGGATTTAGAGTCTGCCAAGCGACCTCGCAATGTTTCCTCGCGCTCAGAATTTGCATCTGAAAAGAAGCGAATAAAGGCGTCCAAGCAGAAATGTGATCGAAATTTGCATGTACTTAAGAGAAGAGCAAAGGTGTCTCGGCCTTGCAGTTGTACAGGAGATGATTTGACGCGTTGCCTCTGCTTCTCGCGCTTTAATGATTTGTTTCGTACCTTCAGTAAGTTGAGATAATTATATGACATAAGTAGTCGTCAGGATATATCTGAAGCCAGCAAAGACGAACGTCTGAGCAAAAACAATCTTGGTTTGCAAACCGACGTAGGCGTCAATTTCAAGACCGTGCTACCCAAAGTGAGTAACTACGACTGTGTTACTGTTGACATAGAAAACTGCTTAACATACACGACTGGGAATATTGTGCTACGTGCGATGCAGAACATCCGTTTGAGGGCATTGGGTGAAGGGTAATTCCACACTTGACTACTAATCCATTTGGGAATATAAGTAATGCTGATCTAGTGACAGAGTTGGGACTACCGAATAAAATTCGGTAATTCCTGAGTACCGGCAGTAGTTTCATCTACCAAAATATCGAATCTTTACTGAATCTTCTACGAGTACCGATACCGAATGGATCTACCGAGTGACTTTCTTCGGTAAATTTGAATTTCCCACGCCCACAAAAGAAGCTTCTTAGCAATCTATGACCCACCGTTCTTCCTGTAAGACATTAAGAAAATCCCACTGATTTTCATTCAGTTGAACTTTTTCACGCTGTATTGCACTTTATTGAAGAGAAGAGACGTTGCGCTGTGAGAATTGGGCGTAATATGTCATAATGTTTCGCTCACTCAACTGTCATGTCCTTCCGAGCTTAATGGAGCGCGAACTGGCTGTGATTGATGTAGTTAAATGCTTGAAATAGGGGTTCTATGGGCTCTAGAATGTATTGAAAGGATTTTAAAAGTGTTTTTATAAATAAACACCCCTCCCCCACACACACATATATAAAAGAAGTTTTTTAAATCTACTTGCCCGGTGGGCATGTTTCCTCTATTTTACAAGCAGCTTGCTGGCGTTCTTCCCCTAAGCTAGCAGTGATCTTCCGGCGCCTGATACGGTGAGGAAAGTTTTCCTGTTGTTTGCGTATTGGGAATATTACTCCCATTCCAAAGGATCCACTGTCCCCCCTCCCCCCCATGTCGCCAATTACCGGCAAATTACGCTGACGCCCATTTAGTTGAAAGTGTTCGAGAAATTGGTCTCATGTAAGCTTGATCGTTTTGCTGAGGTTGTGGGTTTGCTGCCTGCTGGTCAGTTTGCGTACAGAACTGGTTTAGGTTGTTGTGACGCCTTGTTGTCGGTGCCATACCATTTACAGTCTCCGCTGGATTGTCGATCTGAGACACGCCTTGGACAGTTGAACTTTAGCACGACGTTTGACAGTGTCAACAACAGTGGTCTATTATACAAGCTTGAGTCCTTTGGTGTGGGTGATAGGGTTCTGTCAATTATTCGTTATTTTTTGTTTCTGAGCGAACGCAGAGTGTGTCTGTTGAAGGCATTTTGAGGGCCTCAGTCGCGGTGGAGTTTGGCGTCCCTCAGGATAGTATGCTTGGCCCACTGTTGTTCGTTCTGTATACTAGTGCCAGGTTTTCTTCACTGGAAAACACGATGATCAACTATGCCGACGATTTTACATTGATAACAGCGATACCTGCTCCCTCATGCGTAATGCTGTCGCCCAGTCTCTGAGTAGGGATTTGTCACGCATTAGTGCATGGTGCTGGGCCTGGAGTATGAAGCTGAATGCCCGTAAGACCAAGTCGATGATTATCAGTTGGTCTCGGACACTTGTACCGCAGCATCCACATCAGGAGATAGATGACACTTGGCTTTTCAGGAGTCTAGCTCCTTCGAGATTATTGGTGTTGTCTTTGATAAGAAGCTTACTCTTGAGCCGCATATTAGGAGGTTGGTGCCACTTGCTTCCTCTAAGATTGGGCTCCTGCGTAAGGTGAATTCTGTGTTTGGTGACAGTGAGGTTGTCCGCAGATGCTGTCTATGTTGGAATATGCTGCTGTTGCCGGTCTTCCCTTCATCTGCTGGTAGTCACTTACGTCTGTTGGACCGAATTGTTAGTTCGGCCAGCAGGCTATGCGCAGGTAATCATCTGGTGAAGCTGTCCCACAGGAGGGGGGTTGCCAAACTCTGTATCTTTTATAAGGTGTACACTAATAAGAGGAATTTGTTGTATTCTTCTGTCCCGGCCGTCAATGTCTCTAGGAGCATTACACGTGCTGCGGTCGGTGCGCACTCTTTCACGTTGGAGAATGTTTTGTGCCGAACTCATCAGTTCGGTCGGTGCTTCGTACCTTGGTCTGTTAGGGTTTGGAACTCATTGCCGGTATCGGATTTCGGTCGTGTTGGCCTGCAGGCGTTTAAGTCAGCTGTAAATTGTTTTTTGTTGGATTTCCTTTAGCAGCGCTTCGGGCTTCCCGGTGTTGCAAAGTGCTTCATTTGGGTTATGCTCCTTGTCCGTGGGCTCCGGGCGCGAAGTGTTATTGCCTAAATACCGAACCGAATGACCCGTTTTCATCTACCGAATACCGATACCGGCGGGACAAAAATAATACCGAAGCTCAGCTCTGTCTAGTGGTAGAGGTAAATTCAACTTGACCGCACCCTTCTCTGAGAAACCCACACGCACTGATTCGTGCAGCAAATATAGGCCAACTGGCCGCAGATGAGCGGACATTTACAGTCGACCACGAATCATCAAGAGCTTTGACGCCACAAAGGGAAGGTTCTTCCGCAACGACCCGTTGCCCCCTATCTTCCCTATTTATGGGACGGGTAAATACACACCACCAGCTGCTAAATGTTGAGTCAATGCGTCAAGTGCCGCAAGAGCTCGCCTACCTGGGTTAGCATTAGAATTAGCAAGGTCCAGGGTCATGAGCTCAGCACTCTAAACTGCCGCTACCGCGGCTGATAAAGTGGCTAGCTGGAGTGGAATAAAGTATCCAGTCTAATAAATACTCTGACTGAAGTTGCGCCTATTCCATCAGAGATGTCTGATCTCTCTCTCTCTCTCTATATATATATATATATATATATATATATATATATATATATATATATATATATATATATATATATATATATATATATATATATATATATATAGTGATAACATTTCAGCTCGCGTGTGTTTTAAGATATTACCACTGAATACATTTACGTCTGCTGTGTAGCCATTCTCTTCACTCGGTTTTGTGCATTATTGCCAATGATATTATACTACTCACTCACTTAACCTGTTTTTATAGAAATAAACAACTATTTAATTTAAATAAATCTTAGAAAGAAGCACAGCAGCCGACAAGCTTTTCTTTTTCTTCGTTTTGAATTAACTAAGTTTTTTTTACCCCAAAAACCTTAATGTAGATGTGGTTGTGTCTGTCCAAAATTGTGAAAGTAAGAATTTCTTTTTATCCTTGAAATAAACCCATTATTTCTCAGATTACCAAAATTAACAGGATTTTGAACTAAGAAAGTGAACAACTTCCTCTGCATATCATATATACAAGTGAGCTTTTCATTGCGCTCAGTGAAAATGAACTCGAATTTTCATAAAACCGATGAATCTGAACAGGTGGTTTTCAAATAATAAAGGATGACAACTCCTGTTTTTATGTCAAAAACTATAAACACGAACTCTCGTTAAAAAAAATGCAAACTCACTGCTCTTCAAAATTATAGTCGAATGTTTTGTTTTCAAAAACATGTATAAAAAGTTTTAGTGATATGGGCAAAAGCTCCCGGTTTTAAAGGGCAAAAGCTCCCGGTTTTAAAATCCATGGATGCAAATTCCCATTTATAATAACATACCGATGCAAAGTGTAATTTTTTGGTAACCGCGGAAGAATACAAGCAGTTTTGAAAAAATAACACGGACGCAAACTCCCAGTTTCTACAACTGTCGATGTAAACTCCCGGTTTTTAAATACAACGGATACAAACTCCCAGTTCTTAAAAACCACGGCCAAAACAAGCTGGCAGCAACCACGGTTCAGAAGCGGCACCCTCGCATCAAAGGCTGCGCAGCGGCGAGGTCCGTCGTAAGTGCGGCGCTGATTGCACAGCGGCGGGAGGTGTGAGGGGAGAGTGCGGAGTCTGAAGAGGCAGAGTACATTTAATGGGATTATTATTGGTCCTTTGTGGTGAGAATTGCATACTGGAGTGCTTTTCATTTTCTGTCCTCGATAGTGACGACGGCAGAAAGACGGGTGAGGGAAATTCAAAAATGTTGCTGCGTCCCCTCAAATTTATTTACAAAAAAAACTCTGAGGCCGTTGCTTGGATATTGGCCCGGGGCCTCCACAATATGAAACCAAGCGGTTGTGTGAGCCCAGCGGACAGTTAATTGGATTTTTTAAAAATAAATTTTGACTCGTTTTATCCAGAAGCAATAGCTTATTTGTAGAGCTTACTGGGAAACTGTAATTTCCTGTTCAGAGAAAGCAAAACTCCCTATAAAAATAGTTAGATAACAGTTTGACAAGCAAATGTAAATACTGTAAAACTAATCAAAGAAAGCCCTCAGTGGTATTTGATAAAGGAGCTTGTTGCAAGAAACAAACTAAGAAAGAAGAGTATGCTGGAAATGCACAGCTCTGGGAGTACAGTGTATATATAAATTAAACGTACCTGCCGCAACATAACATGCTAATTAAGTCTTGTTTACTTGAGTTTGAGCAAATAAGTAGAGCTCGACCAGTATATAGATGCATGTTGTTCTGGTTAAGAGTTGAGCTGTGTGGCTCTCACTTGCCTGCTGTGGTGTCCAGTGCTGCGTAGTGCTTCTGTCCTTCATGCCAATGCTAAGCGTTCGAGTGCAGCAATTTTCATTGGTATGCCATTCACTCGTCGCTGCTACTTTTGAGTAGAAATTCTACAGCACTATTTACAACGTCCAAAAATATGCACAGACGATATTAGAGGCTTCAGTTGAAAGGAGAAAGTTTTTTAGTAACGCTCCTGTCAAATAAGCTGTGTAAGTGTCCAGTGCTGCTGTTTAGCCCACTAATAAAAGTAATTCATGAGGTAGTTTTAAGCAATTAGTTCAACACCGTTTAGTTTGTACAGAACAGCAGGACACAGGCACTCAGTATTTATATAAAGCAATATATACATTTTCACCACCTCCATATTCTCAGCACTACACAATTTTATCAGCGGTAAGAACAAACGAAGGTAGGCTACTAAGTTGATTTTACCTCTACCATATCTGTCTCTCTATCTCTCTACAGCTAAACTCGCCCTGATTTCGAGGCATTAGCACGTTTGCTAATTTCCATTTTAACCCAATTGTTGTTGGAACGATTCGGCTCCATTTTTCATCGTTCGTTAGGTTTTTTTCGGAAATTCTCTGTGGCAGAATTAGAAGAGAGGGGGGCGAAATAATGGAGGTGCCGTCACTATCGCGATCATCATCATCATCGTCGCCATCAAAGTCCATTCACATTGGACCCTCCATCTTATTCCTTCCTGACAATTTAATCTCAATTGGTTTGTGGGATGCAGCGGCCAAAACGACTCCATTTTTATCGGCAGTCCCGCTTGAATTCAACCGGACCCGAATTCGTGGATGTTTTTGTTCCTTTTAGGAAGTAAAGTTTCGTGTTTGCTTTGCGCCAAAACTCAATTGGAAAAATGGAATTTTTTAGTTGCGTCATTTGAACCATCGCTAAAAGTGAAACATGAAGTCTGTTTCAAAGAAAGGGGCTTCCATTTTTATTCAAGCCTTGAACAAGCGGGCGAATTGTGGATATGCGGGGAAGTTTGCTGCTGCAGGGAAGGGTAGCTAACCCTGAAATTACAAACTGGTATTTCTGCTTCAGCCATTGTGATTCTGTGCTTATGCGTGATCTATAGGGAGGAATAAATATCTGTCACCTCGACAAGTGGTATCCATTTGCTATCTTTGTCTCAAAACTATCCGCAGAGAGAAGGTACAAGTGGCTTGGCCCGAAAGATTGTCTGTCAGTAACTCCATGACACTTACTGTATTGTTAAAAAGAAGCTGTTGATGAATGTACATCTTGAAACTTTTAAAACTTCCCCAGCCGAAAAATTTTATTTTCTACAAAAACTTAGGCTAACTGTAAGATTTTTTTTCGGATAAAACAAAGTTAATAAGCCTGTGTGAGCAAATGTTGATTATAAGTATGATTGTATTAAAACTTCTCAGCAGGGCATCAAAGGACAAGAATAGCCCAAATAAATCACAAAACAACACCAAGAAGCCCAAGCACTACTGAGAAGAAGAATCCATCAAAGACAAATATTTACAGCCGACTTGAACGCTTGCAGATCGACACGACTGAAGACGAATCCCATACCCGTACCGTTCCGGGTATGAAACACCGACCGAACTGACGAGTTGGAACCTATCCGTTCCCTAAGTAAATAGATGGACTACAGACGCAGCTCGAGTGTTTCGTCTGAAGCTAGGTCCTAAGAGCAGGAACAGAAGAATGTAGCCAATAACCCTCATTAATGATTATCGTGTAGAACATGCAGAGGCAGGCAACACTCCGTCTATGAGATAAGTCTACCAAATTATTCTGGGCATGCAACCGCCTGCCAGAGTCTAGAAGTCGATCAAGAAAACAAAGATGACTAGCACAAGCTGGATCCTAGACCGAAGAACAATACTTTAACAAAAGAAGTCTCCGGACTACTCCACGTCACTACACAGGGTGAACCTTACTCAGTATCCCAACCTTATAAGATGCGCGTGAGACCAGACGATTAATGTGCGCCTCCTTTGAAAGCTTCTTATCAAAAACAACACCATGTATCTCAAGAAAGCTTGACCCCTGCAGAATAGTGCCACCTATCTCGAGTGGGGGTTGCGGAGGTAACCGAGTACGAGACCGACGGACAATCGTAGACTTAGTTTTATTTGCATTCAGCTTCATACTCCACGAGGAGCATCATGCTCATGTCTCTTTAACCGCATGGAACACTGCTAGCCAAAGACAAAGGGGAAAGTGACATGTAGTATGCCAAGAAAATGTGGTGATTAAACGTATTAGTACCTTAATTCATACGGAAAGTCTGACACGAATAAGAAGAATAGAACAAAGCGAAAACGATAGAGGAAGTACGCAAAGAGAAGGAGGCAGAGTACAAAAGATATCTGGGATGCCTAACCACACAGCTGTTCTAAGCTCACAGCGTGGGATTGACGCGGAAAAAAGGAAAGAAAGGAAGTGGAAGAATTTACATTGTGTCATGTAGGGGTAGAAAGAGGAGCTGACTGCGGAATACCGGTCACACGGCTGTTGTAACACCCAATTGATCTCTTCGCTGGTTGCCATTGATTCAGTAGAGCTCGTCCGTCCTCCATTGTGCACGTCCTTACGTGAGGGTTCCCACAATATCAAGCTTGAAGTGACCCATTCGTCCGCCACACAATCCCAGTCAACTGGACTTACCCGGAACTCCAGGTAGGTGCGTTGGTTTCGACCTGTTGAATCAAGCTTCAGGCGTTGAATCGTAATCGATTCTCTGTGATACGTCCAAGAGCTCACTCTTACACCATGAAATATACTTTTCGGTAGGCTTAACTCAACTAGAATAGAATGCGATTAGTGCGACAAAATAATGCACCTACAATGCGTAGGTAGCTAGCTAATAAACGTGTGAAGACCGACGATTTTGAATTTAGATCCACTGCAAAGTCGATTTTTATCCGAGTGCTGCTATTCAGATCCACACGAGTAGGCTAATTGATTTGAGAGCAAAATAATTTCTGAGAGCAACTCTGTTTTATGCTCTTGGAATTTTTCGTTTCACACAACAATTCAATGTGATATGAAAATACGCTTTGAGTTCACCCACTGCAATAGAGACAATCTAATGCACTTCAACCTATATATTCCATTCGTGTTCATTTAATTCACAACATTAATTTTTTATTGCAATTTTAATAGTAATCGCAAATTAATCACTTTTTGACGGGTTCAAACTCATTCACTCTCCGCAGGATTGCCTTTTCCAGTGCCTGCAGGTACCTACCTCGCGTACCTTGAGAGTCGTCGGACGAAGTCCAAGTGACGTTGTGCACATCACCCCACGGGTGTGGAGTCACTCTGCTGGGTGTCTTCTGTGGGACCGCAGTTAGCGACCAAAAAGAGAGCCAGCAGCGAGTTATCTCCACAGTGCACGTAACCGCTGACCGCTGGTGTATCTGGAATCATTCCTTAATGGGAATTCAGCATATTTTTGAACTCTATGAATTTGATAACAGTGACGTCACAAATTTGCCGAGGCATTTTGTTAAACAATCTTGCTCCCCGTACAGTGGAGCTATTAGAATATTTTGTGGCCACGGCTTTTCCACCATCTCTGCTTGGAATGCGTATATCACAAGTCCTTCCAGTTCTTTCCAAGTGTCTGGCGACAATCCGCTCATTTACATTCAGTGATACGTTCCAGGACTTTTCAAACAAATATGATTGTAAATCGTCCGAATCTTCGTTGTATTAAATACTATTGGAGGCAGCTAAGTCGTTTGTGGTTATCGTACTTACGCGTTCCTCGAATTTTGGCAGGGAACAACGATCTTTGGATACCTTCAAGCTCTTCTAGCTTTTTTTCTCGTACTCTGGGGAATCCACAGTGGAGAACATTACTCTGTTTTCAGCAAAATTAATTACTTCCATAGACTAAGCATCACCTCTACTTCGCGTAATGAGAATGTCCTTAAAATATCACGCCAAGGTATCTTGAAACTGTCATTCTTGCATTTCATTCCCATCACCGGTAGTAGATGGAGTGGATTAAAAAAGTTTGAGTCTTTTTTTTGTATCTTCATAGCTCGAATTTTGTCTCATTAACAGCCATGTTATTTTTTTACCGACCATTGGCAGATGTTTTCCGGCCCGAGTTTCTACCGTTTTCTGAGCAATTTCTCGTAGTTTTGATTGAAGCTGATACATTCGAGATTTATTAGCTAGTAAAAATAAAGTGACTCTTATATATAATGTAAAAAGGGACAGCGGCAGGGAATAAAAACGGAAGCATGAAAAATCGGTATTCAGACTATCAATCGACGGGAATAGCCTAAATTCGTAAGTTCCAGTAAAATGAGCAAAAAAGGTCATTTCTTGTCTTCCAGTCTATAAATTCTGTGCACATTGTTGCAGTGGACCTTCTTGCACTTATTCAACTCATGGATTATTAATTTTCATGCTTATGAGACAGGAAGTTTTAAGTCTATGGAATTTTGTTATCGTGACGGAATTCCGCATTTATCCTAGTCTGAAAAAAATCTGAAACAAAGAAGTAGATTTTCCATTCTGCTTTGAAGGAGATAAGATTATATACTTTATATGTATAGATATTTTCAGGTGGGAGTCAGCTTACCAATTCAATATAGAAATACCAGATTTTCACAGACGTCAGTCTTTAAACTTGCCTTAATTTCTGAGCGGTGCAGGAGCTCGCCGATGTTAGAGAAGTTGAGATGGTCATTGCGACGCACTCGAACGATCACACTTAGTCATCTACAGGCAATCTCTGCCTCTATTTCATCCTGCTTCTTCACTGAATCTAATGCAAAACTAAAGATTCACTATTTTATCCAAGAAGTATTGCGTGGTTGATTACCCAATAGGTACCGAAGTGAAAAAGAAGAGCTGTTTCCCATCTATGGAAATATATCTACGTACATATTTTTTGGACGTTTTTTAATAAGGTATCGCCAGAGCTACTAAAGCTGTTTCGTTGGCGAAGCGCAAAAGAATGTGGTTCTAAAAAGATGGTGCTCCTGCTAACTTCAGGGTTGAAGTTAGCCAGTTGTATAGGATGAGCAGTTTCCAAGCCCTAGGATGAGGCATTGCGGATCAAACCCCTGGTCTCCAAGGTCTCCTGACATGGCACCGCTTGATTTCCACCTTCAAGGACACATTAGGATTTGCTTAGGAAGCACCAGTTCTGTCGCAAGAAGAACTTATCGGTAGGATGACTCAAAGCTGTACGAGGATTAGTGAATCTCCTGGTATTTCTCACGGATTCGGCAATCATTCAGCCAGCGCCTCCATACGTGCCTGCATCGAAGTCGATGGGCGTCATTTTGAACATCTACTGAAACTTCTCTGACCTACTTTAACCTCCATATTCACGAACGTATTCTGATTTTGAATATTCTTTTACTCGCCAATGTCGTAGACCGTATTTCTAAAATTTGATATAGTGGAGAGTGACAAATATTTCTTTCGTTGCAAGGAACTATAGGTTGAAATTTGCTCAAATAATTTTGGAATACCCTTTACTATTATTATTTTGACTAGTTCATGTTTAACTTAAAAGAAAAGCCAAATCACGAACATCTGCAACTTGGCACGCCGGGCAGCAAGGACCACGGATCGCCTATACATAACTCACCTACTTGCTATAGTTACATAACTCACCTACTTACTATAGTTACATAACTCACCTACTTGCTATACATAGGTAACTCACCTATTTGCTATACATAACTCACCTACTTGCTTTATGCCAGGCACCCCACAGACTGTGCAGCCCAGTATGCAGCGTAGCACCCTGCAGAAGAAGGCCACAGACCATGTCTGTCCCCGCGCCCCTGCCTCTGTACACGCAGGGCCCATCAGCAGGGCAGCAAAGGCCTACTTAACTTAGGCCGGAAATTGTCTCAGAACTTCTTTAAATGACCGTTATAAGAGCCGGCGCCTCACAAAACTGCGCTTAAGATCGAACTTTTCAGGAACAAGCGGCTTCTGCTGCTGTGCAAATCGCAGTGCAGAGCTGCCCAGAGCTTTGTTTTGAGCTACGGGGCTCTTTGGGCGGTTACACATCGCTACACAGAGCATGTGCGATGTCTCTGTGTGGAATGATAACTTTGTGAACAGCCAGAGAGCTACTGGGGTATTTCTGAGTACTGCCACAGATTGCCTCACAATAAGAAGTTTTTAAGTAAGTGTAATTATAAATAACTAGCTGTACCCGTGAAACTTTCACGGCTTTGCAAGGCCTTTCAGACGGACCCGTGAAACTCTCATACTTGAGCATGGTAATGCCGCACTTACTCTACAACCATGGGACTCGATATATTAAGACCATCCTGTTATTTTGGCTGATAATAAGTCCCAGCACTGGCGTAGCCATGGGGCCAGGGAGCACTATCGTCTCTCACGACGATTTTGCGTTCACGTAAGCTTTCCTGCGCGCGCCACCACTAAATAAACACTACCTAGGCAAACCTAACCTAGCCTAACCTTACCCACCCTTGCCTAACCTAACCTCCTTACCTAGCTTTCTAACCTTACCTAGCCTAACTCAACCCAACTTAATCAGCGATACAGCGAGCAACGCGGCGCACCAACTTGAACGCCGCTCACGCACACACGATCTGCGTACACAAACACGCACACAAATTGTCGTGAGAGACGATAGCGCTGCCGGGGAGCGTGGGAGGACGCACTCCATCCCAAAACAGTCTCAACCCCCCCCCCCCATCCTCCTCCTCCTCCCCCACCACCCACTGAAAATGAGGCCTTAAAAGGTTACATTGCCTAGGGCCTAGCTTGTTTTGTCAAGCAGTTCCTTACCCTTCCTCCCACGAAAATTTTCCTGGCTACGTTACCGATTGTCAGTGAAGCTGCCCCGTCTAACCAAAAATCGCGGAATTCCCACTCCAGCAGCAAACAAAAATACACGTTTATACATACAGGAGAGCTCAGCCAAAGAAAAATAATTGTTAAAAAGACCTTGCCCAGTTGCACCAAACTGCTGACACCAGCCGTATCATAGATACCCAGCTTCCCCAGCTTCCCGAAGTCATCGAATCTCTAATTTCCTTCCGTCTTTTAGTGATGAAAAGCGTGACACACACCGCAGGTAGGTAGGTAGGAAGGTAAGTAGGTAGATAGGTAGGAACAAGGGTATTATTATATAGATAAAGTGTCCAAACGATAGCCGGTACTCAGTGGAGTCCCACAAGGCACCGTGCTTGGTCCAATACTCTTCATCATAATAAATTATATGAAGCACCAATTCCAGTTTGCCGAGCTCACATCGTTCGCTGATGACACACGGATATTAGCAGCGGTACAATCAATGACAGACGTACGGAATGTGCAACTAGATCTAAACAACATCTTTCACTGGACATCGGTGAACAACATGACCTTCAACGAATCAAAATTGGAACTTTGACGATGCGGAAAAAGCTTCTCCCTTGCTGAATCTACGTCCTATACGACGAGAGATAGGAGCGACATCGAGATAATGCAAATTTTAAGGGATCTTAAGGTTAGAATACAATATAATGCCACTTTTGAAGAGCATGTGACTCGAATTGTAACCATAGGCAAGAAGTGGAGCGGTTGGGTGCTTCGAACTTTCTCTTCTCGAGAGGCAGGCACAATGCTCACTTTTTGGAAACAACTGATACTGCCAAGGATTGAATACTGTTCACCTCTTTGGATGCCAAGCAAATGAAAAGACTTAGAGCGCCTCGAGGCTATCCAGAGGTCGTTCACTGCCAAAATCCGAGGCATGAAAGATTGAAACTATCACGAAAGACTTGCTCAACTTCAAATGTTCTCAATTCAAAGGAGATTCGAGCGCTTTACGACCATATACATTTGGGAAATTCTAGAAGGAATTACTGTCAACGTCGATGGGCGAATCCATGCCGGATACTCAAACTGTATTAGTCGCACTTGTGAAGTGCTAATTCCGATCAAAACTGGTGGTGATGCGATAGCCACAAAGTATTCTAATAGTTTCGTGGTCCGAGGGGCGAGATTATTCAACAAAATGCCTCGTCACATTCGAAATGTCACCGGTACAGAGACTGCAAATTTTAAAAACTTGCTGGACGCATCCTTACTGAAAGTGCCAGATAAACCTGCTGTAAGCGGCTACGTGAATTGTGGGGATAACTCGCTGTTAGCCATCCCGCTGGTCACGGACTACATCACCTCTGCACAAGATGGGTGGTGTGCATAACACCACCTTCGTCCGAAGTATCATCAAAGGTATCAAAGGTAAGGCAAGGACAGGTAAGGAAACGGCAACAGGGCGCCTGAGAACTAGAGTGTCATCTCTGCATATGGCCACAAGATGCACCAGAAATTGAGTGATATCTCTGCGTACTGCCACGGATTGCTGCACAGCTGTTCTAATGTTTTTGTGCACAGCCACAGAGAACCAAAAACCCTGTGTGGCATCACATCGAGGGAGCAAGTCATGTGTGTGTAGAGCCAAGTAGTTAGGCTGGAGGACACCGCCAGTGCACGATACCATGGCTGCTGGAGCGTGTCTAGTACTGCAGAACAATGCCAGCCTTTTAGCTTCAGATAACAACAAAATTGGCGGAAAACAGTGGTGAAAACCTGTGGCTCTAGAGCGTACGAAATAAGGCATGTCATTGGTTTGATGACGGAAAGGTCAGCAAAAACAGCGACAGACGTGTCACAATCACCGTCGGCTGCTGCACTAATGAAGAGTCAACAAAAATTTGCTGCCTCAAACGGCCGCGCCCCGCTCTGTCTCAGCCACTGCTTGCGCCCATTAATAATTTCCTTCAAAAGCTTTGCCGCTTATCGATTGTGTGAAGCTCTCAAATATCATCAGTCCATACATTACTATGCAATTAAAGTGTCAATATGGCGCCGCCTTCCCACTAATATTTCATGTGAAAACAGCCCGCTGTTCCGCACCCTCTTGTTCCAATAACACATTCATCAAAAGTTTCCCCTTCCTTTTAAAGCCGATGTTTTTTGCAGAGTTTCCATAGCCGCTGTCATTCTGAAGGATCAGCGATAGAGTGCCAGGGTCCCTCCGTCTATGGCTTAATGAGCTGGAAACGCTTCTTTGGCCGCCGTGTCGTATCCAAGCGATGCCTCCGCTGCCATATATAAAGAGAGAAAAAACATGTCACAGTTCCAAATAGTCGTTGGAGTCGCTGTGTAGGAGAGTTGATTATTTATTTGGTTATTAAGCCCTACTAATAATATGAACACGAAGAATATTAATATCACTGTTGTTAAAATTATTATTAGCGATTATATTATAAATGCAATGTTATGCTAATAATAATAATGTATATGAATTAAATATAAATACTATAATTAATATAAATAACTATGCTCGTTTCTTAACTAATATTTATATTCTCAGTATCAATACTAACGAAAAGGTTGAGTTTGAAGTCTTCTCAAAGTCATCGGTTTGAGGTATAAGATGAAATTCAA
Source organism: Parhyale hawaiensis (assembly GCA_001587735.2). Lineage (NCBI taxonomy): Eukaryota > Metazoa > Arthropoda > Malacostraca > Amphipoda > Hyalidae > Parhyale > Parhyale hawaiensis. Next base: position 40,208,574 of record LQNS02000211.1, read on the forward strand.
TCAAAAGTAAATAGACGAACTTCCGTGATTAAAGTTCCGAGGATGTTCAATGGATGTCTCCTAAGCGATACGAGACACATACCAATAGATCCCAGGGTTGTTTTTATTGCAAGGTCGCCCGAGTCATCCATCAGTGGAATATTCTCTCCCGTTAGCTGGAGCAGCGCTTGCTTTTATTTCTTCATATATGTTTGCCAGCTAGTTGCTGCTAATGGTGCCTGAAGACATAGACTTGTTGTAGCCATGTCTAGTCCTTGTGCGCGTCCTCTCTCCTCCACGCGAAGCCTTCTCATACCTAGTGTAACGATGCTGTTTAACAATCATTGATCGGCATACCTCTGAACCTATTGCTTTAAAATTGTCCTGCTCTTCATAAAGATTTTAAGATTTTTGTATTTTATTAAAGCAAAGATACTTCGATCAGAACCTCATACAGTACAGTTCTTGAACACGAAAACCTGTACTAACTTTCCGAGCCACAAATGGAGCCACTTCATAGCACTAAAGCACGCAAGACCAAACCCATGCTTGTAAATCGGTCTCGAGCCCTTTGCTCCCAGCATCAGCTGCTGGGGATTAGTTACACGGTGCTGCTGAGGCCCAACACTTTGGATATACTTGGTAATCTTTTCGATGAAAAGCTTCTGTTTGAAGGCCATATTAGGCGCCTGATCACACGTGCAGGCTGGGGCTGTTTCGAGAGATCAGTTTAGAGTTTGATAATAAGGATGTCACCTGTAGATGCTATTGTGCATTCTTACTGCCTCTGTTGGAGTTAAAAGGTGAAATTCAATCAAAAGTAAACAGACGAAAGTCCGTGACTATACTCCATTTCGTCAATTTCAGAGTGGCGACAGAGATGTGAGTGACATGAGGGTCAGTCCATGAGAAATGTCTTATATTTTTATTCCACCCGATGGGAGCCGAGGGGATTGTAAATTGCATTGTTAAGATGATCAAATTTATGCACTCTTGGCCTGAAAGTTTCATCTCTCTGTTTTAGATATTTACTGTGTGACATGCTAAGTATGCAACCCCTGCCATGAAACAGAAGCAGAGATGCGTCATTGAATTCTTCCATGCAGAATTAAACCAATCGCAATTCAACGGTGACCGATCAACGTTTACGAAATCGCTGTAGTTGATGTCAGCACAGCTAAGATATTATTTCGTCAATTTGAGAGCGGCGACAGAGATGTGAGTGACAAAGTGCGCTCGGGACCCCAGCATAGTCACCACCCCGGAAAAGAAAATATTCCCCATTAACTCATCCACACCGAACGGCGGATAACAGCATATGAAATGCCTGGATTGTTTCGAACCAGGGGTGACTATATACTCTGACCGTTACATAGAAACGGTGATCAAGCTGAAGGAAAACATTCCGTTAGCACCACGACAACGCCAGCCACAGACAAGTTTGAAGACGACGGAATGTGTGACAAAGTTCGGATAGACGTTGCTATCTCACCCACCGTCATACTTTCACTTGTTCGGACCTCTGAACGATGTATTCGGTAGGCAGCGTTTCTCCGACAACAACGCTTTAATCGCAGCCATGGAAAAATTGACCACTTCGGCAGGCGCCAACTTTTACGGCCAAGGCAACCTGGCTTTCGTTAATCACTGCAAAAGTGCTTTGAGAAAGGTGGTGACTACAAAGAAAAATAAATTCTAGAGCACAAAAGGTGGTCATTTTAGTTGTGCCACATCCGTCTTGGTAGCTCTTTAATTTTCTGAGGTAAGAAATACGAGGTATTACTATTGGAATAACCCCCGTAGTCACCTTCGTTTACTGGATGGAGTTGCAGATTCAGCTTGTAGGCTGTGTGCCCATAGATTTTTTCCATAGACAGAGAGTTGCTTGCCTTTATACGTTTTACAGGGCTAACTTCAGTGACGGTCATTGGTTGCATCTCATTGCCCTCTCCTAAGATCTTTCGGAGACACATGACTTACGGCTGGTGTACATCGTCTTCCACTGGAGAAAGTTAGGTAGCGCACACGTCAATTCGGTCGATCTTTCATGTCCACGTTCGCGTTAGCATGAAATTCATTGCCAGATTCCATATTCAACGAGAAGATGTGTAGCCGTTCAAATCAGTCGTGACTGGCTTTCCTATTGACTTTTCTTAGCAATGTTTCTGGAGGCCTGGGGTTACACATTGGGTCATTTGCATCTAATGGCCCGCCTCTTGACGCCCGAGGGTGTAGTTTTAATAATCCTTATATAATAAAACGCTTCGTATATTTATTTATTTTGTGTCCGCTCTTAAGGAAATAGTCAACAAATAGGCCAGGTTGCAGATTTTGTAGCTAAGTTACGTTTTCATAGAGATCGATCAAAGAGCTTTAATAGAGCCTCCTTGAGATCGATGACCAGACTGCAGAAGATGTCGAAAGTACGATCCTTACCCCTTTATCTGAATGCACTTCTTGCTTGAAACACCTCTTGAAATCGGAACAATATGTATGCAGCTTCTAGAGTCAGATTTTATAACTATTTTCTAGCAGGTCACGATGCATAACTTTGGTAGATGATGAACGGAGCACTCACTAGATGATGATTCTTCACGGGCAGTAGACAATTATTTCTTCTTGCTTACTGTCTTTGTCTGTCGGAGCAATTTCCTTCATGGGCCAAAATTTCAGCATTTCAGTGAAGCTGATATTTGAGTTCTCAAGACAGTATCATGGCTACGGTGCGCTCACATCGCATATAAGCTGACTGGAGTTATGTTCAATTTTATTGCAGTGTTTTACTCAAGATTTTACTTTTGGCTCTCACTATTGAATACGCATGTTTGATTAAGAAGGAAGATAGGGAATGTATAAGAAGAACGACATTACCACAGTCTCAAGAACGAAGACGTGCTACCAATGGAGAGATGCCAAACTTGGACATTTTTCAACCTTAGTATGCAGGATACGGGTCCGAGGGCATTATAATCTATAATATTAATAGCGTTGTTCCTTCGTTCCTTCGTGTGTTACGCTCTTCAATAAAGAAAAGGGGAAAATTCAACTTGTAAGAAGCTCTGATTTTCGCTGGAGGAAGTTCAACCTCGGCTGATTTCTTTCAGCTCGCACTTGAAAAAATTTCAGTCAGTTTCGAAGCAAAGACATGAAGTTCATTTTGAACGTATCATACCTACCATG